>JAJOZX010002324.1:0-442500 GCA_023014485.1 Bathynomus jamesi | reverse complement strand
TGTGAAGAGAAATTAGGTTAACATTAAAATTAGGCACTTTCAGTCGTTTGTGAAGTTAGCAAAAAAATATACATATCACGACCTATTGAATCCAATGTCATGTCAAGAATTAACAATGGTTTTTAAGGATAGATAAGATGAATCGATGTACACACACACACACACACACGTCTGTGCTTGGTGGAATTACTGTCGGTACGTAGTACCGACAGCCAAATTAGTACCGGTTTCGCGTTTCGTTGCGTGCCGCTTGAGTTTCACCACTATATATATATATTTATATATATATATATATATAAGCCCAGTATATATATAAACCCAATTACCATTCAAACAACACTGGAAAATAGGAAAGGTAGAATGTGTAGTGTTCCCAAATTAAAGGCCCGACAAGGGACTTCCTCAACACTGAAGGAAAATAGCTTGGTTGTCAGGGGGCCAAGAATTTTCAACTAGTTTCCAAAGGACCTAAGAAACGTTACAGGGGTCAAAGTTGAAGTCTTCAAGAGAAGACTAGATGCCTGGCTCAGGACGATACCAGATGAGCCGAGTGTACCTGGCTATGTACGGTGGAGAGCGCAAGAAAGCAACTCGTTCCTCCACCAAGCCAGACCTAGAGGCGGGGGCCACCAGCTTGACCTCCGTGTGAAGAGAGACCAACGCACGAAACTGCAACAAGAACAAGAACAAAATTTTTTATACACACTCACACTGGCGTTCAAAATTACGGAAACATTTTTAAAATGGTGATTATGTAATAATAATACTAGAACTGTTTACATTCTTTCTATAAGTTAGAGGAAGTAGAATGATATGTCTGTCTAATTAAAGAGTTTTCTTCGGTGGTGTTTTGTTTCACGAAAACTTACGAGCAATTAATCAATATTGAAAGAAATTGTATTTAATGGTGACATCACGTTTGGATTAAAATAACTGTTTATGTTCACAGAAATATTGATATTATTGGTTACAATATTTTTCTGTTATTTGTATTCATTCATTTCTATCCCATTCTCCTTCAAAAACGTAATTTGACTCGTGAAACCTGCACCTGAACATTGTTTGGTAGCACTGTGCCCTCCTATTACATTGTGCCCTTCTCTATAATGGCTCCCACAAAGGAAATATCATACGAAAAGAGACTCAAGATTGATTAATACCTTCTTGGCGAAGAATTACAGAGGTAAATAGTCAATTTACCTTAAATTTTACCTTAAAACGCTTCTGCCTCAAGGGTGCGCTGCTCCCACGAAGTCCACTCAGCGCCTCCTGAGGCGGGGCCACGACGGGGTCGCCACCCTTCAAAGTGGGAGTTTCATTGCTCACGGGGAGCAAAACCCTCTCTCGTCATTCTCAAACTGGGAAAGTAATCAACAAAGTAAGCCGACGGCGAAAAAGGAAGAACTCGGAAAAAGAGGACAAATGCATGATTTTATTGAGCAAATGCAACAGAAAGAGTACTAGCGTTCGAATAGCTGCTGAAGTGAATGCGTCACGCAACGGCAGCATTTCTATTTCAACTGAATAGACGTCCGAGGAGGGTTGGTTTAATGGATCGGGTTGCTACCAAAAAGTTTCTAAATACTTCAAATTGTAAATGTTTTCGTGTGATTTCAAATTTGCATTTGTTCAGTAAGTTTCGTATTTTGAATGAGTTAGTTTTGTTTTTCCTGAAATTTGGCGGCACCCCGGTTGGGAAACACTGGGTAAGAAACCGTAAAACTGTAAAACTTCGAACCCAAGTCTTTCTCTCGAGGTTTTTTAATAATTGTTTTTGTTTAAATAACATTCCACCAACTAAAATATTTATCATTAATAAATGTTTTACATCATAATTGTTTATAATAACACAATTAAACATTATTTACTTCCACTGACTACAAATTATAGTGTGTTATTACACGCGCTTCATTCTTATACGTCAATAATAATAATAATAATAATAATAATAATAACGTTCATAAATATTATACACAAATTTCAACCGATAGTAAGTAATTTTTAATTGATTTCAGTGTATAAAATCGTTGTAGTACGTTTTACTTCATTATCATTAAGTTTCTATTGATTATGCAATAATGAGGATATTTTTCAAAAAACCATTTTTCGTGATGTGACGAAGCCGTGAAAAAATTAAGTTTTTAGATCAATTTATTCGCTATAATAAATATATATATATATATATTTTTTTTTTTTTTTTTTTTTTTTAGTTCAGGAAGAACCGATTCGCCTCTATTTAAAGGGCATATCTCAGCGGAAAAACAAAGAAAAAGTGAGAGGAAAGACAGAGGAAAAAGAAAGGGTGGAGGGGACAGTCGAAGTGGAAAAAGACCAAGGATGACAAGGACTGCAGGGTCGAGCCCCATCATCCTTGGGTGCTAGGGCCGGGAGGGCGCACGTGAAACCTCCAGGAACAAGCACGTACAAACGAGCACAAAGAGCACTCAAGAGCACGAGCTTAGAACCCCCTTGCGGGGATATATATATATATATATATATATATATGCGGCTGTGAGAAAACCTTGCTTGAAACTCGTTATTTGAATCCTAAAAAAGTACTTCCGTTTCTAGTTAAAAAAATTTTCTTCCCAGAAAATTATTTACGGTTGCTCAAGAAATTAAAACCACGAAAAACAGTGTTTTCATCCTCCCCTCTGATTTGTAGGATTTGCTTCAAACTCGGCCGAAGCTCTTCTCGGTCTGGTCGAAATCAATGCGAAGAATTATTTAAAAATTGTAAAAGTCATTTTAATTTGGTTTTCATCGAAAAAAACAATTTGAGAATTCTGCTTTTAAAAAGTACTGCAATGACTCTTTTATCTTTTTTAACGCTCGTGTAAAAGGCTGTTTATTCTGATGCATTGGCGTCGCGCTCGAATAAATTATGTTTGACCTTAAGGCTGATAAAGTTTTTAAAGGGGTGTTACTAATAATGAGTTTTGAGGGACAGAAACTGGCACGGAGCTCAGGCCAACTTAAAGGAGTGTCAAGTCAAATAAAAATTCTTCGATCGCAAGTTTTTTAAAAGTTGGCAACACTCAGAAATCTTTTATGGTATATACAGGGTGTCCCGTAAGTCTGGACCCATAGGGAAAAATAATAAAATTACAAAATAGTCCAAAAATTTATTACATAATCTGTTCAAAGTGTCCGCCGTTGTGTCGCACACATAGTTGAAGACGTAATCTCCACTGCGACAGCACTTTCTGAATCACAGTCGCAGAAATTTCTTGACACGCCTCCACAATGCGTGCTTTAAGGTGGAAAATGTTCTGAAGTTTGACCTCGTACACTTTGGCTTTCAAGTGGCCCCACAAATAAAACTCCAGCGGAGTAAGATCATAATAAAAAAATAATAAAAATAATAATAAAAATAATAAAAAAATATATTATAAATAAATTTTTGGACTATTTTGTAATTTTATTATTTTTCCCCTATGGGTCCAGACTTACGGGACACCCTGTGTATATATATATATATATATATATATATATATATATATATATATATATACTGCGCCTCGGTGGTGTAGTGGTTAGCATCGCTGACTACGAATCCATCGGCCCTGGAATCGAGACCCGGTGATGGCAGGCGGCGCGCAGCAAAACCTAGCTGTTTATCCTTCCACACAATAAAGAAATTGGTTGGTAGATAAATGGGTATTCTGGGTAGCCTAGTAGTTAGGACGCTGGGCTGCTGGTCGGGTGTGGTTCGGATTCCACGTCAAAACTGTAGGTCTAAGTTGGAGTGACAAGCTTGACCTTCATCAGAATGAACACTTCGGGCGGAAGCAAACCAAAAGTTAGCAAAAGGTATATATATACGGAGGACACGCACGGAGTTTTCGTGGTCTCTTCTCATTCTCGGTCATTTCCACTTCAGTCCTGGTCTAAGAATGCGAAATCCGAAAGCTAAAATCTTAAAGAAGACAAATTTTCACATCGCTCCATTCTCATTTTAACTCTTCGATTTCGTATTTTAACTTCAAATTTTCATAGAAATAACCTCTGGACATTGCAACGGCGTCATACTTCTCTCGTTACTCTTTCCCAAATCAGGAAACTCTTTTCTCAAATCTGGAATTTCAATTTCGATAATTTCTATTTTTGGAGTGGGAATGGGAACAGGAATAAGAATGGCTGAGTGATAAGTAATCAGCTATGTTCTAATTTTCAATTAAGTCTACGGTTATCTTACATCCTTTTTAAATGTATATTTATTTAATTCAGCTAAAATTTATTTTAATTTATACTCACACACACACACACACACACACACACACACACACACACACACACATATATATATATATTATATATATATATATATATATATATATATATATATATATATATATATATATAAGAACCACAAGGGGAAAGTATAACGGATTTCGACTTTACGACGGATGATATTACACAAGCCATAGGGAAACTAAAAACACACTCAGCGGCAGGACCAGATAAATGGAATGCCACACTGATCAAAAACTGCAAGAATGCAATCGCTGAGCCCCTATACTGGATATGGAGACGATCATTAGACACGGGAGAAATACCGGGCATCCTGAAGAGCGCGAACATAGTCCCAATATATAAAGGAGGAGATCGATCCCAGGCCAAAAACTATAGGCCAGTGTCGCTTACATCTCATCTCACTAAAATATTTGAAAGAATAGTTAGACAAAATCTATGACTTTTTGGAAACTCAGAAAAAATTCAATGATAACCAACACGAGTTTCGATCAGGCAGATCATGCCTATCACAACTAATGGAACACTACAACAACAGTATTGATTCACTTGAAAGTAATGAAAACTATGATGCACTATACACAGACTTTGCTAAAGCGTTCGACAAATGTGACCACGGAATCATAATACATAAACTGAAATATATGGGAATAACAGGAAAAGTAGAGAAATGGATATATAATTTCCTTAGTGAGCGGAGGCAAGTCGTTACAGTACAAGGAGTATCTTCATCAGAATTAGAGGTCCTCAGCTCGGTACCACAAGGAACAGTATTAGCTCCACTACTCTTCATAATCATGCTAACTGACATAGATGAGGACGTTACCAGAGACAGCACAGTAACATCCTTTGCGGATGACACAAAGATCAGTAGAAAAATAAGAAACCCAGAAGACATAGGATCTCTACAAACCGACATAAACAAAATCTACAAGTGGACTGAAGACAACAATATGAAGTTTAACACCGAGAAATTTCAGCTATTACGGTACGGAAAAAGAGAAGACCTAAAGTGCATGGAATATTATACCCCAAATGGACAGGAAATTCAAAGAAATTCCAGAGCAAAAGATTTAGGGGTTGTAATGACAGATGATGCGAAATTTGAAACACAAAATAAGATAGCAGTAAACAGAGCAAAGAGAATAACGGGTCAGATATTGAGAACCTTTAAACGAAGGGATAGGAATGTAATGATTCCTCTACTGAAAACCCTGATCATACCCAAATTAGAATACTGCTCGGTCCTAACTTCCCCATATAAAAAAGAAGACATTAGACAGCAGGAGGGGATCCAAAGAAGCTTCACAGCCAAGGTCAATGGGTGTAAAGAACTAAATTACTGGGAAAGGTTACGAGAACTAGACCTATATTCACTGGAAAGGAGAAGAGAGAGATACACCATTATTTACACTTGGAAAATAATGGAGAAACTAGTCCCTAATCTTACTCTGAATCCTATAACTCCCCAAACAACGATGGAAAGTAGAAGCGGTAGACTGTGTCGTATTCCCAAATTGAAGGCGAGACAGGGAACATCCTTAACCCTGAAAGAAAATAGTTTTGTAGTGAGAGGACCAAAACTGTTTAATCAGTTGCCCAAAGACCTAAGAAACACGAAGGGAGTTGCAGTGGAAATCTTCAAAAGAAGACTAGACGCCTGGCTCAGAACAATCCCCGATGAGCCGGGCGTACCTGGTTATGTGAGGTGGAGAGCGCAAGAATCCAACTCACTACTTCACCAGGCCAACTCGAGAGGAGGGGCGACAAGCTTGACCTTCGCGAAATGAGAAATCATCGCGCGGAACCTTTGTAAGGTTGTAAGGTTGTAAGGTATATATATTATATATATATATATATGGAGGGATCTGTCTCGTGGTTTCGTGTGCATTTAAGGAACTTTTGACAAAAAATACCAGTGTTATCCTATTATTAATATGGTTTCGATATTTAACTTTTTATAATAATGTACAGAATTCAATTAATAACGTATTTATTGATCTAATTAACCACTTTATTGCTATTCAAAATTTCTTTGTGTGAAGTTGCCAAACACCAATTCCTCCTTGAATGTAAAACAGGCTGCAAATTCTGTCACACGTTCAGTTGTGAAAATTCAGTCTCCAGCGGAAGGTTAGGCGTGTATTTCTGCGTTTTCAAGCCTTAGATTTTCACACCTTTTTTTTTTAAGTAATTTTTTTCTGTATTCTTTCAAAAGAATATACAAAAGTACGACATATTCTTGAAAATTTATAGAATATGTTGTACTTATGTTCATGTTTGAACATTTAATATTTTCCTTTATAATGCAGTCCTTATTTTAACATTTTAGAATTTTGTAAATATATTAAAAAAACATAAAAATGTTGCAAATTGTAATATTTGATATGATTTAACAAATTTTTATGATTGCAATCTGTCTTATCTGTCGAGACCAGTTGCAATACAAAACAATTGTACTAAAAATATTGTATTTTTAGTAATTTTTAGAGAATAGATATATTTATTTCAGTTAATAAGATCAGATGCACAAATTTAGGGAAAGTATTTATTTATTTTAAAATTTTTTTTTGAAATTTCTTTTTAGCTCAACATTATTTTCCCGCATTTCAGATCCTAAACGGGAAATTATATCCGGAAGCCGGAAACGAGAGATTTAAAATGAATTTGATAGTAAGTGTTTTAGGGGTGGTTCTCCCGGTTACCCTCGCGATAATCCCGTATGGTGAAGTCGCAACGGATGTCAGACACTTTCCGAGGGTGTTTGGGTTCCTGAGACAGTTAATAAACCCCTTCTCCTTCCTGTTAGTGCGAGAACCAAGTCAACCGAATATACCTGAAGGTAAGTTTAAGAGACGAGGAAAACATTGATCCAGTCTCGCTCCAAAACGGAGACTCTCCCGCTTAGTCCAGCAAATTTGAAATTTTATATATTAAATAAGACGCACTTTCTCACTTTATTTATTCAATATGATGAAATGTCGCTGTTTAGTTAAATAGTTTAAAAAGTAGTGTGTGTGTGTGTTTCTCTCTCTCTCTCTCTCTCTCTCTCTCTCTATATAATATATATATATATCTCGTAAAGAACGACGCTTGTATAGGAGATATTCCGCGCAAGACGAGAGAGAGAGAACGAAACAAATGAAAAAATGAGGTAACCACCTCATTTTTTCATTTGTTTCGTTCTCTCTCTCTCGTCTTGCGCGGAATATCTCCTATACAAGCGTCGTTCTTTACGTTATTTATACTGCGTGTTCTTTGCAGTTGAATATGTATATATATATATATATATATATATATATATATACGCCATGGGTTGCAGTAATTTCTGAACACCCGGTACCAATATTTTGAGCAAAATAATGATAATAAATAATAAAGATGACAATACAAATGATAAACTCACAATAAATAATAAGAATAAAGCCTCAAAAAATATTTTTAATCACTAAACTCTAATAAAGATCGGAGCAACAGGTCCGGGACCAAAAGACCCATTTCTTAATCCGGCCCTGGTTGTTTGGCTTCGTAATCAGATGCATTTTAGCCTTGAACAAAAACAGATACACAAAGGCATACGAATAAAAATAAAAACACTCAATTTTTTCGCTTTAGAACGCAGTTCTGTTGCTCGGAGTGTAATAACCGTAATAATAATAATGATTGGTTTTGTTTAATCTCCTTCGCAGCATCTAAGATCACACGACGGAGAGGACCTACAGCTTTAAGTGGGATCCGAACCACGGGTCGCTATATAGTCTGGAGTGTAATAATAGAATATATTTATTAGGTTCATCGCGCAAAAGGGAATTGCTAATATTTACACTTGAGAATATTTCAGTTACGGTAACTTTCGTGTTAGCATTAGGCTTTACTTTGTATTTTATTTTCAGTGACTATTCTTAAATACTATTTAGTTCTTAGTCTGATTCCATCATATAAAACGGGAGTTTGAACATACATAGAAAAGTTTAAAAAAAAAGGTTCTCATCATGATATTGTTGCTGAAATACATTTATTTTCTTCCCAAGACACGTGCAGCGGAACTGGAGGGAAATTCTTTGGCTCGGAGTGCTTGCAGTTTCTCCCCATTACGAAGAATTTCTTTGACGCGAGGGCTTTCTGTCGTAACAGAGGGGGGGATCTTTGGGTGCCAACGAAGGATGACCTGAGAAATCCATTTTTGTTCCAAAAATTATTAGCGGGTTTCCCTGAATTATTCAGTGAGTATAATTTTATTACGGAGAAAAACTAAACAATAAATGGAATATTATATTATGTATCATATTTTGTGGTATCAGGTTTACAAAAATTATATTAATGCGACGAAACATCTGATCGGTGACCTGTGTGTAATGTGTATCTCTACTACTAAAACCTAAAAATATTTGTACCATATTAACGAACTTTAGACAATTCGTTGACAAGAGATTTAATCAACATTATAATAAGTTAACTTAACTTAGTATAACCTAATTCAGCCTAACATAAGTTAATCTAATTTTTTAAAAACTTGTCGATACACGATACATTGGCAAAAATGTATCGTGTTACGATACGATACATATATAATATAATATATATAATATATAATGTAATATAATATATACACACACACACACACACACACCACACACACACACACATCATATATGACATTATGAAACAACTGAATTACTTTTTATTTTTATTGAATTTTACAAGCAGTGACTTCTCAAATAATTTATCAGACATTCTGGGGAAAGATCACAGACTGAGTCTATGATAAAGTATCGCGTTACTGACACTTATTTGTATCGTATCTTTCAATACGATACAAATAATAAAAAATATATCGCGATACGATACAAGATACAGAAAATGTATCGCGATACTGCGCCACCCTGAAACTTGAGACGCACATTTTCTTTTTTCGTGCAGTCTACTTTAACTATTTTAAATCTGTATCTGAAGGGGCGCCTACAGGCGGACGCATAGACGCACGTGTGTCCACCAAATTTTAATTTCTTAGAAAACCTGTGGGATGCCACAGATGGCCTAGTTATTTTACTTATTTATTGCGCTGCGTCCCCCAGAATTTCAACCCAAAAAAAATCGTGCGTCCAATTTTTTAAAGGCTGCGGGCGCCCCTGTGTATCTGCAATATAAGACTTCTGATTGTAATGTCGACAGTTCTTGTATTCATTCCTTACACTTTGTGCCCAAAACGATATTCGCTATAGCCTATTTTATAGTAGAAATTAAAGGAAATTCACTTTCATTACATAAACGTTTCATGTAGGAGAGAGAGAGAGAGAGAGAGAGAGAGAGAGAGAGAGAGAGAGAGAGAGAGAGAGAGAGCATAATTTACGAGTAAATTTTAATTGCCGTGTAAAGCATAAACTATGGAATTACGAGAGTCTTCACGAAAGTAATACCCCTTATTTTTCTTTATTATTAAATATTCCCACAAAAATTAGGAGACATGAATGGAATAAGCACACATCCTTGCGGAATTCCTCTCTATTTTTCAACATACTGTACTTTCCTTCACAACCGCAGTACTTTTTTCACTGTTGACGGCTACGTCGTGGCCACGTGAAACACCGCTTCCCGTTGGATCAACGAAGTTAAGCGACGTTGGGTCTGTTCAGTAAATGGATGGGTGACCGTCCTTTGCGTGTAGACGATATAACGACCCGTGGTTTGGATCCCACTTAAAGCTGTTAGGTACCCTCCATCGCGTGACCTTTGCCGTTACGAAGAAGTTTAAACAACTCCAAACGTTTATTTCCACCGGTCGGACATCTTCACGTCATCGTCAAAGTGATGTCCACGCGAGGCATCTTTCATTCAATCAAAGAGATCAGTGTAGATACAAGGGCGGAAATACGATTCTTTCTAGAGGCTTTTTTTTTCCTTTTCTGAAGGACGTTAAGAGAAAAAATAACGAGGCATTATATTATACACTTGTAACGTCCCTCGTACCATGTTTAAACTTGCTTTTAACCTTTTATATAAACTACATTTCTATTCATTTATACTTGTATAATTTTATTACGTAGCAACTTCATTTCTTTTAGCAAATTAACCTGAATTATTGTTTTCATTTGTAGAGGCGACAGATAGTGAAGTTCTGCTCGGCATTTCAAAAGGGACTACAACAGGTTATATGGGAGTAGATGGAACAGATCTGTCCTCGAGTCCATTTTTGAGAACAAACGATGAAACCGATAATTTGTGCGGCTCTTTTAGTTACGATCTTGGGCATTTAGATTTTGTACCCAGGAACTGTATGGATGATATGGGAGTAACTTTCGTTTGCGAATACCCAATACGCAGTGAGACTCAGGAAACCACCACGGAGAGACCCACTTTCCTGCGCAGATTCTATGAGAGGATTTAATTATATTGTTTCTAATAAATGTTTTGGATTAAGTTGTATAAAATAGCGGTTTTGCATTGTAATTTCATTCAAATATATTCACACATGATTTGAATCATATTAAAAACCTTTAAAATTTAGGTAAAAGGAATTAATTATATAGTCACTCACTATTTACGCTTCAGGAAAAGTTTTGCACCAAATGAGAAGAGCATCATAATTTTTATTTTTGTGTAATTCATATTTAATTAATTTAATTAAATATATAGTATATATATATATGTACAGTATATTAGTATATATATGTTATTAGATTCAAAGTTTATTTTATAGTAAAACCCCTCCCGTTTTTCTTAATCTTTAAACAGACAATTTTTTTTAAATTCAGAAAGCAAAAAATCGTTGGTCATTATTATTATTATCATCATCAAATGGACTCGCAAAACCATTTGTTTACTTTTAGGTTTTGTTCTCGTCAATATAAACAGAATTTGTAATATGAAAATGTTCGCAAAGATAAATAAATATAAGTAAAATAAACAATATAATTTAAAATATGAAGCTGGGTCTTATTCTCACACAGTTAATAAATAAGTTAAAAATGCATTAAACCTGAATATAAATAAGCCTTTTTGCATTGTATCGCTTTATCTGTTAATATTCTGTATAGAAACTAAGATATATTTTCAGTATTATTATTATTATTATTATGGTTTAAATGGCTCACTTATCATGAAAGCATACATAATTAAGTAAATTGCCCTTGACCCCTCCTTTGCCCTTGGCCCCTCCTTCTTGCATAAAAAAATAGCTAAATAAATATTTTATGTTCCTTCAGTAAACTGCGGATGTTTTATGAACTTATTGAAAGAGAGTAAACCCTTTTAACTAAACGAACTAAGTCGTGGCCAGTGTCAAAACACCGCTTTCCGTCTCGATCAACCAAAAGTTAAACAACATTGAGTTTGGAGAGCAATTGTATGGGAGACCGTCTCTGCGGCCAAATTATGTAGCGACCCATGGTTCGGATCCTACGTGAAGCTGTAGGTCCTCTCTGTCATATGACCTTAGATGTTGCGAAGGAGGCTAAACAACCCCATCATTATATTTTTTAATTACACGATTACACGGTAAAACGACGCATGCCTTTTATATAACTTGAGTGTTCTGCATAACCCAACTTGTATGCCGAAGTTTGTCGGCACTTTGTCGAATCCTATTTTATTTACTCTTTGGAATTATATATATATATATATTATATATATATATATATATATATATATGTGTGTGTATATATATATATATGGGAATGAACTCAGAATGGTTCCCTGAGTTATATATATATATATATATATATATATATATATATATATATACACAGAGTGGTGCAAAAGATGCGCATCATACGAATTTTCAGTGTTGACTATAATATATTATTTTTTTACTTTTAGGTAGCGGATGGCCGCGAAATTAACAATAGACGAGAGGGTGAGCTTGGTTTTAATGTATGGAATACCAGGTACACCAAATCGATGAATTGGTATCTTTGATCATACCCGACACTGAATAATCACATCACAGCGATTATTCAATGTGGGGTATAATCAAAGATATAGTGAATGGCCAGAAACCTCTGGACTTCGATCACACGATGACTTTGATACGCCAAGAGTTCGAGACGTTGAATAATAACAAAGAACTGTGCTGCCCTGTTTGTTGTTCAGTGGTTCAAAGATGCAACGTGTGTATTGAACATGATGGAGGACACTTTGAACAATTTCTGTAATAAATATTATTCTTCACAAGGTGATTCCATTATTCTCGGTAAACCGACATATGCCGCACCCGGTGTATATATATATATATATATATATATATATATATATATATAGTTAGGGCTAGGCCTGGCTAAATACTAGAGACAAGTGCATACTTTGTGGCCTGTAACTAAGCCTAATTATTAAGATATTATGTAAGCTGCTAACCCATAATTTTTTAAATTTCTTGTAGGACGTAGGCTACATAATTACTTAAATACACTAGGCCTATTCAGTATTTGGTCAGACTAACACGAATTATGCAAGTACATATACGGTATGATCTGCAACTTATATATATATTTTTTTGGGGGGGGGGAGGGGAGTATATATATATATATACACACACCTTAACAATGACGTTAAAAGAAAACAAGGGAGTGGTGATTCTCAGTGGCGTACTAAAGGGGGTGCGAGGGGGGCGGTCCGCCCCGGGTGACAGCCAGGAGGGGGGGTGCCATCGGGAGAGTTGAAATACCAGTACAAATTTTCAAACCAAATGAAAAATTCGCCAAAGTAAGAAAAAAAAATTAAAAATGTTCAAACTATTACAACAGCTTAATGTTAATTTCCACTATAAAATAAATTTTTATTTTTATTGACAATACAAAATTTACAAACGAAAAATTAAATATTTGATAAAAATTACATCGAAAGGCGAACGTTTGTTGACATTTTAGTTATCAGTTTGTTGAGCACAGAATGGGGTAAAAAATCGAAGTTCAATTTTCTTTCCTCCCAGGCTATAATCTGGTTCCTTTTAGCTAAAACATATTTCATGTAAAATGTAAGGCAAATCGAATAACTTTTAGGGGTGGCTCAAAGCTGTTTTTTGTATACCATTATGCCCTTTATTAATATAGTGAATAATTAAAAGAAACATTATTTACAGATACATTAACTAATGATTATTTTTCTTTCAGATAGATTTATTAAATTTACAGGTTTTGCAATGTCAAATAAACGTACATTTTACTTAATGAAAAAGTCAGAGGAAGCAATCACTGGAGCCAAGCTGCCTTCCCGTGGCCAGGTCCTCCGCATGTTCCTCCACCATCATCAAGTCTTGAAGAAGGAGATCAAACCTAGTTCAGAAGCTGTTTTTGAAGAATTGCGTCTCTTCTGGAAGAGAGCCCGAATCCCTACTCAAAGGAAAGACCACATTCTTCACACAATTCAGGCTCTACACTTGGAGTGGAAAGCGATTAAGAAGAATGCTGGGAGGAAAAGCAACTCTCAGTTAGAAAAAGAGAAAACCTTTCAGGAAGAAATGGAGAACCTATTTGATGTCGCCCATGCTGATGCCTTTACCTTAATCAAAAATGAAGAAGACCGGCAGTTCTTGATCCAACAAAGGAAAGCGGGATGAGTGGGATCAATGGTCTCTGCAGATATGGTGACTGACAAGGCAGAAAAGAGAGCTGCTGAGAAGCAAATGAAATTGGTAAATAGGAAGCGGAAAGCTGAAGAAGAAAAATATGCTGCTTCACAGGAAGTTATGCTAGATCAGGGAAGTTCTTCTTCTGAGTCTTTATGTGAGTCAGAAAGAGAAGATGAAGATTACCTTATTAATCCCCCATCTACCAGCGGACCAACTCCACCAAAGAAAAGGCAGCAAAGAACATCATATCTCCTGAATTGGCTGCTGCTCTGGACAGGACTGGCATCAGTGACAGGAGGGCCACCTTTGTATTAGCTGAAACTGCATCTAGCCTTGGTCAAGATCTTTCAGAGGTGAACATCTCTCGTTCTTCAATCAAAAGGCACCGAGAGAGGCATCGAAGGCAAATAACCCATGCCATTAAAGCTAGCTTTAGTCCAAGTATTTCGATTGTCCACTGGGATGGGAAGTTGATCCCTAATCTACTTGCCAAGAATGAAAAGGTAGACAGACTCCCAGTCCTTGTCTCTTCAGTTGAATCAGGTGATTCAAAACTGCTTGGTGTTCCCAAACTACCAAGTGGAACAGGGGAAGCTCAATCAGCTGCAGTGTATAATCTTCTTTCCGAATGGAACATAGATAAGTCAATAATCGGAATGTTATCAGATACTACAGCATCAAATACAGGAACAAACAGGGGAGCATGCGTTCTTCTGGAACAGAAACTTGGTCGGCCACTCTTCTATTTTGCCTGTAGGCATTATTGCATGGAAGTCATGTATGGAGGAGTGTTTGAAGCAGTCCATGGTTCATCTTCTGCCCCTGAGCCACTTTTGTTCAAAATGTTCCAATCTATGTGGGACTACATTGATTTAAAAACCTTCTCTACATCACAGGATGATGATGAGATGAAGGAGCAAGTTGATCCTTTCAGAAATGAAATAATTGCCTTTGCCAAAGAACATCTGGCCACTGGAAACTTTCGAGATGACTATAAAGAGTTTTTGGAACTTTCTTTGATCTTTCTTGGTGAAAAAATTGAAAGTTACACATTCAACGTCCTGCTGGCACGCACTATGCAAGGTGGATGGCTAAAGTTATCTTGCCATCAAAATGTGGCTTTTTCGAAATCAAATCACCCTGACTCCTCGAGAGAAGAAGGACCTGAAACCCTTACCCTTTTTGGAGTCCTAATCTACTTAAAAAGCTGGATCACTGCTCCTATTCCATCACAAGCTCTGAAGAATGATCTGGATCTTATCCAAAAGTTAAAGGACTATCATGACCAGAAAGTGGCCAAAGCAGCTCTCAAGAAATTTGAAAACCACGTATGGCACTTATCAGAAGAGCTGGTGGCCCTTGCTCTCTTCGATCAAACTGTTGCACCAGACACCAAGGGAATCATGGTCCAGTGTATGATGGAAAAGGAGGGGTCATTAGACTTCTCAAAGAGAAGAAGACTCAAGGAATGCAAAGCAACACTGAAATTAGAAACTCTTGCCACAAAGAACTCATTAAAGCTTCTTAAGGCCCTACCGATCAATATTAGTTTTCTTGATGATGACCCCAGCACCTGGGAGGAGAATGAAAACTTCCAAGAAGCTAAAAGAATCATAGGAAACATCAAAGTAGTTAATGATCATGCTGAAAGGGCAGTAGCTCTCATTCAGACCTTCAGCGGAACTCTGACGAAAGGAGAAGATCAACTCCAGTTTCTCTTAAGTGTGGTGGATGAGCACTGAAAGAGGTTTCCTGATTCTAACAAGTCCACAATCTTAGCTGGGCAACAATGAGTGGCCTGGTCAGCCATGATACCCCCGCCAACAAGCGGATAATACCCATATATATGGGGGGGACCCAGAAGCCATGAATGTGGACTTCTGGGGGTAGTTGAGCCACCTCTACATATTAACCGATTGAACCCAAATTTTGCTCAGAGAAGGTTTTTGGGAAAAGGAACCTAATGAAACCCTGGGAGGAAGAATTTAAAATACTTCCATTTTGTGGACCACCCTAATTGAGGTATGTTTCATTAAATAATTATGATAAAGCATAAAGTGCTGGTGTTTATAAGAATATCATGGTACTTATACCAGTGTCCAGTAATTTTTGACAATGTGGTATCATAGTGATGTTTAAGTGTTTATAAATGATAATTAATGATAATTAATAATGATAATAATAATGATAATTAATTGTCTCTGCTTGTCTGGGTTGATAATCTGATAACTCAATGGGTATCTGGTTGGAAAAAGTTTCAGAACCACTTGTTTGAAGCTTTTGTTGTAATAAATTTTTTTTACTTCTTTATTTACTGGATATACTGTTAATTTTCATTTTGACAGTGGTCTAGTTATTTGTGAGTAATGCTCATAGTTTTCTGCTTTTTTAGGAGTCGTGTTTGCACTTAAACCTCCCCCCCAAAAAAAAAAAAAATAATAATAATAATCATAATAATAATCACAGACAATTTGTTCAGTTAGTGTATTTCAAGTCATAATAGTTCATGCTTGTTATGCATGTTCATGCTTTATCAGGAGCGGCTCGCAGGTAGGCACTGTGGAACTGCAGCACCCCCATGATCTTATGATCTTTATATTTAAATATTTACAGTAAAATAGCCTCTCTGATTGTTTTTTTTCAATGAACTTTGAGTTTTTAAATCAGATTATATCCTTTTTTCCTTAAACTATTTCAATGCCGAACGAATGAATCACGAAAGTAGCTTCAGCCTTCCCGTGGAACTGCGTACTTAACAGTTCCAGATTTTGTTCGAAACGCTTGAAACCTTGGTGGCGGACGTACGAAGAGCGAGTCAGAATCGCGGGTTTAAGAGGATCCAGTGCCGATTTGTTTGTTTGACGTGATGGTTGTGTTGCTGTATCGTTTGCTAATTCGAAATTTAATTTCCGAATTGCATTTATCAATGATTCGTTATCATTTATTTTTTGTCGTGAGATTGAAGTTAATTATATAATAATTGGATTATCTACAATATATAGCTTTCATTTCTTAGAATATTTTTTCGCTCAGAATAAAAACAGAAGAATGGAATTTGTTTATAAATAAAATTTTTGGCAAATTCGAAATTACCCGTTAAGCGTAAGTACCCTATAATTGATTTTATGATACTATTTTACTTATTTTTATGACTGAGTAGTGAGTAGTTATCTATTTATCTATTCGACTTTCTCTCTCTCTCATATATATATATATATATATATATATATATATATATATATATATATATATATATATATATACACACACACATATATATATATATATATTATATATATATATATATATATATATATATATATATAATCGACACAATTGTTCGCAATTTCTGAGGCAGCACCCCCATAACTGAAAGTCACGAGCCGCCACTGTGCTTTATACCTTTTGATTTTAAAATTTTGCAGAAAAACATCCACTATGAAGCGAAATCGACTCAGTGGATTCCAACAAAGAAAAATGAAGAAGGCAAGAGAAGAGGTGGCTCAGGCAATGTCCGGATCAATTTTGAAGTATGTGACGCCTTCAACATCAAGTGCAATAGGAGAAAGTCCTGAAGATATTCAGCCTGGTGAATCTGAAGGGCAAATACAAGAAGCATCTTCACAAGAGGATTCAAATGAGAGAGAGCAAGGATTGGATGATGGCAATTCATCTTCTAAAAGCAGTGAAACTGATGAAGAGGAAGGAGACGCCAGCAGAAGTCCACACCAACAGGAGGAAGACTCTGATGAAGAAGAGGAGACGGATAGATTTTCAATTTATTCTGATGTCGCTGCTTGGCCAATCCCGGTTCCAAATGACTTGAGAGTTGATCTTATTAAGAGGGGAAGTGAACCCTTCCAAAATAGGGATGGACCTTTCAGTGCAGTTCAAAGACAAGGAGAGAAATTCAAAGGGAAGAGTCGACAGCTGACCACTGCATGGTTCTATAAGGCTCTGCCAAGTGGCGAGAAAGTTTTGAGAACATGGATGGTTTACTCTCCATCAAAAGAAAGTTTGATTTGTTTTTGCTGCAGACTGTTTGTTCTTGATGACAAAGGAATTGGAACATCTAGCTTTGTCACTGGGTTTCAAGTATGGTGGAAGCTAAACCCAACGGTGTCTGATCATGAGGCTTCTGAGCAGCATCTCTCATGCCTGGAGAAATGGAAGACCTTGGGAGCAGGGTTGAAGCTTCAAAAAACCATTGATCAAGTTCATCAAGCAACAATGGACAAGGAGAGAAAGAAATGGAGGGATATTTTACATCGCTTCTTGGACGTAACCTTGTTTCTGGCTCACCAGAATCTTCTTTTTCGTGGTCACAAAGAGGACATGTCATCAGCAAACAAAGGAAACTTCATGGAATTGGTAGAGTTGCTGTCAAATTATGATCCAGGTTTGAAAGAACATTTTGTAAGGATTAAGCATTCTATTCCATCTGGGAGGAGAGTGGCTTCGTATTTATCTCTAAAGATTCAGGATGAGTTCATTTGCCTTTTGGAGAATTAGGTCAAAGAGAAAATAGTGGCTGATATCAAGAAAGCAAAGTATTTTGGGATTCTTTTTGACAGCACTCCTGATGTGTCCCACACTGATCAGATGTGTGAAGTGATCAGATACGTCCATATTGAATGTGACAAAGTTGAAGTAAAGGAATCATTCTTGGGCTTCCCTATTGCCGGAAAGACTGCTGCTGAGCTCACAGGGGATATCCTGAGACATCTGGAGAGAGATGGACTGGACATAAACCTGTGCTGTGGTCAAGTATGTGACAACGCTGCAACTATGGCTGGGATTCATGGTGGTGTTCAATCAAAGATCAGAGAGATTAATCCCAAGGCTTTGTTTGTGCCTTGTGCAAATCATTCTCTGAACCTTTGCGGAGTGCACTCATTTGGAAACGTTTCTTCATGTGTGACTTTTTGTGGAACCTTGGAGAGAGTCTATTCCTTCTTTTCAGTCTCAATTCATCGATGGGAAGTGCTGATGGAGAATGTGGGCATGACAATCAAAAGACTTTCCCAGACAAGATGGAGTACTCATTATGACGCTGTGAAACCAGTGAAGGCAAATTTTGAAAAGCTGACCTCAACCCTTGAAGTACTGTGCGATCCCAAAGAAAATGTGGACACAAGAGGATCAGCTCAGATTTTGCTGTCTGCGATTTCTCTTTTCTGAGTTACCTTTCTTTCTGGTGTGAAGTCCTGGAAGAAATTAATCTCATAAAAGTATTTTCAAACAGTTGGAATCAGCCTTGAAAAGTGCATTGTGAAGCTCCAAGCTCTAAAACTGTTTCTTGAAGATCAGCGCAATGAAATTGTGGAGAGGGCCATTCATTATGCAACTACAAAGTGTGAGGAAATGAACATTTCTATGGAGAGAAGAGGGAGAGTAAAGCTCCGAAAAAGGATGCCAGGAGAGATGGCAAAGGATGCTGGTCTCACATTGCCAGAGGAAGTAAAAAGGGCTATGTTTGAATGTCTTGATCGCTTTCATCAAGAATTGGAGATTCGTTCTAAGGCAATGGATCAAATTCTGTCAATCTTCGCTGTTATTCAACCAAACACTTTGGTTGTTGCAACAGAAGAAGAACTTCGGAAGTATATTCCAAATTTGATTCAGATTTTCGATGAATTCTCTGATGAAGATATCAGTGTGGAAATTGGACGACTTCGGAGGCATTTGGAAGCTGCCAAAATCAGCGTTGAAGAGGCAAAGAAATGGACAGCATTGCAGTTTCTGGAGCTTATTGTGAAATGGGATTTTTGTGAATCTTTGCCAAGCTTGTCACTGTGTTTGAGATCCTTTTTGACTGGCTGTGTGTCTATTGCTTCATGTGAAAGAAGTTTTTCCAAATTGAAATTGATAAAAAATTTCTGTCGCTCGACCATGAGTCAGACAAGATTGACAAATCTGGTTTTACTTTCAATTGAACATGAATATGCAAAGAAGGTGAATTTTGATGAGGTCATTGATCAATTTGCAGAAATTGTATAAATTAAAATGCAGAATTACCTGTTCACTGAATTTTTAATGTCCTACATGTTTCTTATTTCCAATTTTCTTATGACAGTACTGTACTGTTTAAAAATCTACTTGCAAACATAATATATTTTTCTGCGTATTTAAATTTTAAAATTATTTAGGGGGGGTGCCAAAGGAAGGATCCGCCCCGGGTACCAAATACTTTAGGTATGCTCCTGGACTGATTCTGCTTTGAGGGAATGGAGTCAAGAGTCACTGAGTGACAGAGTATGCTCACAAAGTCAGTCAGATTTCTGCGCAGTCTGAAAATGCCCAAAGCACAATACTGTAAGTATAGCTACACTGTGCTTCAAATTAGATCTGTGGACCAGAAGAACATGGAACGTAACTAGTTTGTGACGTCAAATATAAACAAAACTCAGTTAGGCCCACCCTTAGCTGGTTATATTTCGTAGTTTATAGACAAAAGGCTTTGCTATTCGTCTGGACTCTGGACACTCAATACAGGAGAGTAGGGTCCTAACTTCAGGCCTTTTATCATGAATCCAGCCCACAGTTAGACTAAATCACCTCAATAGGTCTCAGTGGCTTCATGTTTTCCAAATGAAATGAAATATAAATAAAGCCTAGACTGTGATCCAGGTTTGAGCTGGCAACGCTAGCTCAGGCTGATAAAGGGTCGAAGTTGAAATGATTGAAGGCAAATTCTTTACTTAAAGCCTATAAATGTGTAAATTTAATCTAGCATAGCCTTCTAATAGTAATGATTGAAGAAAATAATCAATATAGGGAAACTTAATCCAATAGTAGTAAAAGTTCTAACAAATAATTTGTGACGGAAATGAGTATCGTTTTTGAATTCAGCACATTGAAAACCAGCTTTTAAAACTTTCTACTGGAGACTGTGTAATTAGAGATAGCAAGCAAGACCTGGAAAAAGCCTAGCAAAGAATTCAAAAAACAATCCTAAGAAGTTTTTCAGTCACTTTAATTTGAAAAGTAGAATGAAAAAGAAAATTGGCCCTCTCCATATAGATGATGATCTTGAAATAACTGAAGAACTAAACAAATACTTCTCATCAGTATTCATAAATGAAAATTTAAATAATATTCCTGATCTTATACTACCAGGATAAGATAGAGAAATAAACGAATTAGGGTAACAAAACTAGATATCCTAAAAGCAATAGATAAATTAAAAAGGTTATGTATTTTATCACACAGTCATTTTACATACCAAAATACATTTTTATAGTAGTATTTGATGTGATTTGTTCAAATATGACCTCTATTTCCGTCGGAAATGAGATCCAACAAAGTTATAGTACTTTGAAGTTTGGCTCATTTTCAAGGGAAATGGAAGTCAAAATCTAAGCAAAACACATCAAATATTACTAGAAAAATGTATTTTGGTATTAATTAACCTAACCTTACCTAACCTTACTTAACCTAACCTAACCGTGGCTAAATGAGCCTAACCCTGGCTAAACGATCCTAACCCTGGCTAAATGATCCTAACCCTGGCTAAACGATCCTAACCCTGGCTAAACGATCCTAACCCTGGCTAAACATCCTAACCCTGGCTAAACGAGCTCTCGTCTGTATCCACCACCTAATCCATAATAAGGTAATACTCTAGGCTCATTTAGCCAGGGTTAGGCTCGTTTAGCCAGGGTTAGGATCGTTTAGCCAGGGTTAGGATCATTTAGCCAGGGTTAGGTTAGGTAAGGTTAGGTTAGGTTAATTAATACCAAAATACATTTTTCTAGTAATATTTGATGTGTTTTGCTTAGATTTTGACTTCTATTTCCCTTGAAAATGAGCCAAACTTCAAAGTACTATAACTTTGTTGGATCTCATTTCCGACGGAAATGGAGGTCATATTTGAACAAATCACATCAAATACTACTAGAAAAATGTATTTTGGTATGTAAAATGACTGTGTGTGATAAAATACATAATAACCATTAAAAATAGAAAAATCTCCAGGGCCAGATGAAATGTATCCAATAGTCATAAAAGCTGCCAAAAAGAATATAGCACAGACACTAGAAATTATTTTTAATCATTGATATGTACTGAAATTCCAGAGGATTGGAAGAAAGCAAATGTGGCTCCAATCTTTAAGAAAAGAAAGAGAAACTTGGCAAAAAACTACAGACCCATCAGCCTCACCTCCATTATTTGCAAATTACTCGAAAGTATCATTAGAGGTAAAGTTACTGAGTTCCTTAAAGAGTGCAACCTTATAAATGATAGCCAGCGTGGCTTTTGAAATGTAAGGTCCTGTCTAACCAACTTGATTGAATTTTATGATGGAGTCCTAGTGCATTTGGACAATAAATAGCCAGTAGATATAGTATACTTAGATTTTGCAAAGGCATTTGATACAGTTCCTCATGCAAGATTGTTGGTAAAAGTTAGAGCCCATGGTATAAGGGGTCATATAGCTGACTGGATAGAAGAATGACTGAGAAATAGAAAACGGAGTTCATCTAAATGGAAATAAGTCTACTTGGAGACCCGTATTGAGTGGAGTCCCACAGGGGTCTATGCTGGGACCTCTGCTTTATGTTGTCTATATAAATGATCTAGAGAAGGGCCTATCATGTAAAACCTTAAAATTTGCTAATGATACAAAATTAGGCCATAATGTTAAGTCAGTAGCAGGAGCAATGACAATACAAAAAGACTAAGATAGAGTACAGCCTGGGCAGATAAGTGGGAGATGAGATTTAATGTTGATAAGTGCAAGGTTATGCATATTGGGCCAAAAAATCTAGAATTTGAATACAATATGAATGGAACTTGGATTAAAAATGATGATAAAGAGAAAGACTTGGGTGTCACTGTGACTAATGAACTTAAACCCTCAAATCACTGTATGGAAATCAGAAATAAAGCAAATGCTAGACTCAATCTCATGCAGATACACATTGAATACAAATCACCCAATATTATAAAGCAACTATACATTTCATATGTGAGACCCCTCCTTGAATACTGTATTGAGTTTAATAGTCCCTATTTGATACAAGATATTGAAAAACTGGAAAAAGTACAGAAATGAGCAACAAGAATGATCCCATCTCTAAGACAATTGACATATAGGGAAAGACTGGCATATCTAAACATGTTCTCATTAAAAAGGAGGTGGTTAAGGGGTGATATGATAGAGGTGTATAAAATGATAAAAGGGTTGGATAAGATAGATTTTGATTCTCTTTTCATTAAAGATCAATAACCAGACGAGGTCATAGTATGAAATTATTTAAGCCAAGATGTAGAACAAATTTAAGAAAACATAGTTTTACAAACAGAGTAATTAAGTTTTGGAACAGTCTGACAGAAGTAGTGGTGACTTCAGATATACTTGATTCTTTCAAAAGAAGGTTGGATAGTTTGATGTCTGCAAGGGACATCTAGTGATAGTGTTTAAGCCCATTTTTATTGCATGAATGGTACTAGTTTATTTAATATATATTATGTGCATTTAGGTGATAGATCCCACAGCTCAACACAAGTGTTGTGGGATATAGGGAGGCAGCATCTTGGGTTAGGGGATACTCTCTGTCCTTACACACCCCATTTAAAGAGATTCCTTTGCCAAGTGGTGCCCCCCATAGTACTATGAGGTATTGAAAAACTCATGAGCTTCATTTGCCCCACAAACACTTTTAAATGGGAGACCCAAAATGGGTGCACACACATTTCTACATTACTGTACAGTTTATATAAGACTATAAACAGCATTACCCACTCTAACAGCGGCATTCACACCTCACACACAGCTATCTGTCGCAGCTAAAATAATATCCCAACATATACACAAGAAGCTAACATTCTAGTTAATCACTATGCAAAGATAAGTCACTTAAACAGAGACAACAACCAGAAACACGCAGACAGACAAACAGCCAGACAAGAAAACCTACAGACTCGACACGACCATTACACCCTTCAATACAGACCAGACCACCAAGATCATCAAAAACCATTAAGAATGCGAAGGCTACTGGACCAGACAACATATCTAACATACACCTTAAACACTTGGGCCCACAAGGAATACTAGCTCTCACAAATATCAGCACATATTCATACCAGCACTGTATTATTCCTGACATGGAAACAAGGTAAAATTATTACACTACTCAAACCAAACAAAAATCCAACAGAACCAGCTTCCTATAGACCCATTACTTTACTATGCACACCTTCCAAAGTAACAGAAAGACTAATTTTACAAAATCACCAACCCACACATTCCACTATCGCCTACTCAACATGGATTCAGACGTCACCACTCAACCACGACATTACTCACTAACCTCACGCAGCACATCATGGATGGCATCAACTCCAGACAACCAGCTCAACGTACACTATTAGCAACAATAGACATAAGTAAAGCATTTGATGCTATCCCACACTTCCCTCTCATAAACAAAATACTCAACACAAACATGCACAATAACACCAAAAGGTGGCTGAGCAACTATCTTTCAGGAAGATACTCACATGTCACATTTAATGGCAAGTCATCCAAAAACAAGTTTTTTATGAATGGGGTCCCTCAAGGCTCTGTTCTCTCACCAACACTCTTCAACTTATACATGCATGACATTCTAACACCCATAGATAACAAGCTTACCTTATCATCACATGCAGATGACATCACTCTAACATCCACCCACAACAACATCAACACCGCTACAAATAACCTACAAACATAATAAACAGTATACAAGACTGGCTCACACACAATAGACTCAAAGTAGCACCCACAAAATCAACCATCATCTTGCTTACAAGCAACACAAAAGAACACCAGGTAATTCCACAGCTTTTGGGGTCACATACAACACACCATTATCTTTTGCAAACTACATTCAGGACATTAAAAACAAATGTATGTCAAGACTTAACACGCTTAGGGTACTAACAGGCACAAACTTTGGACACCAGCAGGAAACACCATCACTCATATACGAACAACATATTCGCTCAGTTATGGACTATGCTAGCCCATGCTTGGCACCCATTATCTCAAACACACACACAAACACCTTACAGACAATACATACAAAACAACGCACTTCATGTCATTACAGGATGCACTCAAACAACACCAATAGAACACCTGCACACAGAAACAAAAATACTGAAAGTTAGGGAACATTTAGGCATGAGGGGAACACAGTTCATGGCAGCAGCGACAACTAACCCACAACACCCTTGCCACTACATGTACAATCATGCACCAACACCTTGCACCATTAAGGTAACACCAGAGAGACATTATAACCAAATACTCCATTCCATACCATGCCCCACAGACATCACACAATACAGAAAACACACACACACACACCTAACCCACAAAGCACTGACACGACTCAGTCTGAATGCGGTCCTAGGTGCGAAGCCAACCCCCATTGACAAGTCAGAGATCAGCCTGAGCAGATTGGATCGAGTTAACTTAGCACGATTCTGATGTGGATGTCACCCCAACTTACAGACATATAAACACAGACTAGACAACTCCATAGATGACACCTGCAACCTGTGCCAGGACACACCACAAACACTTGAACACATTATGACAGACTGTACCTCTCTAGCACAACAATGAACACAACACAACATCACTAGTGTGCTGAACCTCTGGTCCACTCCGGAGAGGGCGATCAGTTACCTGCATGCTGCCAGCTTGCTCGATCAGGGTGGGCTGATCGGTTAAAAAACAACAACACAACAACAACAACTGTGTTGTCTTTACAGCCACACCTACACTTTTCCTCCTAAGTATATATATTGTAATGTATATGGTTGTAAATTGTGACTTGGTCCGCAATTGATATGGACCGTGACTTATTTTTGATTGGCAAGGTACTGGTATTGATGGATACCGTAATGAAATTGACTGGATTCTTTGGATCTGATATATTTGCATGTCGGTTATTAATAGATATAGAGTGTAACATATTTGTGGACAGTTGTCTATTATGACTTGATCCTCTGGATCCAGAGATTCTATCTTTAGTTTTAAATTGATAATTAATTAATTAGTTTTAAATTGATAACACTAGGCAACAAAGATTTTGTTACAGAAGACCAAATAGGTGCTCCTAGCTAATTTCGGTATGCTGATTTCAAATCTATAATTAGATTTTTTCTATCACGTCTAGATTTTGTGTAAAATGCAAATCACTTTTAGTAAATTTTCTACCACGTCCAGATTTTGGTTTTAATCGGCTTAATGCCAGTAATATGAAACTTGCTTTTCAAGGTTAAAGCAATTTTTTTGGCCAACTATATACAAATTCGAACAATTTTGATAAATAAAATTTATCCCGAGTTGGCAACACTGAGTCAAGAGCATAGTGACGGGCAACGGCCCAACGGTCAGTCGCTACGTGACAGTCAAGCAGAACGGTTGTTGAAGCTCTCTGCTGATGAGCAAGTGACAGGTTGTGGTGACTTGTGTTTTTATAGCATTTGTTTTGTACTACGGTGTGTATTTCTTTTTATTTTGCACATCGTAATAATTACTTTCTACGTTTTTTCAGATATTGTATGGTAATTCAAAATGGCATCAAATAGACGTGCTTGTGTAAATCACCGAGACAACTTCTGCTTTGTCTGTGGACAATATACACCTAAGCCACAACGTAGAAACATAACAACAAAGATTAAACTTGCCTACAAGTGTTATTTTGACTGTAAGTTAGGAGACCAACAGAGGGACTGGGCACCACATATTTGCTGTGCACAGTGCAATGCAATGTTAATAGCTTGGATGAATGGTAAAAGAAAAGCTATGCCGTTCTCAGTCCCCATGGTTTGGCGTGAGCCGAAAAATCACTTCAATGATTGTTATTTTTGTTTGACAAAGATTGATGGTTTTCACAAAGAAAAACAAATCAAAGATCACGTACCCAAACTGCGAATCAGCAATGAAACCAGTACCACATGATGAAACAAATCCACCACCAGTTCCACCAGCAACGATAACAGACAGCAGTTCATCTGAAGATTCTGCTAGTGATATAGAAACAGGGAAAGATGGCATATATGTTCCAGATGCAAATATTTCCCCACATTTGTTAAGTCAAGCGGAGTTAAATGACTTAGTGCGCGATTTGGAATTACCAAAAGAAAAGGCAGAGTTGCTTGGTTCAAGACTTCAAGAATTTAATCTTCTCCAACCAAACACCAAAGTTTCCCATTTCCGCCATCGCCATTTGCAGTTTTCATCATTTTACTTACAGGAAGAAAACGTTTGTTTCTGCCACGATATCAGTGGTCTGATGCAAGGGATTGGCTGTCGCTATGATCCAAAAGAATGGAGACTGTTCATTGACTCTAGTAAAGCAGAGAACAGCAGAGATGGAACAGCAGAGATGACAAGAACCACTACAAAAAACATGATTGGCCATCTAGAACTGAACATGTTGTTGGTAAATACAATGTGAAACACCCAGCACTTATTGACCCTCAGAAAGTACATCTTCCACCACTTCACATTAAACTTGGCCTTATGAAAAATTTCGTGAAGGGTATGGATCATCAAGGTAGTGGTTTCCAATATTTAAAGGATAAATTCAAAGGAATATTGACAGATGCTAAGCTAGAAGCTGGAGTTTTCACTGGACCACAGATCCGCAGTGTCATCCACGACTCATCGTTTCCATCTAACCTAAATGAGAATGAACTAGGAGCATGGACATCTTTCGTTGAAGTTGTCAAAAATTTTCTTGGAAACCACAAAGCTGAAAACCACCGTAAACTCGTAGAAAACATGCTTAAATCTTATGAAATAATGGGATGCAGAATGTCTTTGAAAATTCATTTTTTACATTCTCATCTTGACTTCTTCCCGGCCAACCTTGGGGCTGTAAGTGACGAGCATGGTGAGCGCTTCCACCAACAGATCTCAGTTATGGAAAACAGATACCAAGGTAATTTCAACCCAAATATGATGGGAGATTATTGTTGGTTCCTGCAGAAGGAGAGCTCGTCATCCTACAAGCGACAAAGGAAGAGGACACACCAAAGTTTCACTTAAGAACAGGAATTTGCCTTTCAGTAGTAACAACAAAATACTAACGCGCTTTGGGTGGATGGTTGGGCGCAGGGGTGGTAACTCCGCCAGCGGAATTCCGCTGTCTGTCTTAAGCCAGAATAAAGGAGGAAAGACATCCCTGTTCACTAATTATTTAAGTATGCTTAACATAAAACGTGGCACGGAAAAGTAGCTTAGACGGCTTTCGTAATAGAAGCGGGTGAAAAAAAAAAATGAAAAATAGGGGTTTTCGGTTACACAAAATCTGGACGTGATAGAGAAATTTTGATATCAGATCTGAAATCAGCATCAGCGCTTTAGTAGGAATCAGTAGTTCACGTGTCTGTAACAAAAAAAAGTTGAAATTTGTTGCCTAGTGTAATTAATTAGTTTTAAATTGATAATTATTTAGTTTTGTAAAAATTGGTTGTTGCCAATGTACAGGCAGTTTTTACATAGTGGAGCCACCTCGATGGACTGAAGTGGCCCCTAGTGTGCCCACTATAAAAATTTCTTATGTTCTAGTAAATATTTACCAAAAAACTTCGGGTATTGATTTAGTTTCTCCAAAAAATGTAGTTATTCACACTGGAGGTAATGATGTAATGCTTAAGCCATCAGATGAAATCTTAAAAAGCTATAATGAAATATTGGTAAAATTAAAAGAATGTAGGCATAAAACATTTATTACAGGTATTATTCCAAGGATAAGTGAAGGTAAATGGTTCTCTGGGGCCTTTAATATAAATAATAGACTCAAAGAATTCCGTACACAAGTAGGTGTAACATATATTGATCTATGGAACAAATTTTATTGGAAAAGAGAAATGTATAATATAGATGGTGTTCATCTTAATACAAATGGTGAGGATGTACTCTGCACAATTTTATTAATAGCAATCTAAAATGAAAATGTAAAAAACCTGGGTATGTCCCATTGACTAACAAATGGTACTTCACTGAATAAAATATCTCCAAAAAATAATGATAATTGTCAGAAACAAATAAATGGGGTAAAAACTAAAGAAACCAAATTAAAGATGGCAAAGTCCAAAGACCAAAGTCAACTGATATTAGATCCAAAATTAAAGAAAATGTTGCGGGTTCTCTTTTGATATTTTATGCAAATGTAAGAAGCATCAGAGATAAGATAAGATGAATTTAAAACATACATTGAAGTTGAAAAACCAGATATCATGATCATAACTGAGACATGGACAAAATTTAGCAGTGTACCAAATAATCAATTAAGTGAGCAAGATAATAATATTACCTTTGAATTAAATGGCTATGAACTTTTTTATTATGAGCATAGACATTTTGAAGGTGGGGGAGTATTTATTTATGCAAAGTCAAATTTGTCTCCAATAGAAATAAATTCAATAAAAGAAGGAGAAATAGTTGAGTTGGTATGGATAGAAATCAGGAATAAAAATGGCAAAAAATTAAAATAGGTGGTATATATAGGCCACCAGAAGGATGTTCAATTAGAGGAATCCCCAAAATGAGAGAGGAGAATCGATATGTAGAAAATGAAATTATTAAGGAAATCACAATAAGGTAGGTTCAAATGATGTACCGTAATTATTATTGGAGATTTTAACTATAGATATATAAATTGGGAAACATTAAAAGCACCTGAAAGTACGGTAATGAGAACTTCCTTGATTGTATTATAGAAAATGGTCTAAATCAGTTAAAGAATCAACCAGAGAGAATGCAATTTTAGATTTATTATTAACAAATATTGCTGATTCTATATATGACATATCAGTCTTTGAAATACTGGGTTCAAGTGATCATTTTATAAGATTCAAGGTGAAATTTGACTCAAAGTATACTAAAAATGCAGCTGAAATTCCTGACTTTAAAAATGGAAATATGACTGAACTAGTTAATGAGTTAAATTGTATAAATTGGGTGGAGTTTTTTGAGCCTCAATCAAAAGATATATTCAACCAAAGTAAATCTACACACTGTGTATGGGAAAAGTTAATAAAATAAATTAAAAGATGTCCAAACTAAATATATTCCTCAGTGTAAAATAAGAACCAGAAATAACAGAGAACCCTGGATAAATCTGTCTGTTAAGAAAGTAATAAGAGACGAGAAAGGCCTTCAGCAAATTTAAGAGAACTTAAAATGAAATGGACCTTGAAATCTAGAAAAATAAAAGACAAAAAAGCAAGGAATTTATGAGAGATAGTAAACGCAATTTAGAGAGGAACTTAGCCAAAAATTGTAAAGGAAATCCCAAAAAGTTCTTTAGTCATTTCAACTTTAAAAATAAATCTAATAAAAAGATTGGACCTTCATGCTGATGACAAAATTATTGAAGAAGATTTTGAAATTACTGAGGAGCTAAATATTAGGTCATCCCATAAGTAATGCGGCATTTTTTAATTTTTTTTTTTTCCAGTTTTATCATTATTTTACGGATAGAAATCAAACAACTCTTTGAAGTTATTTATATTTAAATAAATATTTATTTAAATATAAATAACTTCAAAGAGTTGTTTGATTTTATCTGTAAAATAATGATAAAATGAAAAAAAAAAAAATTTTAAATGCCGCATTACTTATGGGATGACCTAATAGATATTTCTGCTCAGTATTTACAAAGGAAAATGTAAATATAATTCTAGATTTTATATTGGTAAGTGGTAACACAAGAGAGAGAGATAAATTGTATAAATATTGAGAAAGTGGATATTTTGAAAGTAATGGACAGGCTAAACATAGATAAGTCACCAGGATCTGATGAAATTTATCTCATAGTAGTAAAGGAAGTAAAATATAGTAGTTACACTACTGGTTGGAAATTTATTTATGAATATTGTGAGGTGGAAAAAGAACATCAGTAGACCTAAACCAGGCATTGTTCGATCTCAAACTCCATATTTTAAACTTTAAAACAGACACACACCTTTCCCTTACAATGTCAAAAATTTGATTAATTTTAGCATGAAGAAAGAAATGTTACATTACTGATAAGTTGGAAATGGAAACCTAAAAGCTTAGATTTGCTCCTGATACAGATGATGGGTGTCAAAAGTATATAATGTACCAGATCCAGTAATGAGTCTTCAGATCTTTGGCTTCTATATAACCCCCAAACTCTCAAAAACATTGGATTGATCTTAGACTTAGTCATTTACAATTTCACACTCAATAATGTCAGTTGGCAGATTGTTCCATTCATTAATAATTGTTTGGGTAAAAAAATTTCCTCAAATCAAGTGTTGCATGTGGCTTGTAAATTTTCCTTGAATGTCCATGGGTTTGTGCAATGTGACTTTAACTCAAAGAAATCTTCAGTTTTCAAACCTTCCAATTCATGCATAATTTTATAAACCTCAATCAAGTGAAACTGTCACCTCCTCATTTCAAGTGATATTAAATTGGTTCATTCTAATCTTTCTTCATATGGTAAGTTGCCCAATGCCCATACCTGCCATCATTCTGGTGGCACTTTTGTGTACTTTCTCAATATTGTTAATATCTTTTTGTTTGTGTGGCCTCCATGCTTGTACAGCATATTCCAAATGTGGTCATACCAGAGATTTGTATAAACTACTGTTATCTTCACTCTTGTAATCATAAATCCTATATATCATTCCCAACACTCTATTTGCTCTTTTCACAGTCTCAGCAACCTGATTACTAACATCCAGATCTTCCTGAATTACCACCCCTAAATCCTTCTCCTTCATTGAGTTCTCAACATCTTTATCCCCAAGTTTATACTGATGCCTTATATTAATGTATCCAAAATGTAAATATTTGCATTTGTTGATATTAAATAGCATTTGCCAGTCAACAGACCAGTGAAACATAGTATTCAAGTCATTCTGAAGTTGACCAATATTTTCCACTGTATGTACTGACTGGAAGATTTTGGTAGCAGCAGCAAATTTAAGTACCAAACTTACCACACATTCTGAGTCAATATCATTGATACGGTATATATTAAAAACAGGGTTAGGCCCAAGATGGACCCCTGTGGTACATCACTCATCACTGGCAACCACCCTGATTCATTTCCATGCTCAACTTCTCTTTGCTTTCTATCACTAAGCCAATTTTCAATCCACCCACTAATTTTTACACCAATTCCATGTGCTTTAATCTTAGTTATTAAGTGTTTGTGGGGCACCTTATCAAATTCCTTGCTGAAATCCAGATACATTACATCAACTGCATATCCACCATCAACAGTTACTTTTTCTAAAAATACCAATAAGTTTGTCAAGCAAGATCGCCCCTTTGTAAATCCATGACAAGTTCATGTTTCCTTAAATGATCAACTATTGTGTGTGTAACCAAGGCTTCCATTACTTTACACACCTGTGATGTCAAGCTAACAGGTCTGTAATTTCCCACAATCGTAAAATATATTATTTTATTTATAAAATACACAAAATCATAAAATTTCCACCCCACACTATTCATAAATGAACTATTGCCTCTCCAGTGATATAATATTTATATGGTTAATTCCAAGTTTGGAGGCATTCTCTTAACCCTCTAACGCCGACTGGGTCGAATATGTACTGTTTTAAATACACGCATTTAGACTTAACCCTACAAAAATGTTTGGCATTAATGGGTTAATATTACAATGCATATACAATACTGAATGAACCACTAGATTCCTCTAAATACTAAGTTAAATTAAGCTTAAAGCTTAGGAATAGAACTACTTATACTTCAGTAATCTCAATAAAGTAAACTCTACAGAATCAGTAATATAATCCTTCGACAATTTGTAAAAAAATTGGAGCACAAGAGAAAGTGTTGCTACTCACTTCCAACATCTATAAAAGAGTGAAAAGGTAACAGTAATATTGATCTCAGAGATTTAAGAGCAATGAAAATGGTTGAAGGCTAAAAACAGATTAGTTGTAGAAAAAGCAAATCACTGAAAATTTAAAAATATTGGATCAATGAAAGAAAGCCACCCCCAGCCTTCTTTAGTTAGCTTTATAAGGCTAACTAACAAAAATATCATAACCTAACCAGTCATTAGGTCAACTGTACACCCTTGATGACTGGTTAGGTTAGGTCATTATATTTTTGTTAGCCTTATAAAGCTAACTAAAGAAGGCTGGGGGTGGCTTTTTCATTGATCCAAAATAATATAGAAACTGTAATAAAAGTGGAAATTTAAACTTTTGAAATGAGTGAAAAGAAGCAATATTCCTAACTCCTAAAATTTGAGTAACTAGCTAGCTATTAGCTAGAAAAAATAACAAAGTGGGATTGTCAGAGTTTCAAGGCGAGTTTTTCTGATAAAGCCAATGAGAAACAACTGGGTTGGGTACAATTAGACCAACCCTGTTTATCACCCACAATTTCACCTGCTGATACCCTAACTTACTACCCTATATTGCCCTGCACTTTAGTATCTACCAAAGAAAATTTTGTATAATCTAAGTCACAAACTAATTTTAATGTACTGTATCATACTTCTTGGAAAATGAGTAGCAAGGTAGAATTTTAGCTCAGTATTAAAAGTTTTGTAACATTTTTGCCGCATTTCTGAAGTTGTAATGTTGCAGTATTTTATATTTGGCAATATCTTTTTTCTTTTTAATACAGTATTTTATTGTTTTGTCTGGATATAGCTGGTCATTTCCATTGGGATAAATACCCTATTCCAGTTTTCATGGTATTAATTTTTGTAAGTTATAGACTGAGGTCTATTTACTATTAAATAGCTATAGTACCATATTGTAAGTATTGTAACCCCATCAACTAAATTGAAATAGACTGTACATAATTTCTTTTTTGTACAGAAAGCGTGAAGTTTAATTACTTAAGGTAGCTAATTAACACAATTGTTGCCTACTTCATAATGATAACTCCGAAGTTTAAGCTCTCTCAGAGTGACAGTGAACTTACAGTAATTGTTTATGCTCCTTTTGCAAGGATTTCTGATGCAGACATAAATATAGAAGAAAATTCATTCATATTTTATTCTTCTCCATATTATTTAAGGTATGGTGAGTCTTAATTTATGATGAGTCTGGTTAAGTGCAGACACTTGATAGACCTTTGATAAGATTAGCCTAAGCATAGGCTACTTAGTATAGCCCTATTATAATAGAGCTCCTCTCTCCCTATGTAGGCCATAGTTTTAAGAGTCAAGCATATTCTGGATTTGGTTTCAGGCCTATCCACAACCCAAATTTTGTTTGTTTCCAAATTTAAAATTGTAGCATCCAGTTGATGACTTGGCTTATGGAATAATCTAACCTAGTTCCTTTAATGCTTTAATCAGCAGGCCCTGTCCTGAAATCATTGTAATAAATAGCAGACATGGGGTAATAGTAGTAGTAATAGACTATTACAGGATTTTTTAAGTAATAGTAATAGATCATAATTTTTTGGCTGTAATAGTAATAGAAGGCAAAATAATAGATAGTAGTCTATTACTTTTCTATTACAGTGGCAATGGACATATTGTGTGAACAAAGAACTGTAAAGTGAACTAAATCTACTCTAAACTAAAATAAACATGTATATATGTGAACTAATATTGTGGCAAATTTTTCCTTCAATACAGTAAAATTTACCAAGACCTACAGTCTCTGAAATTATAATTATTTAGTTGAAACAAATATTTGTTATTTGGCTGCCACTCAGCCTCATCCTGGATCCATGAGTGCGGAGCCCTCTGCCACTCAGCCTCATTCTGGATCCATGAGTGCGGAGCCCTCTGCCACTCAGCCTCATTCTGGATCCATGAGTGCGGAGCCCTCTGCCACTCAGCCTCATTCTGGATCCTTGACTCCGGAGCCCTCTGCCACTCAGCCTCATTCTGGATCCTTGACTCTAGACACTGCTGCATTGCCAGCTCAATACCATCTCACACAGGGTACCCCCCAAGGGGCCTTGGTGAATTGGGATGCTGGGAATGCAGTCAGAGGTCATGATGAGGAGGCATTTTGGACAATGGTGGTGGTAAGGAGGGGCTGGAACAACTGCAGTAACTAATGGTGGTGGTCTCTCAAGGGGGTCTGGTCCCACTCATGCACTGGCTAGAGGGAGTCAGCCTGTGGCAAAGGCTGGCAGAGAATGGCGGGGTATCATAGGGGTTGCCAAAACAGATCATATGATGGCTGTACCAATGAAGACTGCAAACATTTTTGTCTTGAGATGTTGACCTGATCTTATGGCCAAGGAACTGCAGGCATTTGTGGAAGATAAAGTGAACCTTCAGGTTACATGTAGGAAAATTGACTCCAGGTGGACTACATACAGTTCCTTTCAAGTTATGGCAGTCTGTGATGATCCAGGGGTATTAATGGATCCAGCAGTATGGCCAGAATGGGTATATGTACGGAGGTTCTATGAGAAGAAGGGAAGAAAAATACCTGCAGCCCCTCTCTCAAGTGCTGGAGAGGGTAATTATGGAGACATCATGCGTTGTACTGTGGAGGAAAATCCAGCTGGGTCTAGTGCTGTAACTGCTGTGCCTGGTATAAGTGGAACTCAACATGTAGTGATGGCTGGCAGAACTCCTGCATCTTCGTAATTGCAACATTCAAGGTAATCTCTCATAACTATAGAGGCCTAAGCTTAGGCAATAACAGCAAACACGGGCAGATCATAATTGATAAGCTGTTGATTGATGCTGATATTCTGTCTGCAGGAAACATGGCTATGGAAACAGGACTTAAAGGACCTGAATAGCCTGTCCAGTAACTTTCATGGGATAGGGGAGGCCACTAGAGATAAACAAGATGGTGTTCTTGCAAGCCACTGACCTGGTGGGGTAGCTATTCTAGGGAGGATGGGGTATGGTGCTGCGGTGGCTGTGTAGGTATCCAGGAATGCCTCTCTTGTCAGTGGTTTATTTCCAGGAAATTATTCAGGTTCAACTCTCACATTAACTGCAAAGACCCCCCCCCAAGTTTGGGTGACTAAATCTGACTCTCCAATGAGCAGGAGAACCAACCACTCAGAGTCCAAGAAAGGGCTGGAATTCAAAGGTAAACCTAATAGAAATAAACTACTCTATGTTTTTTCTCTTTATTATATCTGAAATAAATAATTATTCAGTATAAAAGTATAAACATGCATAACAGAAAGACTGGCAATGAATCACAATTAACAAAACCTCGGGAAAACAAATAACACTTACTGTATTTTACGCCTCATAAGATGCTACAAGTGGTAAGACGCACTGTATATTTAGCAAAGAATATTTAGGAAAAAAAATATTTCAAAGATTTATCAGCCTGAAAAAAAAAATATTCCCATACCTTTATTAAAAGAACATTAAACAAAATGATAACATATGAGCCCTGAAGTGATTTTTGGAGACGTTTTTCAGGAAAAAAGTAGCGTCTTATGAGGCGTAAAATATGGTAGTGAGATTTGGCAGAAATGATAGAAAGCAAGTGGGAGACAAGTACTGGAAATGACTTGCACAGAATGTGAACCCTTGTCCCAGCCCAGCTACCCTCCAAACTTTACCACCCCCTTATGACTGGAGTTTTTTTCTTTACACACTTGTACACTTTATACACTGGCTAGTTAGTAGGGTTAGGGTCACAGGCCTGATTCCAGGGCAGATCCCAGTGGCCAACAGTGGTTGACACAACCTCAATGAACTGCGTAGCTCCCACTGGATTGGATCCACAATCCAAGCCTGATGAATCTGTACCATGTGAGTTAAGTCCCAACTGGTTTCCTAGACAACACAAGATTATTAGTTACATGCACCAGGCACCATTAATCACAATAACATAACAGACAATTAATCAGCAAACATGAACTGGAATCATGACTTTATAATTGATTACTGGAAAACATAATTTACTCATGAAATCAAAACACACAAATAATAAATAACCAACATAAAAAACAATTATGGCAACCTATCTCACATGAGTTAATCAACCTATAATCAGTGCCAAACAAGCATGGGTGAAATCCTAACTCGGGAATAATGTGACTGGTGTCCTATAATAATGATAATAGGTTCTCTAGCTAGTTACATGACTGGATTTGGCTAAAGGAAACTCCAGGGCTCCAGCATGCACTGCAAACTGGGCAATAAGTAAAGGTCTGATGTCTGATTCTAACCTGGCTGGATTTATTACACCTATCTATACTCAGTCATAGTTTCAAAAATCTATATATATGTCTACTTTAATAATAATAATTAATACTAATAATGATGGTGAAATACAATGATGACACCACAATAACTAGGAATAAGAAATATGCACAAGTCTTTATTCCTATTGTACACTGGCCAAGGATTACAAGCTAGAACACTTATCATACCTTTAAAGGCTTTCCAAACTCCCTTGGCTTCCAAAAGGACACGTCTGTATTAATCTCAGCCTGTCTGTCTGGCAATCTATTCAGGTTTTGTAACCTTTTAATAGGCTTCCAAGATCAAATACAGGCTGGCACAGTTACAGTATTTTTACAGTTAACAGGCTTACTAACTAGACTCCTGTGGGGAGAGAGAGACTTTAGAAGAACCAGATAGGACTTGAGAATTAGGGTGGGGGTTTTGTGAAAAACTTCACAACCCCCACAATGGGAAATATATTAGTGAATTAAAACTTGGTTTGAATTGGCTAACTGGAATAGACATTTGTGTAGACAATAAAAAATTGTAATTCTGTGTATCTATATGCCTTTTCAGGCAGTTGATAATGAAGATGATTACCTCATTAAATTAGGGAAGGTCAGCAGTATTATTGATGAGTTGGATACGACATGTGTAGCTATTATTGGTGACTTTAATGCTAATGTGCTTAATGATAATTCTTTGTTTAGTAACCACTTAAAAGCCTTCTGTGAAGATAATAACGTGTAGTGCTCCTGGTGATAGCTTTACTTATGTTAGTGATAGTTGGCACACCACCTCATGGTTGGATCATTGTATTTATGTTCATTATACACAGTGATTCGCTGGCCTACTTAGTCAGTGCTCCAGACAACTATCTCTTAATCTTCTGTGGACCTCTTGTATAATGTTTGTATCTGTTGAGTCTGAAATAAAGTGTTTGTTTGTTAACACACTGCTTCTAATTGCATTTAAATATGCATAAAGATCCTTTTCAAATGAGTGAAGTACCCCACATACAAAAGTAATAGTAATAGATGAAAATTAAAGTAATAGTAATAGAAGGAATCAATAGTAATAGAAACTCACCCCATGTCTGATAAGTAGTGATATAGGCTAACCTGTAGTAGTGTTAGAGCTTAACAGAGAAGTTAAAACTTTTTTAAAAGCAAGTTAACTATATGAAAAAATGATGCAGGGCATAATTAATAACTACTACAACTTAGAGTAAGCCTATGGTACATTTTGCATTATTTATAGTTGTGAAAGTATTTAAATTAGCTCACTGTTTCTTCAGCCACCATATAATAGTTTATCTCATTTTATGATGATAATCTCTGCTGCTGAAATTTATGTAACTCGCTGTTGCTTCTTTATTTTGAATAAATTTCAGGTTAACTCTTCCTGGAAAATTAGTAGACAGTGAAAAAGAAGTCCATAAAGCTACTTTTGATGCTGACCAAGGAGCTTTTATAGTGAAATGTGTGAAGCAAATATTTGGTGAACACTTTACAGGGCTAGATATGTTGACAGACCTTCTTACTCCTAAAGGGTTAGATAAAATCAACAAGCCCCTTATTGAAGTTTTAGATGAAGGTATAGTATTATTATTATTAACTAGTTGCCTTCAATAATTTGCATTTCTTTGTTCTAGTGGAATAATGTAAGAAATACACTAACCTCTTTCTAGTTTGGCGTATTGGTAGTCTAGCACTTTTCAATTGTGACACAATTCCCAATAATCTGATAGTTCTCTCTGATAGTCCAGCATCTCACAATAAACCATGAAGGTATATCCATTCATGTTTCTTATCAGTGCTTTTTTTTGGAAAAAAGGTTCTGGAACTCTGCTATAATTTTACTACAACCTAAAAAGTTGCCAGTTATTATCCTATCCCACCTCCCATCCCATTCCTCCTTCCTATTCCTAAAATTTTATCATGTAAAAGGAAAACAAAAATAAGTACATCAAATTTTCTTCTGTATGTTGAAAAGTAATAAATTAAATCTGTTTAATAAAATTATTAAAAACTTACGGTACTGTTTCATTTCTTTTTCTCTTTTTAATAAAGGTTGTACTGGAATGCCATTCTGGCACATTCTGCCAGAAAAAAACAACTTGCTTATCATACTCTGGGGAAAGAGGGTCCATTGCTGGTAAATATAAAACTCTTGCCAATGAATGCCACAAATGACAATCCCTCATTAGTGATGCCCAACCAGTGGGGCATCAGAAAACTTATTCAAATTCAATATTATTAGTCTGGTATGCCTCCCAAAACCAATCTTACTGGACTAGAGAGGGGTTAGTGTATTGCCTGAGATGGCTATTATCATAGGTCAGAGGTGACTAACTGATTTTTGAATGTGTTATAGCATTTTGCAAAGTTTGGTGTGCTGCTTGCAGACATGGGGTAATAGTAATAAACTATTACAGGATTTTTTCAAGTAATAGTAATAGAATCATGATTTTTTTGGCTGTAATAGTAATAGTAACAGAAAGCAAAGTAATAGATAATAATCTATTACTTTTCTATGACAGTGGCAATGGACATATTGTGTGAACAAAGAACTGAAAAATGAAATAAATCTCCTCTAAACTAAAATAAACATGTGAACTAATATTGTGACAAATTTTTCCTTCAATAAAGTAAAATTTATCAAGACCTACAGTCTCTGAAATTGTAATGATTTGGTTGAAACAAATATTTGTTAACACACTGCTTCTAATTGCATTTAAATAGACATAAAAAGCCTTTTCAAATGAATGACGTACTCCACATACAAAAGTAATAGTAATAGATGACATAGTAATAGAGAGGCAGTAATAGACCCCATGTCTGGCTGCTTGTGGTACGCTTATTATGAGTTGACCAACTGTATCATAGGCCATATATTTCTCTGAAATATACAAGAAGTACAGTTGTGTTCCATGGTCCCTAGAATCGTTGTTTTGTAGACTGGTTTAAGTGAATTGCAGATTAAGTTCTCAAAACCATTAGGCATAGGTATCATTGTTGGGTGCATGTGTGAATTATTTTTAAAATAAAGACATTCAATAAAGTTAAGCTCTTCATTTAAACATGAATGGTAATTAATGCACTTATACATTATAATAATAATAATAATACAATTATAATAAATTAGTTATCACATTTTATACAAAATATAGACTTGGATGTTTGTACCGGTACATAAAATGGTAAAAAGAGCTACACAGTTCTACATTTACTCTTGCATAGTTGTTGGCTTGATAGTAGCCTATTCTCATCTAGTTGCACTGTATAATATATGCTGTGCTTTGGCTGATCATAAATCTATATGAACTGAATTTCATATTCATTACTGACATGGGGGGGGGGGGGGGGGTTGCTATGCAGAAAATGTGGGAAAGTTGTTAATTAAGGATTTACATAAGTGCTAATCTGTAGTTACTCACTAAAAATATTTTGGCACAAAATAGACAAAAAGACCAGGTGTTAAGAAGTTTTGTACATTTTGCTGTTTTCAGTAGGGTGTTTAATGACATTAAAAAAGACAAAATAAAAAAGAACTTGACTACTTACGTACAGTAAGACAGCAAGGTCTTAAACCACAAATTTTTATCTAGATTTTCTAATTTTAATTACTGGAAGCCATTTTCAAGAATAGGAGCAACTGGTGGCTGCAGATTAATGGAACCCTTAGTGTGTATTTTGCAGTGTAGTTTATTCACCATTTTTCTGAATATTCAGATAATTCAATTGAAAAGGATGAGGAGGAGAATTTGACTGGTTTTATGAACAAAACCTTCCTCAAGATGTTTTATCAGATGGCTTTAAATATGGATTTGCTAATTCTTACAGCAATGTCTTTTCATCCCTAAGAGTGAGTATGCTTAACAGTAAGGCAATATCTGTGATAGTTTTTCTTCTTAATATAGGTTTGTATACTCACTTTCCTCGTGTTAAATCTCTGATTTAACTGGCTTTTCATTCTGCAAATTCAAAATATCCCTCTACTTTATTGAAAGAGTTTAATAAGTAAACTGCAATTGGACATCATTGGTATTTTATACAAGAGCATTATTCCTAACCTTTATGTTTGATCTTGCCCATATTATTTACAAAAGAATACTAATTTGATGTTGAATTTTATTTATATCAATAAACCAACAAAACTTATTGATACTGTACTTTGCTTAGTCTGAGCTCTCTGGTCTCATTGACATTGCTGAACCAGACCACAAAGCTCACACTCAAAGAAGAAAGGAACGTCTATTAAATGAAAAGGAATCATTTAAAGAAGAACACTATTTGGCAGATCTCTTTGAGAAAGAAGCCGCTAATCCTTCCCTTCAATTTCAGCCTTCCTTTCATAAGTTGCAGAAAGCTGATGGTAGGCTGTTGAATACAAAAATATATATTTTTTAAAAGTCCTTAAATTTTTGCAAGAAATTTTCATGATACAATCAATATTTTGTGTATGTATATACATATATATATTGTATATTAAAAGTTTTATTCTTCTTGACAGTTGAATATACATCTACTGAAGAAGAAACCCTTTTGAAACTGCCTCGTAAGGAGCTATTGATAGACAAAGGGAGTAGACGCTGTCTTTACTTGTCCCTCATTGATATTCTCTTTGCCTGGTGTTACAATCACAGAATAACACTGGGAGAAAACTGCTCAGAATCTGCATGGAATATCGCTAAACTTAGTTCTACACTGTCATGGCTAGATGTAAGTAATTCAGTGATTGGTTTTCTTGAATATAGTAACTTCATATCTGAACCACACCATAAGAATTGCATAAATACTTTACTCATTATGATTGCCGTAGATTTGTGTGTAATTACCCTTTCATAAAAATGTTGTAATCACTTTAGCATAATTCCAGGTAATATTGTTTTGGGGGTGAACTGATGTTACTGTTTTGGTATCAACATGGGCATATTTGTATTTTACTGACATGTAGTAGTATGGAAAAAACATCCGATGACCAATATTCAAAATTAATAGTACCGGTAATTCATATTTACCTCAAAACTTTAGGCAAAATGAAAAGTTTATAGATGTCTAATTTTGTCATTGTGGTGGGGGGGGTGGGGGGTTACATTGTAGCCAGTGTCGTAACACCGCTTCCTGTTGGTCAGCAAAGTTAAGTGACATTGGGTCTGGGTAGTAGGTGGATGAGGGACTGTTCTATGCAACCAGATTTTCTTTAGAGAGAAAATTTTTTTCCATAGTTGGTGCAGTAAGGAATCAAAATTACTACTACTGTGCTATCATAATATACTGTCATAAGTTCAGTTAAAGTAATGTTAAGATAATTTTTAAGCAGTTATAAACCACTTTTTATTAACCACCCACTTTGAACTAAGGTAATATAAAATATAAATCACCCTAGGCCTATAAAAAATATTTGCTTACCATTTACTACTAGTGGTAGCCCAGATAACTTACTGATAAAGGAACGCCTTTTTGAGTTTTTTCCCTCTTTGTACCAGTTGCTGATAGTTGTTTATCACAATGTTCAGTGTTAGACTTGTTGCTATCGGAGAATTCCCAGATATCTCCTCACTTACTTTTTTAAGTGGTGATAAAGAGGGATTTGAATTTCATTCACTTTCTTCACTGTCACCTTTGGATGTTAGATCTAAGATGCCCCTTGATCTTTTGTAAGATCTATACAGAATTGTGCTTTGATGATTGCTTTTTCCTCAGTTATCAAAAAAAACTTAAAGTAAGGATCTAATGCTCTTGATAGAATTTTTTTTTTTGTAGGAACTGAATCTTTTCTCGTTTAAAATCATTTAGGATACTGTACCATAGTCTTTATTCCACTAATGTTTTGCACAACACACCAAAGATATTTTCCATTGCTACTATTAAAGGAATTATTAGAGATACTGTTGTATGATCCTAATTCATTTCCTTAGTAACTTTTTCAAAGTTTTGTAAGACTGACAAGAGTTTCAGCAAGTTCCCATTCACTGTCTGATAGCTACTGAAGTTTCTTTATGAAGCAAAATGGGACAATAGTTCTCTTCTGTTCTGCTAAGTGCTGTAACATATAATAGGTAGAGTTCCACCACCTAGTTTGAATATCTTAAATGATGCATGTTTAGGTAAATCTAGCTGACTGTATTTCTTCCAGTGTTGATCTTAATGAATTAGAATTAAGTTGGCTGCAATGTTCTTTACAACTGCTACCATATCACTCGCAGCTCTGTTGCTTAAATAATTTGTCCTGAATACAGAGCTGCAGCTTTCATATTAGCTGCGATGTCAGTAATTATCATATGTACCTTCTGTAGTAGAATTTTCCAATCTTCAAGCAAATGGGTTATAAAACTGCCAAATTTCCTACAAATGTGTGAACCTGGGAAATGTGCAACTCATAAAACTGCTGACTTGAATTCAGAATCATTAGAGATCATTGAACAGTAGCTGTCCACATGTCAGGAGTTAAGCTGATATAACTTGCATTACATATTATTTCTCTAAGTCTAACATTCAGTTCTTCATATATTGTTGGAACAATTGTTTTGGAGAAATTTCTAGATAGTTTGGCTCTAAATGATTTATCAGTGTTTTAAAACCTATGTTGTTCACTGTTGAGTAGGGCTGAATATTAGCACACATCATCTTATCAGTTTTATTGTGGATTACCCATGGATCACTTATCTCCCATTCTAGCTTTTTCCTGGCCACTTTTAAGGATTGCTGTTTTACTGCTAATTTTGCTTTAAACCATGAATTATCCCACACGCTTCTACCTGGTTGGGATTCTTAAATCTCTACCTCTTTATCTTTACATTCTGGAGATTTTAGCTTATGCTTTGAAATAAAAACTGTCTAACTGATGGAGTTGCAGCAATTGTGTTGCCTGACTTGCTTTTTGCAAACTTTTCTTTTGAAAAGATATTGTTACACCTAATTTTTAAGTGTTTTATCAGTCTGGAAGTTGTCATTTTCTGAAGCATTTTGTCTTCTCTTCACACAATGATTCTATATGTTTTGCATTTACCTCACTACTGTCTGACTCACATATGTCAAAATAGTCCCAAATGGGGCTGCTAAACTTCAGTGGCATGCCTCTTTTTTTTTTTTTTTAAATGAATGGTTAGAATCATAAAACTAACTTACCACAACTGCCTCTATCAATGTTAATTTTACGAGGGATGATTGATAGTAAAAGAAAATTATACTATACAGCATTAGATTAGTAGAAAAATAACTGTACAGTACCTACTTAACTGCCAGAGACCAAAGCCTAAATTATGTTTTACAAATAAAAGTGATTGACCTCAGCTCTGTTGGTAGTTTTTTCCCTGACCAAACAAATTTAGAGCAGCCATACTGATTTGCGCTCATCCATCCATCTGTTTGTCACAGTTTCATATCTGCCCCATTACTTTTGAACTACTAAATATAAAATGATGAAATTTCATACACCATGTTTCATCACGAGATGGCCATGAGCAAGAATCAGGTCCTTACATCAAAGGTCAAGGGGTCACAAGACACAAATAGAGGCCAAGTGGAGGTCCATGCCACATGGTAACTTTTGAACCACTCAACATAAATTGATGCCCCCACCCCCACCCTGTATACAATATTCGAAGTTGGATATGACAGATATACCGTAACAAGTTTCTGTAGACTTAAAATCAGGCATATTTGCTTACTTATTTTACTAAAGTACTACACTTATTGGGTCTTGTTTAACCCTTTAAGGACTAGTCCGCAGCATATGCGGTCACTCTTGTTACCAGAATGTATAGGTTTTATTGTTATTCAAAACTAAATATTTTAGTAACTAGTCACTGAAATGATACACATTTTGGGTTTCTTTCTCAACAACCAAATGACATCTATATATAAACATGTAGAAACATTTATAGAAATGAGGCATTGTAGTACAATTTATATTATTATTTCTGGACCTTAAGGTACCATCCGTCATTAAAGGGTTAAGAAAAGTAACTTTTTTTTTTTGTGATACAGATATATCGGCATAAGGATATTAATACTGTATTGGTAAATTATTATATCCGTGCATCCCCAGTTATTATCACTTTTAAATAAATAAGAGTTTAGAGTGACTTCTCCACCAAGAAAGAAAAGCCACTTAGACCATATTAAAGAAAAGAGCAAATAAATTAAAGAACTGTAATCTGGCTTTAACTTTATATGTACTTACTAAATATTAGATGGAATAAAAAAGTTGAGTAATTAAATAATTTGTACTAATATAATTAAATTGGTGTTCCTCAGTCCTTTTATAGTCTCAAAGACGTTGTGACCTCTGTTGTGAGACGTTCTCTTATTTTCCCATTGATAAGAAATTGGGAATTTTCGCTGCTCATCCTTCAAGACACTATTCAGATTCTTTCTCTTGGTGAGTAAATAACATTTGTTACTCTTTCACATTGTCACTTCCAGTTTGACTAAAAAAATCCCTATTTTTCCTCCTTATGTACTTTACTTCCATCGCACATTGTTCTTATTATTCCCGTGACCTTGAGTTGGAGACATAAGTATTATATATATATATATATATATATATATATATTATATATATATATATATATATATTATATATATAATCATGCGGGTTGCTTCTACAGAGCTTCAATTTAATATTTAGGAGAAATCCAATGACAAGGAGAAATGTAAATGCCATGAAAAGTCTTCTTTAATGCGCAACGTTTCGAGCAATACGCTCATCTTCAGGCTGTTTAATAACAATGTGAAATTAAAATCAATATTGAATGAAAAACAAAACAGAAAATTTCTATAAACTATTCATACAGACAATTTTAAAAGACTGAGAAAAGAGGGTTAAATTCTAAGTTATACAGATTTACATATAAAAATTAAGAAGCTATTTTTAAATACATATAGTAATGTGAAATTAATACACTGGAAAAATTAACAATAGTACACTGGAATAATGAAACTAACTAACCTTTCACTGCAGTTTCCGAGGCTAACTAATTTGAGCAGAGGCAAGACGGGAAAAACAAGAGATGGCGAGGGCGATTGGGAAGGGGGGATTATAAGGAATTGGGGAAGGAGGAGGGATCATAGCAAATTGAGGGGATGGCAGATGAGTCAACATTTAGACTGGGGGACAATGTTTTAATGAAAAGCGATTCCAAAATTCTTAGTCCCCCAGTCTAAATGTTGACTCATCTGCCATTCCCCTCAATTTGCTATGATCCCTCCTCCTTCCCCAATTCCTTATAATCCCCCCTTCCCCAATCGCCCTCGCCATCTCTTGTTTTTCCCGTCTTGCCTCTGCTCAAATTAGTTAGCCTCGGAAACTGCAGTGAAAGGTTAGTTAGTTTCATTATTCCAGTGTACTATTGTTAATTTTTCCAGTGTATTAATTTCACATTTACTATATGTATTTAAAAATAGCTTCTTAATTTTTATATGTAAATCTGTATAACTTAGAATTTAACCCTCTTTTCTCAGTCTTTTAAAATTTGTCTGTATGAATAGTTTATAGAAATTTCTGTTTTGTTTTTCATTCAATATTGATTTTAATTTCACATTGTTATTAAACAGCCTGAAGATGAGCGTATTGCTCGAAACATTGCGCATTAAAGAAGACTTTTCATGGCATTTACATTTCTCCTTGTCATTGGATTTCTCCTAAATATTATATATATACAGGGTGGGCGGAAAGTAGCTCCCTATTTTGGATTGGTAAAAAAATACGTATATTATCCATTTATTTCAGAAGAAATAATATGAAAAGGTAGGCATACATGGTAGGTTTTCTCTAAAATTCAATGTGGGCTCCACTCTTTCCACCAGCTTCTGGAGCCGCCCAGGAATGGTGTCCACTGACTTTAGCAGGAACTCTGGCGGGATGGAGGACATGACTTCCCGAATTCGGTCCTCCAGTTCTTCCAATGTCCTCGGTTTGGTGCGGTAGACTTCTTCCTTTACCCACCCCCAAAGAAAGAAGTCGCACGGTGTCAAGTCGGGGCTCCTGGCTGGCCACTGATGTGGACCACGACGACCCATCCAACGCCCAGGGAAGTGAGCATCCAGCCACTCACGGACAACAAGAGCGAAGTGCGGAGGGGCGCCATCTTGCATAAATATCAGATCGTCGATGTTCTCCCATGTGCTGACAACCGGCCAGACCTCGTTTCGCAACATAGCAAGGTACCGCTCAGCATTCATGGTGTTGCGCAGAAAGAACGGGCCCACAACCTGATCTGAGGTCATACCACACCACACCGTTACACTGAACCGATTCTGCCGTTTTTCAGCGGTAACCGTGCGACTTCTTTCTTTGGGGGTGGTTAAAGGAAGAAGTCTACCGCACCAAACCGAGGACATTGGAAGAACTAACTGGAGGACCGAATTCGGGAAGTCATGTCCTCCATCCTGCCGGAGTTCCTGCTAAAGTCAGTGGACGCCATTCCTGGGCGGCTCCAGAAGCTGGGGAAAGAGTTGGAGCCCACATTGAATTTCAGAGAAAGCCTACCATGTATGCCTACCTTTTCATATTATTTCTTCTGAAATAAATGGATAATATACGTATTTTTTTACCAATCCAAAATAGGGAGCTACTTTCCGCCCACCCTGTATATATATATATATATATATATATATATATCATACGTTGCATCTTTAAACCACTGAACAACAAATAGGGCAGCACAGTTCTTTATTATTGAATGTCTTGAACTCTTGGTGTAGCAAAGTCATTGTGTGATCGAAGTCCCGAGGTTTCTGTCCGTTGACTCTATCTTTGATTATACCCCACATTGAATAATCACTGTGGGGTGATTATTCATTGTGGGGTATAATCAAAGATGTGTGTGTGTGTATGTGTAGGTCTGGAAAGTAGATTTTAGTTAAATTATTAAATCTGTTTGCCTTTGGGATTACTGTAGGTGTAACCCAATGGTAAAAGGAAAAGACCATTCCTTTTTCTTGTTGAGATCTGTGTGTGGTTGCCCATTTTTTCTCTGGATGTAAGCAGTGAGGTTACGCAAGGCATCTGTTTGTAAGTTCAATTAACACAAGCAACTCACTGTGCTTAATTGTCTCATTGGGATAGATCTATCCTATTGTTTTAACTTTTTCACTCAGAACTTATAGATAGATGAACACACCTTCCCCGTCCAAAACAATACTTCCCACTAGGCTAGCTCTGAATTAAAATTTTCTTTCTTGTTGTTTTTGCCGAAGTTAGCAATTGGAAAATCACCAAACATATATTTATGTATGTTTGTTACTTCTCTTCTCGAAATGGTTTCAATGAGTCAGTATGATGGAAAACTTTTGGTATGAAAAAGTATGTTCTTGCTTGTTAATATAGGCCCAGTGCCTACATATTATATTTTTTTCTTTAGTTCAGGGGTGCTCAAACCTTTTCGCAGGCAACCACATTTCCCAAATGCTGGAGCACAGGCGGGCACACAAAAAATATTATGATAAAAAATACATAAAAAAAAAATATTATCTGGTCTTAATTGCATATTCTTTCTATTAACTGATCTCTGAAACCTTATCTGGGGGCTACTCATGGGCACACCAAAATGGCTTCACAGGCACAGGTTTGAACACCTGCTTTAGTTCACCTATGACAATTTTCCCCATTCCCAATGGGCTTTATTCCAAAACCTGAGGCAATTTGTAGTTATTCAATATAATAAATTAATGTTTTGTATTAAATTATAACAAAAGTACCGCATACAGTACCATAGTACCATTCAGCGCTGTTGATTCGGATGCCCTTAGGCAGTACTTCTCTGATTTCCCATGGAATGATTACTGCTTCCCTGACCAGGGCCCTTCTGAGTGTGCAGAGCGCATCACAGAGGTGATTCTCTTGGGCATGGAGGCATACTACTAATGCAAAAAACCTTGGTTTAGCTTGTTCTAATGCTATCTGCAACAGAGAGGAGGCTTTCAGAAGGTACCGTCACCATCCAACTCCTGACTCTCTCACAGCTTATATTTCTGCCTGGAATCATTCAAAATCTGTTCTTCGACTCGCCAAAAATTTCTTCATCCAACAAAAATGTGAAAATCTATCCAATTCTAATTCTTCTCTCTTTCTGGCATCTAGCTAAGAACCTCTTCAACAACTTTATTTCTTCTTCTTTCCCTCCTCTTTTCCATTCCGATGGCACAGTTGCTGTCACTGTGCTGTCTCTTCTGGCAAAGCTGAACTCTTCACTCAAACTTCGCTTACAATTCAACCCTGGACGATTCCGGTGCTGTTCCTCCATCTCCTCACCCCTCTGACTTTATTAAATGTCTGAAATTAGAATCTCTTCTAAAGATGTTTCTTCTGCCCTATCTGGGCTCAACTCTAGGAAGGCATATGGTCCTGATGGTGTTCCTCCCGTTGTTCTTAAGAACTGTGCTGCTGTACTGACATCCTTCCTAGGCAAACGCTTTTGTCTTTGTCTCTCATCTGGTACTTTTCCTTCATGCTGGAAGTTCGCTTTCATTCAGCCTGTCCCAAAGAGGGGTGACCGCTCTCAACCCTCTAATTATCGCCCAATTGCTTTGATTTCTTGTTTTTCCAAAGTTTTTGAATCTATCCTTAATAGGAAGATTCTTAAACACCTATCTTCTCACAATCTTCTTTCAGATCGTCAGTATGGATTCTGCAAGGGACGCTCTACTGGCGATCTTCTTGCATATCTCTGACTCTTGGTCATCCTCCTTTTGGGATTTTGGTGAAACTTTTGCTATTGCGCTAGACATATCGAAAGCCTTCGATAGAGTTTGGAACAAATCTTTAATTTCGAAACTGCCCTCCTTTGGTTTCTGTCCTTCTATCTGTGCCTTCATCTCTAATTTCCTTTCTGGCCGATCTATAGCTGCAGTTGTAGATGGCCACTGTTCTTCTCCTAAAGCTATTAACACTGGTGTTCCTCAGCATTCTGTCCTGTCACCCACTCTCTTCCTTTTATTTATTAATGATATTTTAATTCGCACTTGTCCTATTCACTCCTATGCTGATGATTCCACTTTTCACTTCTCCACCCACTTCCCAAAGCGTCCCTCACAGCAGTCTCTTCATGATTCACGTAGGATGGCTCTGGGACACCTGACCTCTGATCTTTCTGCTATCTCTGATTGGGGCAGAGAAAACCTTGTGGCTTTCAATGCCTCAAAAACTCTGTTCCTCCATCTGTCTACTCGTTACAATCTTCCACATGACTATCCCCTTACCTTCAACAACACACAACTCAGTCCTTCCTCCTCTTTTAACATTCTTGGCGCTTCCTTTTCTCGTGATCTTTCCTGGAAAGATCACATACTCTCTTTCTAAAACAGCTTATAAGAGGTTAGGTGTACTGTACCACCTCCGTGGTTTCTTCACCCCCACTCAGTTGCTCTCTCTGTACAGGGGTTTTGTTTGCTCCTGTATGGAGTGTGCTTCTCATGTGTCAGGTGGTTCAACCCACACAGCTGTACTTGACTGAGTGGAATCAAAGGCTTTTTGTCTCATCAATTCCCCGCCTCTTAGTGATTGTCTTCAATCTCTCTCTCTCTCTTCGCCACACTGTTGCCTCACTCTCTCTTTACTATCGCTATCATAACGGACATTGCTCTTCTGAACTCTCTAACTACATGCCTCTTCCTTTAAGTAGAGCACGCAGTACCAGACTTTCTACACTTTCTCATTCTTTTTCTGTCCAACTATCTAATGCAAGGGTTGATCAGTATTTTCAGTCTTTCATCTACTCAACCAGTCAACTCTGGAACAATCTTCCTCAATCCATCTTTCCTCCTGTCTATGACTTCCCATCTTTCAAAGCACTCTCTTGGCATCTCGAAAACCCTGGACCTTGATTTTGGCTCTTCTTCTTCTTCTATGGGAGGGGCGCTTTAGCGGCATTTGCCCTTGGCTGCTCCTTCCTGCATAAAAAAAAATATTGTAGGTATGTTTAGGCCTGGGTTTGAATTAGACTTTGTTGTAAACTGTAATGCAAACTGTATGACAGGCGTGTATAGTTTTTCCCATAATGGTTGCTAATACCAAAATATGAGTAATTTCACACAGTTAAAAGTTTTGCATACAACGTACCAAAAGTAATAAAATATAGGGCCTATGAGTAGTTCACTTGAAATGTAGCCAAGAAAGGTTGAAATAAATAAAAAGTTGACTTACTGATTAGCACTAATTTAGTTCCAGCTTAAAAATTTAAAGGGAAATACTTTGAATTCCTATTTACTTTGCTTCAATCTTTTCAAATTCACTAGTTTTATAATTCATAGAATTTGGGATTGTATTGTTATTGAACTATTTTTTTTATTTTTATTTTTTTTATTTTTATTTTTTTTTACAAACAGGAAAGAAACAAGTCCTAAAATGTTTGCTTGAAACTCACAGTATATTCAACCATTATGAACCTTACTATATTCTGAATCAGCTCTACGTTACTGATTATTGCATATGGATTCAGACTGTTAAAGAAGAAAAAATAATTTCACTGGCAGATTCCCTTAAAAAAGTGAGTGGCTATATAAGTATATATTATTACATTTTTCTATTATGGTTCCGTCGCTTTTGTTGTCTTAAAAGGTTTCTGCTTTTGTTTCATAGTTTCCCTGTACCATTCATTCTGTACTTTTATATACACAATATATGTAATATATAAACGATCCATGAATGCTGGTAAGAGTTAGGTGAAAGGATGTGAGAGTTAGGTGATAGTATGTGAAAAAGATGCTAATACAAAGTGTGGAATAATTTTGGAGTTGGTGGATTCATAAGCAAGAACGGTACATGTGAAAATGAAGCGAATAAGAAAATCCAAGTTGGAAGTAGAGTATATGGGGTTGCGAGAACATTGATAAGGAAAAAAACGGTTGTCTGCGAACGGTGCAAGAGGAATATATGAAGGGGTGCTTGTGCCAACTGCTTTAATGGGAGTGAGACTGTGATATGGGCTGTACGTAAGAGGACGGATGAGATTGGTTGAAATGGATAGTCTGAGATGTACTAGGGGCACTCAATATGTTTTGCGCTTTACATAACCAAATTTTTCCAGTTTGAACCTCCCCTCCTTGTATAAAACCGCTTTTAAACGCCCTTGTATAAAACCGATGGTTAACGCATTCGAAAATGGCGTCTGACAGTGATGTGCGTCATAAACAGAGAGCTGTTATCGAGTTCTTAACCGCAGAGACGGAAACAGTTGGAAATATTCACAAACGTCTACAAAACGTTTACGGAGATGCTGCTGTTGATCGAAGCACAGTTGGACGCTGGTCTAAACGTGTGACATCATCGAAGAGAGGGAGGGCCAGCCTCGATGATGAGCCACGCAGCGGTCGCACGGCATCGGCTGTAACATCTCACACTGTGCAACGTGCTAACAGCATCATTCGATTAAATCGGCGCGTCACATACAAGGAGCTATCACTGGAGCTAGGAATTAGTGCAGGAAGTGTGAATACGATAATTCAGCAATTGGGAATACTCAAAAATGTGTTCACGGTTTGTTCCTCGCGAACTGACTGACAAGATCACAAAGCCCAAAGAAAAGAAATTGCTTCTGAGTCGTTGATTCGATACGAGACAGAAGGGGATGACTTCCTTTCACGAATTGTGACTGGGGATGAGACTTGGGTACACCACTTTAAACCTGAAACAAACGCCAATCCATGGAGTGGCATCACGCAGACTTCCCATGCAAGGAAAAGTTCAAAATGGCTCCCTCTGTAGGAAAGGTTATGGCCACCATCTTCTGGGACATGAAAGGGGTGATTCTGGTGGGCATTATGAAGAAAGGACAAACAATCAACTCAGAGGCATATATTGCTACCCTACAGAGACTCTAGAGACGTATAAGCGAGTTCGACCGGAGAGAAAACTGGAAGACGGCCTTCTTTTGCACGATAACGCAAGACCACACAACAGTTTGCAAACAAGAGAGGCTATCACAAAAATGCGCTTGACTGTGTTACCCCACCCTCCATACAGCCGGGATCTGGCACCTTCAGACTTCCATTTGTTTGGGCCAATGAAGGATGCTATTCGTGGAAGAAAGTTTCAGAGTGACGATGAGGTTGTTGAGGAGGCTAAGAGGTGTCTCCAGCGGAACCCAGCGGACTTTTACCAGCATGGAATAAAGGCCCTTGTTTCGAGGTGGAGGAAAGTCGTAGAGAAGGATGGAGACTATGTGGAAAAATAAAAACTTGTAAAAAAGGTATGTAACTACTTGTGTACAAAATTTCTGGAACTTAAAGGAAACTTGGGAAGAAAAAAAAATGGTGGGTTAAAATATATTGAGTGGCCCTCGTATATTGGGAGTAAAAGGGATAAAGTGAGAAATGAAGGTGACAAATACAGAATGAGAGTTTGTTGAGGTGGTTTTGTCATATGGAAAGCATGAGTGAAGAGCTTATGGTGAGAAAGGCATATATAACAGAGTAGCGTGGTAGGTGTGCAAGAGGAATATCGTGTAAAAGGTAAATTGGTGGGATAAAAAAGTTTGTTCTTAACGACGTACAGAGTGGGAGGTTGGTGAGAGAGTGAGTGTATGTGTGCGCGTAGTGGTGTGTAAATGTTTAACTAGACTAAAAGGGAAAGTTTCTGCCTCCTTGTATGAAGGTGGAAGTTGAATATAGGAAATGGCTTCTTTACCCTGATGCTCAACGGCAATCCAAAGCAAGGAACCATGAGGGAGTCTACCCCGAGTATTGGGAAGAGCTGGAATGCTGTTATATATATATATATATATTTATTTATTTATTTATTTATTTATTTATTTATTATTTATTTATTTATTTATTTATATTTATTTACGCTCACAAGTATTCGTACAGAGAAATATTTCCGTTATATTCTTCCTTATCTTTTGTACCATGCATAGGATAGTTATGAAAAGTTTGCCATTCGTTTGGACAAAATTTAACAAATAAAATTAGTTTAGTTTAACTCCAACATATAATGTAAAACATCAAAAAATTTGAGGAAAATAAAAAAAAGGTTAAAATTCAAAAGTTTTCATACATTTATTTACAAAATTACTTAGTAGTTGGCTCTCTATTGATTAGAGACGGTTGGCAATTTGAATTTTAGAATTTTCTGAATCTCCATGAAGACGGATGACTGTACAAGCCGTTAGTAAGCAATGGGTCGTCGTGGTAAAGAGCTGTGTACGGATCTTAAGAGATATGTTATTGTTGCACACGAGTCTGGGAAGATTGCATGAAGATAGAAGAACTTTGAATTCCAATTACGACGGTTGCTGCAGTTATAAAGAAATAGAAAGGGTTTAGAACAATGTAAACTCTACCAAGGTGTGGACGACCTTGCAAGATTTCAAACCGCACAGTGAGACGGATTGAAAGAATGGTTGCTGCGAATCCACGAGTGACTGCCGGTGATATTTGCCAAACATTAAGACTAAGATTGGTGTCCATCCTTCCACTGTGAGTCGTACACTGTGAAAGAATGGTCTGCATGGAAGAAAACCTCCACAACGAAAAGCGCATAAAGAAACTCGTTTAAATTAGGCCTGAGATCATCAAAATGATGGCTTTGCATTCTGGAAGGAAGTTTTCTGGTCAGACGAGACCGAAATTGAATTATTTGGGAACCACGAACAACGTTATGTTTGGGGAAAATTAAATACTGCATTCGAGGAAAAAACATCCTACGATTAAACGTGGTGGTGGTGGTGGTTTGCTTCTTTGTGGATGCTTTAGTGCTTCTGATCCAGAAAAACTTGTCATGAGTGGAATCTTGAATTCGAAGAAATGTCAGGAAATTTTGAAGAAATGTATTGCCTTCCTTCATTTCGAGAGTTGCGTATGGTTCGCAATTGGGTACCGCAACACGATAATGATCCAAAACATAAAGTAAGAGCACCATGAATTGACTTCAACAAAAGAATTAAAAGCTTCCCTTCTGGAGTGACCCAGTCAAAGCCCAGATCTCAATTTAACCTAGAATTTATGTTGAAGAGAAGCTGTCCGCAGGAGAAACCCTTCGAATCTGAATGAATTGTAACAATTTTCTTTAGAAGAATGGGCTAAAATTTCTAGCAAGAGATGTTGAAGCATTGTAGAAAAATGCCCAAAACGAATCATTGAATGCATTCGAGCAAAAGGTGGACACAAAGTATTAAATAATTTTGTAAATAAATGTACGAAAACTCTTGCAATTTAACTTTTTTCTTATTTTTCTCAAATTCTCAGATGTTTTACATTATATATATTGGAGTTAAACTAATTTTGTTAAATTTTCCAAACGAACAATAAACTTTTCATAACTATCTATGGATGGTACAAAAAATAAGGACGAATACAACCGAAATATTTCTCTATACATGTACTTATGAGCGCCACTATATATATATATATATATATATATATAATATATTATATTAATATATATATATATATATATATATATATATCTCCCGCAAGGGGGTTCTAAGCTCGTGCTCCTGAGTGCTCTTTGTGCTCGTTTGTACGTGCTTGTTCCTGGAGGTTTCACGTGCGCCCTCCCGGCCCTAGCACCCAAGGATGATGGGGCTCGACCCTGCAGTCCTTGTCATCCTTGGTCTTTTTCCACTTCGACTGTCCCCTCCACCCTTTCTTTTTCCTCTGTCTTTCCTCTCACTTTTTCTTTGTTTTTTCCGCTGAGATATGCCCTTTAAATAGAGGCGAATCGGTTCTTCCTGAACTAAAAAAAAAAAAAATAAAAAAAAAAAATATATATATATATATATTATATATATATATATATATATTATAATATATATATAATCGATACATTCATACGTGTAGTTTAAGTTGAAGTATGAAGAGTTAAATATCTTTATATATATTGTATATTATAATCTCCCTAAAAGTTACATTCGCTCCTATTCGATGCTATCTTTTTGTTGTAGATGTTTTTTGGGGTTCAATTTATGTTAGGTTAGGTTAATCTAGCCTAACATAAAATAAATAAAAAACTGGGTGTGTAAAATCCTGAGGTAGCATGTAGTAGTAATTTGATTTAGAGTATTTTAATTAAAATACTAACGGGGGTGAAATTCGAAAAAATAATCATTATGTACGATGAAAGAGCGCATTCTCTAAACTTTTTAATGGAATCCCTCCCTACCTTTAACGCGAGCGTAAGTGATTAGAAATTTGAAAAAATAAATGACAACATGTAGGAGCTAATGTAACTAATGAACACCGACGAAAATGTATGAGGATTTTTGGCGATTTAGGAGTATATTTATTTATGTATTTATTTGCGTCGAAATCCCATTGTTTTGGTTCACTGTTGAGATATTTCACGAAGGAAAAGGAAAGCAGGGGTAGCAACGTTTCGTTAATTTATACTCGTACCTGCGCTACCTTTTTCTCAGCCATTTGTGACCACACCCAACTTCCGGCCCCCGGAGATTCCCCCTCTCCCTTCCCCACTTTTTAAATCGTTTAAGAGTATATAAAAGATCATCATCATGTTTTTTCTATTAATAAAACTTGAGAATGCTCCAGTGATTGGAACGAAATGTTGCTACGCCTGCTTTCCCTTTCCTGCGTGAATTATCTTAACATATATATATATAATATATATATAGGGATGAACAAATGTTGGCTTAGTTCACCCAGCGAAACAAAAATACGACTCGTTACGTGTTTTTATGTTTTACTAGGGAAAAACTATTTAATTTGCCACTCGTGAGACTATTTTTCACTCGTCACGGACGAGTAAACGAGTGTATTCGTAGCAACTCGTTTATTGACGTACGTGTTCAAAATACTGAACATTGCCCCTTGTTATGTTATTTAACAAGTTATTTTGATGTATAAAGTCTGTATACAATTTTTTTAGACATTCTGTATGTATTAAGTCATCTGATAAATGAAAGGTAGTGATTTGAAGCGGTAACACGCACTTCTTTCAAGGTGTCGGTGTCAAAAGAAGAAATGAAACTGGAATTGGTTGAGTTGGAGTGTGCGGCGGAGATGGTTCTACAGGAGGAAGAAGAGGAAGAGGCGAAAAAGAAGGAGGCGGAAGAGAATCTGAACAACATGGTAAATTCGCTGGACCAAATGTCTGTCATCGAGAACGTGTTCGCCCTCAATAGAAACGACAACGACGGGGATTCGATCCCTCATCAAACGTATATTTTTCGTCTTCAGGACGAAATAAGTGATTCTGAAGATTCCAGCGATGATTCGTCAGACGACGATGATGACGGTGATGACGATGATTCTGATACTAGTGACAGCGATGACGACGACACGGATTCGTCATCGGGAACGTCTTCTCTCGATTCTGACGATGAGCAACTTAATTTCTAAGGGATTAAAAGTAGCTTCATTTTGCCATTTCTATTAAGTGGATTTTTTAATTAATCTTACATTAAACACCCAAATGACGGTAATTCAGTCGTGTTTCAGGAAGGAAGGACTTATTATCGTGAAAATTTTGGCTTAGGCTTTTTAGAATGGTCCCAATCTGATTTTCCCCATTGGTCTGAACACAATGCTTATCCAACCTGATTTGTCTATCTTTTGCGCAGTCATTTTGTCAGATTTTTGTATTACGTAACTATGATTCATTACCTCTGTTGACACGCTCATTCAACCATTATTTTTATTCGCGTACAACGATGCTTTCAACTAACTATATCTTTTCTCGACGTCAGTGACTTCGGTGTTGCGACGCCAGAGAATAACAACTTTATTTTCTCCTTTAAAATATATTCGCCATTTTTTTTTATTGTTTCTACTGTTCGCTTCCGTACAATATCAGAATCTCATCTTGAAAAGCAACAATGATATTAATATTTGATATATTAAAGAAATTATTGTTGTACTTTGCATCAGCCCCGAACAAAGCCTTAAAGCATTTGATGAAAACCATCTTTAAATTTAATGGGACCAAATGAGAGAAACTATATGAAAAGGGCGCATTACGCTGTTACTCGCAAAGCCTACATAAATTCATCGAAGTAAATTTATATCTTGCCCGTAACGTCATTGGCCTATTCTCCGAAAGACATCGGAACGAGGAAGTGAAGGCGTCTTACGGCAGTATAGTTTTAAGTTTGGAAATATATTCTTTTTATATAATAAATATATATATATACGCTTCCATCTTCGAAATGTATAGTAAGAAAAATCACTTTCGGGTTAAAACTTCGATTTGTAAAAAAAAAAAAAACGAAAAGACACTTTTGCCTATTTTTAGGATGGATTAGAGTTTACCTCAATCGTAATTGAAGCCAAATATCTTTATTATTAATATGGTTAATAGAGTAAATGAAAATTAAATCATTGAAGTTTTACGCATTTCTTCATAATTTTCGTATTATTATTAACCCTTTTTTAAAAAGATATCTTAGATAGGCCCCTATATACAGTATTTCGTTTATACGGAATTGTTTATATTCTAAATTTGGATGTATTCTGATCGTTACATTTTATATGTAAATATATTTTTTAATGTTATTTATTAGTTTAGTTTCCTTATATTTACGTAACTGAACAGGAATGATAACTCGTTTTTTGAAACGTAAAAATCTATCGAGTTTTTCTTCAGAAATTGTAAGTGAAGTGGCGTAACTAATACTGCCTAATATGATGTGGCTGAAATAGTAATATTGAATTGGGGGAATATATTATTGTTCGATAAACCTTCTTAAACACTAATGGTAGTGGCGAAGAAAGGTAATCTTTTAGTTTAACGTCCAAATTATAAAAAAAAAAAAAAATTATTTTATTTAGACCACTAAATTGGATAGATAGATGATGATAAAATAAATTAAACGAATAAAAAAAAAAATAAAATTAATTTGCAACGTCAAACTACTAAGACATTATCGAAAGAAATCTTACAGATATCATTCTTAAATTTATTTATTCACATTATTCGTTATAATTTATTTCCTTCAATTTTGGACAAGTTCTTTGTTGTACTGTTACCCCTATTTAAAATGTTTCTTTTAATTCTGTCCATGATAAAAATTTTAGGCCTACGAGAGTTTTCGAAGTTAAACTAAATTCGCCCTAATTTGTAAAGCATTTTGATTTCTCGGACTGGCTCGTTTGAAAGTTTCTTATTTATAAGCTTTCACGTCTTCCTCGAATACGACTAACCCTAAAAGAGTGGCTATGACGGCGAACACTGTCATAACCAGTAAACAATACAGTATTAGTTTGGAACTATGCTGCGGAAATATCTCTGGAATGGTGTCCGTTTCAATAGGAATTTTTACTTACGTTCTTCTTCGTCCGACAAATTTAGAATTAGTTCTGGTTAATTATTATTCAGCCGATATAGATTTGGTGGTTTATTAATTTCTTGTTCTTGAAGTTTCAATTTCATTCGATAAAAACGCAGCCTGTGCTGCTGGGGCTGGTTTAGTACTAATTTCATTTCCATCATTGATGGGTCTAGTTAACTAATTTTCACCATTTTATTTTGATTTACTCAATTAGGAAGTGGGAACTCCTTCCTTGCCCTCTTCACTAACTTTTGAGATCCTTTCATCAGCCATAATGTTTAAAGAAATAGTTTGTAGTTTTATGATTTTGTCAGTAGTAGTAATAATAATAATAGGCCTAATTACTTTCAGAAAGAAGGATGGAGAAGTTTATTTTCATTTAATATATAATTAAAAGCGTAACTATAATGAAATTCACCGATTCAATGAGATGTCATAGAGTGTTGATAGAAATAGAAACTCGGAAAAGATAGGACGAGTAGATGAAGGGGAGCTTCACATCATTACGAGCAGTAAGAATTATGCGCATCGAGTTGACTGAAGAAACCTTAAGTTTTACCGTAGGGAAAGAGTAAAGTTAAATCTTATTCGGGCAGACCTATTCAGAGGCAACACTGTTTGGTTAGAGAAATTGCTGCCCTCACTCGAAGGAAAATAATATATGTAATGTTGCTGAGCAAAATGTTCATAGGAGACTGAAAAACCTAGACCTAAATGAACGTGTAATTTCATTCAAAAGATCCTTTACAAAAATTTTTAAGTTGGCGAACTATCATTTACTTTAAGCTTACTTGACCTTCATATATTTTAAGTTCAATTTCACAAATTTTGACCCGCTGACTTCGGATATGAAGCTCCAAATTTTGATTGTTGTGTTATTTTGTAAATTTATTGACCGACTGGCTTTATTTTTTCGACTTCACAGAAGTGTTTTAAATTTTTAGAATCGTGGAGGGTCAAGGTTAATTTGTTGACTGGTATACAGACGAAACGTCAGATCATAAAAATTATGATTCATTTTATCATCAATGAAGTTCAAGAAAATTGCACGTTTTGTAAGAATTATGATACATTCAGATATCTAGAGGAAGTTTTTAAATAATAATAATTTTTCTATTTATTAATTTATTATTATTATTAGGTAATTAATATGTACAAAGAGCATACAATTAACGTAAGAAAAATATAAAAATGACCAGTAAATGGTCTCTTTTTACACTGCCTCGCCAGCATAAAAAGGCCACCTTCCTAAAGCAACGGAATGTATGTGTGGCACCGTCCTCTTGAAACCCCATGTTCTCTAGATGAAGTTTCCATTTCGAAACAAAGGCAGGAGGTTCTTATAAGATGGATGTGTAACTTGTGAATTAAGATGTCCCTCTACGAACACAAGGTCAGTTTTTACAAAGAACTAAATCCTGCTCACGCGACAACAGCACAACCACCGAAATGTACAGTATGATTTTGGGTTTGAACACACCTTCGCAAGTTCTCCATACCCAGATCCGTCCTTCTGGAGCAAAGTGTTGGAACCTTGATTCACTTGAGAAGACTACAGAATGCCAAATCTGATCAGACTTGTCCTTTATCTGCATGGACCACTTGTATAGTTTCCTCTTATTAGTCTCACAGAGCGTCTTACGTAGAGCTGGGTACAGAGGACGTGTAGTTAGACGGAAACTATTGCTTTCTGAGACTAATAATCCAGAATCGTCGAACACGCAGAAATGAACTGGAAATGAAAAAAAACGTGCTTTTTAAACATGTACGCCGACTGGCATAACAGCCAGTTGGCATAGAAACCATTTGGCATAGTATATATATATGTATAATTAATGTAAAGAACGACGCTTGTGTAGAAGAACGTTCCGCACAAGATGAGGAGGGAGAACGAACAAATGAAAAATGTACGGCATGCGAAGGTGCCCCTCAGGGCATTGGTTTCTGCTCGTATGTAGGAGAATTACGACTTCTGATTAATCGAGGCCCATGGTGTAGTGGATAGCATATCTGACCGGCAATCGGAAGGTCCCGGGTTCGATTCCCGGGTGGTTACCTCATTTGTTCGTTCTCCCTCCTCATCTTGTGCGGAATGTTCTTCTACACAAGCGTCGTTCTTTATTTATATTATATATATATATATATATATATATATATATATATATATAACTTTTGAGCAAATTAAACTCCCCTCCACACTGCACCCCGACTCTCTCTCTCTCTCTCTCTCTCTCATATTATATATATATATATATATATATATATATAATATATATATATATATATCCCCTCGATTAGGTACTCCGGCTTGCCGGGCCGAGGGGGCTCGTACACCTCGTGTGTTGTTGGGGTTTCCTCAACTCCCCGCGGGGTGTGGGCGAAGAGTTACCTAGTTGCGTTTTTTTTTTTTTTTTTTTTTTCCCTTACTTTTCTTTTAGCCCCCTTTTTTTCCGTTTCAACCGGAATTTCTTTTCTCTTGACTCGGTCTTGTGCCTCTGTCAATTGTAGTATCCCCCCCCCCCTTCTGTTTGTATTTTGCAGTCTTGGGGTCATCTGGTGCACCCGCCGGGGGCATCGCTCCGTGGCTGAGCCGTGCTCCGGGGACGGTCTGGGCGCCCGGACCGCTGCTGCGTCTGGATTGGGTCTTTGCTGGGCCCTTAACGGACAAATCTCCGTAGTGCCAATCTGCTGTTTTTAAAACGACAGTCGGGTTGGGGGGCGGGCTACCCGGGACGTTGGGCCTGCGCCTTGAAGGATGCAGCGGCGGATGGTGCATTGCCTTGGGTCCGAGGCTGTCTTTTTTGTAAAGCTATTGTTTATGGGTTCAATTTCAAAACTTAAATCCCCTCTTGTTGACGACTCTGGCCCGCCCTTGGATTTGGATAAGACTTCTACTTCTGGTCGTTCAGCGGCCTCTGCCTCCGCTGGATTGACCTTCAAGCCGTATGGCCCCCTCTCGTCCTCTGCGGCGTCTGGCTCTCGTGGCCGGACTCGTGGTGGCCGTAGGGCGGGGTCTTCGCGGCCCTCGTTCTCTCGCCCACTCTCGGTTACCGTTACACATGGACCTGTCCCTGCTGTCAATTTCTGTCCAGTGGACAGGTTCCTTGTTCTCCGCCCTTCCGCTGGCTCCCAACTCGGAACGGGTGTTCCAGCGTCTTAAGACGGTGGGAGTTCCCTGTCGTTATGATATCCGCCCTCTGAAGGATGGGTCTCTTCTTTTGAAGTCCCGTTCTTCGGTGGTGACTGAGTCCCTTCTACAGTTGCAGGATGTTTTGGGTTGCAGAGTTTCTGTGACTCCCCATCCGCAATTGAATAGCTGTCAGGGCACCATTTTCGCTTCCCGTCTGATGTCAATCCCGGTTGGCGAGTTGCAGGAGGATCTTGCCTCCCAGGGGGTGATGAAGGTCTTCCGCTTTTCGTCGCGCCGGGATGGTGCTCTGACCCCGTCCGCTCGTCTGCTCCTGACCTTTGACCCTTGTGCCTCCGGCCCAGGTGTTCTGGGGCATGGGTGATCGCCGGTCGTGTGAGTTTTCGGTGCGACCGTATGTGCCTGACCTGGTTCGCTGCTTTGGCTGCAACCGGTTCGGCCATGTTAGCTCTGCTTGCCGCCGTGAAGGTAAGCTGTGTGTCCGCTGCGGTGGGCCTGCGCACCCTACCCCGTGCACGAACCCCCCGCTGTGCTCGAACTGCTCGGGGGCCCACCCTTCCTCCTCTCGGGACTGCCCCGTTTTCAAGTTTGAATTCGAGGTGCGGTCCTTAAGGACTACCGAATTCCTTAGTGCGCGGGAGGCGCGCGATAGGGTCCGTGACCGGGAGCCGCGGCGGGGGTTGTCCTATGCTGCGGCCCTTGGCTCTGGCGGGTCCTCTGGCCCCTCCCGTGCTATCCCGGCGCCTACCGGAGTGGTGCCCCCCTGGAAGTTCCGGGGGTTGGTGGTCCTCCTGGCGCCGCGGGACCTTCTTGTCTCTCTGCCTCACTTTCGGACATCCCATCTGATTCCCTGCCTACAGGTGCCCCTTCTCCCTCTCCGGCCTTTGGGGCCTGGATCTTTGCCTACTCGTCTCTCGGGTGGGGAAGGTGCTGCCCCGAAGGGGAGGAGGAAGCGTCGCCGTGGTCGGAGTCCTCCAAACCCGATCATGACCGCTGCTCGCCCTGCTTCCCCTTCCTCACCCGGAAGGGAAGCGGCGCGCCGCTCCTGGTCCGCTCGGGACTCCCCCTCCTATACGGAGGGCTGGTGAGGTGTCCGGGTGTCGGTTGAGGTACACCGCCCCATGACACCCTTGTTTACTGACTCGGTTCCTATGGTGGACCCGGTCGAGAGGAGCCTGGCCCTTCTTCATGGAGTCTCTCTCCCTTCGGCTCCTGCTGTGAGTGGTCGGGTCTCTCTCCTGGATCTACCTCTCCCACCTGCGGTGGACCTTTCTTCCTCCCCTCCCCGTCAGCACTTGTCTGGTGTGACGAGTCCTACAGCATCTGGTTCTCCCCGGCCCCCCTCTGGTGGGGAGTCGGGGGTTTCAGCTGGGCCCGTCTCGTCGTCTCCCCCCCTCAGGGGAGCCCCCCTCCGAACTCCCTGTTCCACTTTCTACTTCTCGTTCTGCTACCTGTGAAGCAGCTGCGGGGTCGGTGGCCCCTACCCCTCCCGTTCGGGGTGAGTCGGGGAAGCCGATTCCGTCCCTGGTTACGGACCATTGAGTTTGTTTGCATTGGAACTGTAGGGGGCTTTTAGCTAACTGGGAGAACCTTGCCTCCCTGCTGGAGAGCGAGCGGCCTTCCTGTGTTTGTCTCCAGGAGACTATCCTGGCTGCGCGTGGGCTCCCTCGTCTCTCTGGCTATGTTGGCTTCCCTTGCACCCCGGATGAGCGCACACGCCGGCGGGGTGCAGCGATTTATGTACACCATTCATTACCCTCGCGAGGTGTGCCTCTTCGTACTTCCTTGCAGGCTGTGGCTGTGCGGCTCTTTTTAGATCGCCAGTACACTGCCTGCTCGATTTATATTCCTCATGACCCTCCTCCTCGCGACGCGGTTCGCGAGTTGGTGTTGCAACTGCCTCGACCGTTTCTCCTCCTCGGGGACTTTAACAGTCGCGACCCGGCTTGGGGAGATGTCCGGTCGACTAATGTTGCTGGTATGTTGCTCTCCTTAATGGAGGACCTTTCCTTCGCGTGCCTCAATTCCGGCGAACCTACCTACTTCCACGAACCCACGGGTTCATCTACCTGTATTGATCTCTCCTTGGTGTCCCTCGATGCCTTACTCGATTTTTCGTGGAAGGTGTTGGGGGACTCTTATGGCAGTGATCATTACCCAGTCTGTCTTGAGCCGGGCGTCTCGTCTCGACCGAGGTGGTGCCTTGCGCGGGCTGACTGGCCATCTTTCAGAGCTCGTTCCGTCATTGTCCGTTCGGTATTGAGCTTTGGCTCTGTGGATGAGAGCTTGGAGTTCTTCGAGCGGGTGGTGATGAGCGTCGCGGAGGACTGTATTCCTCGATCTTCCGGTAACCCGCGGACGCGTAGCGTCCCGTGGTGGACTCCAGCATGTCACCAGGCGGTGTGCGAGAGGAAGAGGGCAACGCGCCGCTTCCACCGCACCCGGCGCGCGGACCACTTGATTGAGATGCGGCGGGCGAAGGCTTTCGCCCGCCGGACTCTCAAGTTGGCCCGTCGGGCCTCTTGGCGTGCTTTTGTGTCCGGCATTTCCTCATCTACCCCTTCTGCTGCTGTGTGGCGGAAGGTACGTAGTATCGAGGGGAAGCCGGTCCCTGCTAGTCGCCCTGTCCTTCGGGACGGGGACGGCTTCCTTTCGGATCCTGCTGCTGTGGCCGATCGGCTGGCCGGTGCTTTTGCTGCGGTTTCCGTTCGCCTTCAGCTGCGGATCGTCCTTTATCGGAGGTCACGTTCCCGCCCCCGGGAACGAGCCCTATAACCATCTCTTTACGATGCGGGAACTTCGGGCTGCCTTGGCAACCCGTCGTTCTTCCGCCCCTGGCCCTGATGACATTCCGTATGACTTTATTTGGAATCTGCACCCGATGGCCCTGCACTTCTTGCTGGATCTTTTCAACCGGGTGTGGGTTGAGGGGTCGTTCCCTTCCCGTTGGAGGGAGGCGATTGTGGTCCCGATACCTAAGCCGGGGAAGGATCCGGCGGAGGTGGCGGGCTATCGGCCTATTGCCTTGACGAGCTGCTTATGCAAGCTCCTTGAAAAGATGGTGGCCGTCCGACTTTCCTTTACACTGGAGTCGCTTGGGTTATACCCCCCGACCCAGTATGGCTTTCGTCGATTTCGGGGTACTCTGGACCCCCTCCTCCTTGGCCATGATGTACGGGAGGCATTTTCCCGCCGGAATCTTGTTCTGGCCGTCTTTTTCGACGTCCAAAAGGCCTATGACACGACCCGTCGGGGAGTTGTCATGGACCGTTTGAAGTCTCTTGGTTTTGTGGGCTTTTTGCCCACGTTTCTTCGCAACTTCCTCTGCCGTCGCACTTTCCGCGTCCGTAATGGGGCGGCCCTATCTGACCTGTATGTTCAGGAGGAGGGGGTGCCCCAGGGTGTGTTTTGAGCGTCTCCTGCTTCAATCTGGTGTCTGCGCTGCGCTACCTCGGTGCGCTGTTCCATCTACGCAGATGATCTGGCTGTCTATGCCGCGGGGACGAGTCCCCCCCTCGTGGAGAGGCAAGTCCAACTCGCGGTCAATCGGGTTGAACGCTGGGCGTCGTCGGTGGGCCTTACGCTGTCTTCCCCGAAGACTTCGTGTGTGGCCTTCCTTCCGTCGAGGAGACGGGGATCCGGCGCCATCCCGGCCTTTAACCTTACACTCGGGGGTCAGCCTCTGGCCCTCGTTCCATCAGTACGCTTCTTGGGTATGGTTTTCGACAGCCGTTTGAGCTGGGTTTCCCCACCTTCGCGCGGCTGCGCGAGTCCGCGAACGTACCCTCGATTTTACTGGGACATCTGTCGCATACTACATGGGGCGCGGATAGGCGGACACCTCCGTTGTACGTGTCCCTGGACAGTCCAAATTAGACTATGGGAGTGTGGTGTATGGCTCCGCCTCCCGCACGGCCCTTCGGATACTGGATCCGGTCCTCTCTAGAGGACTGCGCATGTCATCTGGCGCCTTCGCTCCTCTCCGGTTGATAGTCGCAGGTTGAGTGCGACATCCCTCCCTTGGAGGATCGGAGGTCGTTCCTCATTGCTAAGCAATCTCCGGATCCTCCGTCTTCCCACCTCCTCTGTTCCAGTGGTTGAGAGGGCCGTTCTGCGGGATGGGGGTTGGTATTTCACCGACACGGTGACCTCCCTCCCGATGGTTATGGGCACTTCCTCATCCATCCGTTATACCGGTCTCTTTCAGGGGTGTTGCACCTTGGAGAGCACCCTTGTTGCGTGCTGTAGGCGTTGCGCCCTGTTCGCAGGGCCGATTCTGACTCTGCCTTACTTCGGTCTCTGTTTCCTTCAGCATGCAAGGCGTGTCACTCTGCATGTGTTGCGATCTTCACGGTATGGCTCGAGGTCGTCGGGGGCGTTGGGGCCGCGGCTGTTCCCCAGTCGTTTGCCCTGCTCCCCGATGTACCCGTCTCCCTGATGAGGCTTCCGTTTCACGGCGGAGCTCTATGCCATTCTGAGCGCTCTGGAGGTGGTGCGGGAGCATCCGGATGGGTCGTTTGTCATCTATTCGGATTCCCGCAGTGCCCTGGATGGCCTGGAGTGTTTTGACCCTGTCCACCCACTGGTCCGACGAATCCAGCTACTGTGCCATATCCTTGTCACTTCTGGTTGCAAGGAGGTGTTATTTTGCTGGGTTCCTGCACATGTTAACGTGGCTGGAAATGAGGCTGCCGATCGAGCTGCCCGTTCCGCGTGCTGACTACAGGTTTCACCCGTGTCCCTCCCCATTTCCGATTATATCCTGGCTTCCGTAGGTTTTTGCGCTCCCGGTGGCAGAGTCGCTGGGATGGCGCTACAAAAACAAACTCTGCAAGATTAAACCCAAATTGGGATGTTGGGCCTCTTCCTTCCATCGGTCGCGCCATAAGGAGGTGGCTTTGGCCTGCCTCCGTATTGGCCACACCCACCTGACCCATGGCTATTTGATGGCCGGGGATCGGGTGCCCGATGTCCCGATTGTAACATCTTACTCACAATTGCCCACCTGCTGGTGGAGTGTCCGCTTTACTCTGCGCTGCGCGCTGAGTATTTTCCCTTTTTGGTGAGAGCGTCCGGCCTTGTGATAGGCTTGGCGCTATTCTATCGGAAGGTCCCTACTTTTCGGTAACCGGGTTGTTCTCCTTCCTCCTTCGCTCCCGACTTCTTTACCGGTTGTGACTGATATTTTTTCTCCCCCCCCCTCCTCCTCCGTCTATTGTTCACTTCCGTTCGCTGTTTCATAGTCTTCGTCCTGTGTTCGCTCTGCTATCCACCTTTCTTTTGGTGGCCATGAGCGGTCATACTTTGAAAAAAAAAAATATATATATATTATATAAATAATGTTCATAGATCTCCTATTATTAAAATGTGTATACATTATTATCAGTGTTGGGCACTAAAGCGTTAATCTGATAACAGTTAATTAACGAAGTTAACTTTTTTTAACGGACTATTAACGGAAGTTAATTTCCATTTATCGTTATCGGACCAGTTAACTTCCGATAACTCGATATTTAGTCTGTTAAAGTCCGTTAACACGTTAACTGCGAGGAGTCATTCACGGAAGATCACCGCTCCGCGAATGAATTCAAACCGCCATAACTTCAGTCTGCTTCCAGATCTCGCAAGGGGAGGTTGGGGAGGCCCAAGAGGTCAAGACTGGCAGTTGGGCCTAACTTTGAGAAGTTGGTCTTTCTGAAGGGCAACCAGCACATTGTGTCAGTCTTTAATAAATGTGCCTAAAATTTAATTTACCTTTCAGTTCCCGCCATAATAATTCTCTGGTAAATTAAAATTTAGTTAATGGTTAGTGGTTACAAGGGTTTCAAAACATAATCAGTACATTTTTTATTAAAAATAAAAAAAAAAGTTAAGCAAAAAAGTTGCAAAACTTGATAAAAATAGTTAAATACCTATTTATTGTTGGATTTTGCATAAATAAACATTTTCTATGGTTTTTAAAGCTTTTTCCTTGATTTTTTTAAATGTTAGTAAAGAAATAGTTATCGTTAACGGATTATCGTTAACTTCCGTTAACTTTGTAGTAAAATTATCGGATTAATCGGAGTTAAAATTGGGGTTAACGGATTATCGTTCGAAGTTAACTTTTGGTTAACGGTGCCCACCACTGATTATTATTCATTATTAAGAATTATTGTATTTAAAATAAATTTGAATCAATTATTTAATACAGTATATATATATTTATATATTTATCCAAAGCAGTCCATTTAATAATATATTTTACTCGAAGTAAATCGAAGTTAAAATGAAAACATTTCCCTCCATTATCAACGATTTTATTCAATCTCAGAATAGATGATTATATAGGAGATTAATTAACATTATGATGAGCTTAGTGTTGAATATTTTCTCCAATCGTCACCCTGTAAATTCAAATATTAAATGCTCATACGAATATACAGTGTGTTCCATAAGTCTGGAACCATAGGGTAAAATAAGTAATTCATGTTTTTCCGTTTATGCAAGTGCCCATGATGTCTTTGAGTAAGGAAGAACGCATCCAGGTAATTCTGCTCGTAGGAAATCGGAGTCAGAGGGAGGTCGCTGAGGAATTTAACAGATTGCATCCTGGCCGTGCGCCGATAACACACAGCTGTGTCGGCAAACTTGTAGCAAAGTTCAGGGAAACGGGATCTATAGTAGATAAACCACGCAGTGAACCTCCGAGGACATCCACCGACGATGTCACAGCCGCTACCATCCTCGCTCATTTCACAAGCAGTTCCCAAAAGTTTCTTTGGCGTTTTTATTGCCGTTTTTATCATTTTGCCCGATGGTTTCACACTTACGGGACACCCAATATATATATATATATATATATATATATATAATATATATATATATATATGAAAATTATTTCACGAAAGTAACACGTAAAAAATATTTATGATGAATAAAACCACGAAGGAAAGGAAACACAACTGGTGCTCAAGCGCTTTCGTCTAATGACATCCTCAGGAACACTGAAGTACATAAAAGGGTTACATCCTATATAGGTTACAGAAAGAAAAAAGAAAAATAATAATATATATATTATATATAATAATAAACGGAGAAGTAAAAATAAAAATTAAAAATTAAAAATTATTAATTATTAAAGGATTATCAGAGAGGCATACAGATTTGTAAGGAAAAATATCGATTTTTAGCACAAGATCAAATGAATTATAAAAATACGAATTTATACTGGAAATCTGCCCGGGTTTTAACACACTGCCTTTTATGGTCAAGTTTTGATGTATATAAAAATAAAATGAAAATTAAAAGTTAATAAAGTAGCATACAAGTTTACCAAAGATTTAGTGTTCTACCCTTCTTATCTAAATCTGTTTTGAAGGAATTCAAAACAACAGGATCGAGTTGAAAAAGACCTTTGCTTATGTTGAAGTTATTTGAAAGTTGGATAATGGCAGACTCAAGAATATTTCTATTAACAATGTTGCTAGAGTGGAATAAACTGAAGCATTATTCCAATCAATACAGTGGGATAACTGACAAATGGACAAAAAGAGCACTGGACAACTGTCCTGTTCTAACGGAATATTGATGCTGTTTTATACGTGTGTGCAAATCCTTTCCCGTCTGACCTATGTAAAAGGAATCACATTGTTTACAACCAATTTTATAGATAATGCCTGAATTATTGGTAGGGCTATTTTTTACTATGATATTTTTCACAATATTGGTATATGAAAATACTACATTAATATCCAAAAGTTTAAGTACATTAGCAATGCCTAAAAAGCTCGGGAAAAATGGAAGTACTAAAATATTTTTTGACAAAGTACGAGTGTTATTGACGCGATAGAAAGTTCGTTTTGCCTTGTTGAGACAAGATTCCATAAACGCAGGTGGATAACACAGATCACTTCCAATACCGTTGATTTTTTCCAATTCGGCATCGATGTATTCCGGACTGGCGATCCTAAGGGCGCGGAGAAACATTGATGAAAAAATGGCCGCCTTAATGGGGTGTCATGTCCCGAGTAGAAGTGTACGTAGGACAAATTGTTTGTTGTTTTCCGATAGATACTAAACTTAAAACCTGGGCTTTCCCTATGTACACGCACATCCAAAAATGGGATTGAATTGTCTTGTTCCACTTCTAAAGTAAACTTAATGGAGGGGACTTGATCGTTTAACTGAAGGAGGAAGTTATCCAGGTCACGATTCATGGGCCAGATACACAAATATCGTCGACGTACCGCAACCAAGGGATGCCAACCCCCAGGATTCTCGGAATGTAAGTAATTTCGAAAACTCCATATAAATATTGGAGAGGAGGGGCGATAAGGGGTTGCCCATGGCCATCCCAAAAACTTGTTGATAATACTCGTTATTGAAAGTGAATTTACAGTCTTTGATGCAAAGCTTAATAAGTTCCAAAACAATGTGTGAAGGTAGTGGCAGGTCATACTTACGTAATTCTTGGGAGAGAAAGTTAAGCATATCGTCAATCGGCACTTTTGTAAACAATGAACAAACGTCAAAACTGATCAATCTATCGTTAGTTTCAGTACGTGCATTATTCAATTTTTTCAGTAAGATCCATGGAATTTTTTACATGTGAATCGGAGATAGTTCCGAGAATGGGGGACAAGACTTTGACGAGCCATTTGGAGAGTTTATAAGTAATAGAGCCCCTCGAGCTAATAATAGGGCGCATAGGGTTGCCAGGTTTGTGGGTTTTAATAAGACTGTAAAGGTAGGGCAGAGAAGGTGAAGTGGACATGAAAAGCGGAATTAAGTCCTTATGATCTTTGAGAATGCGTTTCAAGCCACTATTAAATGATTTGATGACGTCATCCTGCGGGTTCTTCCTAAGTTTGCTGTATGTGGCGGGGTCCTGGAGAAGCTCGTTCATCTTTCCGATGTAGTCCACTTTGTCCATAATAACTATGGTGTTAGCCTTGTCTGCTTTAGTAATATGGAGCTCCCCATCTTTTTTTAATTGTGAGAGGCTATTGCGAAAACGTTTAGGAAAGTTATCTTCGTAATTACCATTCGCCGCACTATAAACGAGGCCTTTAACTATGTTAAACAAATACTGAGGGAGATTACACTGTTTTTCAAAACACGCGAGACTGTAACAAATTTGTAAAGCCGAAGGTTTTTTAACAATAAAAAAGGACACACCATATCCAAGGGCACTTTTTGCATCGTCACTAATGTTTTTCGAAGAAAGGTTCAAAACACACTTTGAGCTTGCTTTTTTACTCCACTGACTATTTCGGATGAGACTTTTAATTTTTCGATCCAAAATGTTACGAAGTGAAGTAGTTCTACGACGCAACTCGTAAATTTCATGAAACAAAGGTTGGATCCACGGTTGGGGAATAACGGTTACAAAATTATGTTTGGCGATGTTTAAATTTTTGAAGGCGGACCACTCATTTTGTCTGGTGACTTCAATATGTTTCTTTAAAATTAATCTGCTGAAGTTGTTGAACGGATGGTCGTCAATTTGTCTGAGGCGAATCGGAAGCAGGGATTTGGGAAGAACTTGCTCCTCTCGACAATTAGTAAGAACTTTTCGTCGTATACGAATTGCATGCCCCTTCATTAATGTAGAAGAAAACACGGACACAAACGGAGACAAGAGAGGCAACAGCAAGCCGAAGGAACGCGTGGTGTTCATTATATGAAAATTATTTCACGAAAGTAACACGTAAAAAATATTTATGATGAATAAAACCACGAAGGAAAGGAAACACAAAACTGGTGCTCAAGCGCTTTCGTCTAATGACATCCTCAGGAACACTGAAGTACATAAAAGGGTTACAGAAAGAAAAAAGAAAAAAAATAATAATAAATAACATACATACATGTGTTCCTGAGGATGTCATTAGACGAAAGCGCTTGAGCACCTTTTTGTGTTTCCTTTCCTTCGTGGTTTTATTCATCATATATATATATATACACAGTATATGTATATATATATATATATATTATATATATATATATATATACAGTACATATACATGTATATATATATATATATATATATATATATATATATATATAATATATATATGCAATAAACGGAGAAGTAAAAATAAAAATTAAAAATTATTATTAAAGGATTATCAGAGAGGCATACAGATTTGTAAGGAAAAATATCGATTTTTAGCACAAGATTAAATGAATTATAAAAATACGAATTTATACTGGAAATCTGCCCGGGTTTTAACACACTGCCTTTTATGGTCAAGTTTCGATGTATATAAAAATAAAATGAAAATTAAAAGTTAATAAAGTAGCATACAAGTTTACCAAAGATTTAGTGTTCTACCCTTCTTATCTAAATCTGTTTTGAAGGAATTCAAAACAACAGGATCGAGTTGAAAAAGACCTTTGCTTATGTTGAAGTTATTTGAAAGTTGGATAATGGCAGACTCAAGCCCTACCAATAATTCAGGCATTATCTATAAAATTGGTTGTAAACAATGTGATTCCTTTTACATAGGTCAGACGGGAAAGGATTTGCACACACGTATAAAACAGCATCAATATTCCGTTAGAACAGGACAGTTGTCCAGTGCTCTTTTTGTCCATTTGTCAGAGTTATCCCACTGTATTGATTGGAATAATGCTTCAGTTTTATTCCACTCTAGCAACATTGTTAATAGAAATATTCTTGAGTCTGCCATTATCCAACTTTCAAATAACTTCAACATAAGCAAAGGTCTTTTTCAACTCGATCCTGTTGTTTTGAATTCCTTCAAAACAGATTTAGATAAGAAGGGTAGAACACTAAATCTTTAGTAAACTTGTATGCTACTTTATTAACTTTTAATTTTCATTTTATTTTTATATACATCAAAACTTGACCATAAAAGGCAGAGTGTTAAAACCCGGGCAGATTTCCAGTATAATTTCGTATTTTTATAATTCATTTGATCTTGTGCTAAAAATCGATATTTTTCCTTACAAATCTGTATGCCTCTCTGATAATCTTTTAATAATTTTTAATTTTAATTTTTACTTCTCCGTTTATTGCATATATATATATATATATATATATATATATATATATATATATATTATGTATGTATGTATGTATGTATGTATGTATGTATGTTATTTATTATTATTTTTTTCTTTTTTCTTTCTGTAACCTATATATAGGGTGTAACCCTTTTATGTACTTCAGTGTTCCTGAGGATGTCATTAGACGAAAGCGCTTGAGCACCAGTTTTGTGTTTCCTTTCCTTCGTGGTTTTATTCATCATATATATATATATATAATAATTTTTTTTCCCTTAAGTCGCATATCTATAAATTAGTCGTTATTCAGATTTTTAAAATATATATATTTCTAAATTTTTTCGGGATAACCTATTTGAAACTTTTGTTTTACCTGTCACCCTACAACGCAGGTGGGCGTTTTTCTCCATTAACCAGTGTTGGACCAACTCGCAGCTGCATCAAATTCTGACGCTAAAGACTTTGAAAATACTTTTTCTGAATTTACCTTCACAGGTGTTTTGGCCCTAATCTGACGTGGACAGCAATAATCCTTCGTAGAACCTATAGAACCGTAAAGGGGTACTCTGAAACTACAAATTTAATTTTCCAAACAGTATTCCTCCACAGCTATTTAAAATAATAATAATGATAATAACTTCACTCTCTCCCTCGCCCTCTCTCGACCTACCCGTCATGTCATTATATCATCATCTCATTATTATATTATTCAACAAACTGAAACATTGAAGTGAATAACCGGATCACCTGAAGATCCGTCACCCTAGCCTTTTTTAGTTAGCTTTATAACTCTAACTAACGAAACTATCACGACCCAACCTAATCATTTACCAATCGTTAGGTCAACTGTACGCCCTTGACGATTGGTTAAGTTAGGTCGTGATATTTTCGTTAGTTAGACTTATAAAGCTAACTAATAAAGGCTGGGGGTGACGGATCTTCAGGTGATCCGAATAACCTTTATTAGCCCTTAAGGCACATAGCTATAATTTAATCGCTATTCAGGTAAAATTTCGACATAAAGATTTTCCTTTTAAGGACCTACTCGATGAAGGAAATCGAAGTCAAAATGAAATCATTTCCTTCCGTAACGTCTGTTGTTGGAGCGAAAAGCCTTTTTATTTTTATTCCGCTCAAAAATTTTATTTAGTATTCCAATGTCATGCACATATTCACAAACTTGTCTCTCCACAAATGTAAGCAAGACCCATGCCAAATGGACTTGCCATACTCTGACCTAAACCTGCACAAGTCAGACTGGACATCAATAAATAACTGTCTGAGAGAAATAAACTGGGAAGATGAATTAGAAAACCTAGAACCAGAAGAATGCTGGAGTAGAATACAATACCTGCTATCATCAGCATTATACAAGCACACACCAAAGAAAAACGATATTGCAAAGAAGCACCTGACAAAAGAACACTGATACAGAAGGACACTTAGAGAAAGAGAACAAAGCTATCTAAACAACTGACAAAGCAATTAAGTGATACAAGACGTAGTAACATCCGGAATCAGATACTGATGTTAGAACTTAAAATAAAGGAGTCAACCATAAGAGAGAATATTGATAATGAACACAAAGCTATTGGCACTATAAAGAAAAAATAGCAAATTCTTCTTTAGCTATGCTAAACGCAAAGCAGTTATCAAAACGAGCATTGACCCATTGCTTGCTAAAGATGGACTAACTCTCACATCTAATCCACAGGAAATGGCAAACATACTACAATCTCAATATGCTTTAAGCTGGAGTACCCCTGTAGTAGCAAAGAAAATAAAAACTACAGCATTTTTTGATAGAGAAGAAAATGACCATTGACCAAGACAGACCATTATTGGAAGATATACAAATAACCACTAGAGATATACAACAGGCAATAACAGAGCTACCGGGAAGTTTAGCTCCTGGTCCAGATGGAATTGGAACCAAGATTCTTAAGGAATGCAAACATACTGTATCTCTGCCTTTGAAAATCCTGTGGAGATCCTCACTAGAAAACCAGTAGAATACCACCAATCATGAAACAAGCAAATATTACCCCAGTCTACAAAGGAGGCAAAAGAAAGGAAACCAAGAACTATAGACCATATCCTTGACTTCCCATATTATCAAAATATTTGAGAAAGTACTGAAAAGGCACATTGTCAGTTTTATAGAAAATGAACATCTCTCAGAAGACTTTCAACATGGCTTCAGACAAAAGAGATCCTGCCTTACTGAACTTATAGACCAGTTGTATAGCCGCAAAAGGTTAGAGTGCAAAGGGGGGTGGGTTGTTGCAAAAATCCCCCCAAAGGGGGGTGGGGGATGCTGCAGGTGCAACAAGGGGGGTCATGAAACTTGGAGGCGGCGTTATCCCCCGAGAGAAAGGAGGAGAGGTGTTCACCTAGCAGGAGCCAAGTGCATATTAAGACCAGCCGAGTAGGCGTTGTCTTATAGGCTCCTAATCAGCCAGTTGGCTTAGAAGGAGCCAAGGGGGGAGGGGTACACCTGAAGGAGAGAGAGAGAGAGAGAGAGAGTAGCGGCCTTTGATTGCAAGGCATGCAACTTGGAGGCGGAGTTCTCCCCCAAGCTATTTTCGTTTACCTAACCTAAGAGGCCTCTAAGGGGTTTTCCCAAAGGGCCAGAAAGAGATAGGACCAGAGGTCCTTGCTCGGCTGGGAGCCGAGCTTGAATGACTCCGTCATCAGCTTCTCACTCTTTTATAGACCTCTATTCTGGCAGGGCCGTAACTAGGGTTTAGAAATTAGTGAGGTCCAGATTTTTTTCGAGCGCGGCGGGACGAGCAAAATTCAGACCAAAATGACATCTACAAACACAACCCAAGCTATACACTAAACACAAAACCCTTGTCTATAATTAAATACTGTACAAAGGGACCTGTTAGCAAAAATACTTTTATTAAAGCTGCACGGAGAACGGTTCAGTCTCTTTTTTTTTTTTTAGGAAATAATTACCGAGGTCCGGACCTCGGTGACCTCATAGGTAGTTACGGCCATGTTCTGGCTGAGTTACCAGATAGCGCCATGTATTCAGTTGCCAGATAGCAAAAACCATATAAAATACCACAATATATTTATATAGCTAATCAATCAATTGTTGGAAGATTCAACTGTTTATTTAAACACGCTCTTTACACAATAAATCACTTAATTCCTATTTTATTATAAATACCGAACAACAGTGGTAAAAACGAAAGGTAAAGAAACGAAGAAAGTTGAAATTAACCAAAACACACGCTCGTCCATTCCCCCCAATCTCCTCAATCTCCTCACCCCAGCTGTGTTTGTATATATAAACGACTGAATAACTCGTGCACACACGCACACGCATCTGTACATATCATGTGAATGAAAATCAGAAAAAATGCCAAACGTATATTAATTTAAACCAAATGATGCTAAATAATGTATACAAAAATGAATTTTCTCCTTTTAATTATTCAATATAAGAAATTAATCATTAAGCGTTGTTTTTCCTTTCACGAGGAAAAGATTTCCGAGAATCTGGTCAACTCGAAACACACGCTCGTCCATTCCCCCCAATCTCCTCACCCCATCTGTGTTTGTATATATAAACGAATGAACAACTCACACGCACACGCCTCTGTACATATCATGTGAATGAAAATCAGAAAAAAAAAATGCCAAACATATTTTGCCAAACCTTATATACCGGGTGCGGCAAAAATAACGCCCTTTTTAGTTTATTCTCTTTTATTGAAGGAAATAAATCAATTACAGCATTTTAAGAGAAATAATAAGGTTTTTAAGAAAAATACAGCATTTTAAGAAAAATAATAAGTACTTTCTCAGTAAAAACTAAAAAATAACTGGAATTTAATTAATTTTGTGGTTGGCTCAATACACCTTAAAAAAATGTACTCTACATACATAGTATTTACTAACCTAATGATCATGTTCAAAATGCTCCCCTTGGTGTTCAATACAACACTGAACCCTACCAGCAACACTTCTACAAACCTTTTGACACATTTCTACGTTAATTGTAGTAAATTTTTCACGAATTGTTTGTCTTAATTCAGGAAGTGTTTTCGGTTTGACCTTGTAAACAAGATCTTTCAGTACACCCCACAAGAAAAAGTCAGGTGTGTAGGTCTGGCGATCGTGCTGGCCACTCAATTGCTCCACGTCGTCCTATCCACCTCCCTTCGAAATTTAAATTTAACCATTCCCTAACGAGTAACCCATAGTGGGGTGGCGCACCATCCTGTTGAAAGTAAATTCCATTCTGATTTCTAACAACTCTCGGCCAGAATTCAGTTTGCAGCATTTGTAAATAATTATCTTGATTAACAGTACTATCAAAGAATATCGGGCCTATTATTCCCATGGAAGAGATGGCTGCCCAAACTGTCACTCCTGGTAGGTTAACGTCTTTTTCCAAGATAGCATGTGGGTTAACATCGCTCCAGTACACACAATTATGGCGATTGATATGCCCGTTCAATTTGAATGTTGCCTCATCTGACCACCATATCTTATCAAGAAAGGTCTCATCTTCATTGACTTTATTCAGGAAATTTTCGCAAAACTCTAATCGTCTATCTGCATCTCCATCATGCAAGCTCTGTAACACGCGAGGGATGTAAGGCTTCATCTTGTTCTTCTTTAAGAGTCTACGGACACTTCTGTCACTGATACCCAACTCTGTAGAAAGACGTCTACTGGATTTTTGAGGAGTGTGCAACAATGATTCTCTTAATTCATCGGACTTTTCTAAGGTTGTTGCTGAAACTGGCCTCCCTGATCTTGTGGCATCACTTACGCTTCCGGTTCTTTCAAATTTCCTAATTAGACTTGTGATATTGCGGCTCTGCACTTGTCGAATGTTAAATTCTTCTGATAACAAACGAGCGGCTTTAGCTCCATTGTTATTGTTTTGGTAATAATGTTTAACTGCTTTCACTCTTTGTTCTCTCGTCAATCGCAAGGCCATATTTATTCAGAATTTCTGTAAAAATAAAAGAAACAAAATGATACAATATAAAACTAAAAAAATTATACTGTATAAAACTATAAAGATACAATTATTAAAAGGGCGTTACTTTTGCCGCACCCGGTATATATATATATATATATATATATATGAATTTCACTGAATTAAAACATTAACTATTCCTATTTTTATTATAAATATCGAATAACAGTGGGAAACTTACGAAGATGTATGAAAATAAACCAAAACACACGATCGTATTCTCAAATCTACACACACACACACACACACACGAGGAAAGGATTTCCGAGAATCTGGGCCAAATCGAATCACACCTGATTGCCAGAGGCCTTTTTTTTTACCATAATTTTACCTTTCTTCCAGTCAACTTGAACAAAACCTCTCTTGACTCCGATTCTTAGCAAACCTGAACGTACTAATAATTATATATATATATATATAGAAAGAGAGAGTGAGTTTTGTTCATTAATAAATAAAGGAATATGCTTCTATCTTTGTGAAAAATATTTACCTTAATTTTTAGTTTACATCTTAACTGCTTAAATCTTTGATTTTTAATATTTAGTGTTAGAAGTGAAAATTTAGCACAATTCATATTTGGAATCGGCATCAAAAGTTCTATAAGAATCACCAAATAGTTTTCAAGAAACAAAAATGTTGTTCCCTAGTGTAATTAACTCTTTCTCGCCGAATTGGAAAGGTTTTCACTCCGCCTTAGACCCACAGTTTAACATGGAAACCGAATGCTCTTCTTGGTCGCCTACCTTACATCCAAAATAAAGTTCGTAAGCCTTCTTCACGAGTGGGGCCATCGTCTTCCTCTGTGCCATTATAGTCAGTTCTCCACATACGTAGCAAAATGTATCTCTGGGATTAATACAGTTTCGATTCATGCTGGCGGAAAATTATTGAAATCATGGAAAACGTTTTGGAATGAAAAACCAATTTTTTTCTACTATGAAAATGGGCGATCGCGAAGGAATTTTCTTCGAACTTCCTCTCTCCCTCTCTCAAAGACGCAATTCACCTCCTCTTCTAGCTTTTTCGTGCGTTTGACTTGTAAATAAAAATGTTTTTATTAAATGCGTTGATTATTTCTCTTTACTTGCAAACTTGTATGGCGTCATCTTCTTAGTTTACACACACACACACACACACACACACTATATATATATATATATATATATATATATATATATATATATATAGGGTGGTACAAATTACAGTAGTAATAATAATAATAATAATTAACTCCTTTTCGCCGAATTTGAAAGATCTGGAGTTATAATTTCAATAAAGAACAGAGTTAAAATAAATCAGATGATTGAGCGCGAAAGCTGAACCGTGCACCCTTTGCATTAAGCAAACGTGGTTGCGACTTGCAACGAACTATGTACACCCTTCTAAAGGTCTGGAAGCAGCTGTTACCCTTAAAAGCCCAAATCTCCAAATCTCCAAATCAATATGGCTTCCGTAATAATAGAACAACGGAAATGGCTATTTTAAATTTTATGGAAAATGTAAATATAGCTAAGGAGAACAAAGAAATAATGATATCAATAAACTCTTCCTAAATACCAGTAAAACAAATTTCATGATTTTTACTAATAAAAGAAATGTATATCTTGATGAATTTAATGTTAATGAAATCGCCATAAAGGAGTGTACTGTAACAAAATTTCTTGGTGTAGTGCTAGATAAGAATCTGCAATGGAGTGATCATGTAAATTATACGAATTATACGAATTATTTTCAGCACAAGCCGTAGCTGATATATCTGGATCCGAACAGGATGATCCAGCGGTAGCAACCACAATTGAAATGTAAGTAAAAAAATTAATGTACCTGTAATTGCAAACTAGCTTCTGTAGCGTTTAGTAAAACTTTTTCAATTTCTATGTCGTTTTTCTCTTAAAGGGTATACAAATTTCTTCTTTTACGCATATATCTCGAATAATGAATTAAAGTATCTGCTTTTAAAATTTTATAACAATGGTTCTGTGTATTTTTTATGAAAACAAATGGACTTTAATTATATATATATATATATATATATATATGTTAACCCCTCCGTCTATGGCCCTGGGGTGGTTCGGATCGACGGGGGTTCTGGTTAGGAGGCAAGCAACGGATGTGTGACTTGAAGTGGTTTTCTTCTATACTACTCTCCGAGTTCTTCTTTAGTGGCTCGGAGGATTCTGAGAGGCTTATTAAATTCTTTGGGGTTTCTCCCCGATTCTTCTTGTAACTTATCGGGAGATTCTAATGACTAAGTTTTCTGAAGAGAGCACGGCTCGAAGGAGAAGATAAAGACTTTTTATTACTGTGTTTTACTCCTAAACTGTTACAGGTAATGCTCAGCCTGTTGGTTGAATCAGAACAAACATGGAAGAAATTGGTGGGGTTTATATACCCCGATTCTACTAACATCATCATTATTAAATGTTGAAAGAGGCTGCATTATTTTTGCACAATATTTGAAAATAAAGTAAATCTTTTAGCTGTGTTAAGGTTTAAACGAATAAACAAGATATTTGAAGGCGAAGCCATATTTTATCTTAAATTGCATATTTTCAGATCTGATGTTATCATGATCTGCCAAGTTAACTAAAAGTGGAAATTGAACTATGCATCTTTACACTAAAATATGCATATGAGTAAAATTAAAGGTTTAAGATTTACAATTAAATGCTTAGGTAAGAGATGACTTCATCTTTTATAACGAAGAAAGAATGTATACAAAACATGACATGGCAAAAGTTACTCAGGATTCATTATTAAGCTAAATCTAAAAAGATGATTATGAGATTTTAAAAAAACAACAGGTCATCAATTATTTGGCAAAGTAGAAAGCACATCAAAATTTATTCCAACGGAAAAATAATAATAAAAAAAAATAACAGTATTGCCGATTCTACATTCCTTATGGCGACATAATGTCGGGTCGGACATTGAGTACATTGTAATTTTGGTCTACTGTAACTATGATTATAATTATCAATTCATTTATTATCGTTAACTACAATTTCATTAAAGTACATTGACTACGTTTTAGTACATTACATCATTAAGTACAGTTTCATTAAAGTACATTACATTATATTAAATTAAAAGTATTACAGTTAATTATAATTAAACAGCTACTATAACTTTTGTTTTTACAGTGTTTCATATTAATAGACAATTAAGATGTTTAGAAATATAATACAAAGTACATGGCACTTACGAGATAATTTATTTACGAAATAATATGCTATCGGAGGTATTTTATCTTTGAAGCGCTCGATTCTGTCTGTCAGCTGAATTCGAGAATAACTTACCAAGCATTTATGAATATTTAGGGGTGAACGCACTTAAAAATAAAAATGAAAAAAATATAATACGAGAACGTTTTCGAACGAAGGCAAAGGTTTTGCGTTTCATAGATTGACACGAGTAAAAATAGACTGATAAGTTGATAGGGCATAAGTAGACAATAGGTAGATGAATGAATAAGTAATAAAATTAATAAAGGATAGCGGTCAAGAAAGAACATGAATTAAGATGAATTAGGGAAATACAGTAATGAATAAAGAAGTATAAATCGAAATTCTATCCAAAAACTCGCTTAGGCGATTTTGGTTTCTTATGTAAAAATGAACATTCAACATAAAACTATACGAACATAAGTTCTGCATGAAGACAATGAATCCATATAATGATGGTGTAGGAATTGTTCATTGTTCACTTTTTACATATATATATTATATATATATATATATATCATGTGTCATCCGGACATTCAATTAGCCCAACTGTGACACGGTTCAATATTATAATATGAAGATTCTTTTGCAGTGTTAATTAATTTTATAAAAGTCCATAATCTTTATTAATTTGTGAAATGTGATTTAAACTGATTATCGTTCTCGGTATATATATATAATATATATATATATATATATATATATATATATATATATAATATAAGCACACCGGACAAAAAATTAGTCACCCCTCTCAGAATGTACCTAATAACGTGTGACGGCGCCTCTGGCCTTGATAACCGCACGAATCCGGCGAGGCAGAGACTACGAGGTTGTGCATGTACTGAACATCGATTTGCTGCCACTCGTTCATCAGCCGGTCCCGAAGTTCCGCCAGAGTCCGTGGGTGTCTATTCCTGCGCTTCACTTTCTGTTTCCAGCCTGAACAACACCTTCGACGCATTCAGGATTAAAGGCTTCATTGGACCTGCGATGTACTCGTCGCCTCCCATCATTGAAGAACAAACAAAAACGGGACTCATCGGACCAAATTACACGTTTCCAATCTGCCGCAGTCCGGTTTTTGTGCCTCTGAGCCCATTTATAACGTGCCAATTTGTGACTTGCTGTTAACAGCGGCCTCTTCCGTGGTACCCTGCTCCAGATGTCCATCGCATGCAGTTCTCGTCGCAATGTCCGTTCGGAAATTGGTCGCTGGAGAACCTCATTGGTTTCTTGGAGCAATTGTTCTCTGGTTTGAAAACGATTTGCAGTTACTAGACGAGGAACATAGCGGCGGCCCCTATTGTCGAGAATTGTTTTCCGGCCACAGTTACGCCGTCGATTGTCAGTTGATTGCGAACTACACCACTCTTTGTAAACTCGCTGGACAGTACGCGTTGACACACCAACAAATTGGGCTACTTCAGACATTTTGTGTCCGTGGGCTCTGCCAAACACGATGGCTCCTTTTTGCCACTGAGTAACGTCTGCCTCACGACCCATTTTGCAGACTATATCCAACACACACTTTGTTCTTCACCACCTCACGAAACAGATCTGATCCTGTGTGCTACGTCACCGCTACTTGTCACTTACCAATGCTACATCAGCGCCCTCTGTGTGACCTTGAACTTCCTACTATCGGTGCTATTAGGGGTGACTAATTTTTTGTCCGGTGTGCTTATATATATATATATATATATATATATATATATATATATATCGTATCATTCAGTGATTAATCAAGAATCCTTGCAAGTGTTAATTAATTTTATAAAAATCATAATTTACCCATATTTTAACTCGTACCAAGAATGAGCTACTGCAAATTTTAAAGGGAGGGAATTCCAACGGTCCTGGGGTCGAGGCCCTGTGATGGCAGGCAATGCGTAGTATGTCCAGCTAGGATAAAAGTACTTCTGACTCTTTAAATTAAAGTAATTGTAACTCCTTGTAACTCTCTCTCTCTTCCTATAATTTAAAAAACTAAAAATTTATAGAAAGTTCTACAGGTACACTTTTAGAAATACTAGCTGCGTAGTATGCCCAGCCAGTCGCCCTTCCACACAATAAAGAAAGGGGGTGTTAGACAATTGGTATAAATTAGGCACTTTTTATAAAAATCCATAATAAACTCATTTTGAAGTGTAATGCTATTCGACCAGGGCTCAGGGCCCGATGTCGGCAGGCTGTGCTTAGCATGCCCAGCTATTCATCCTTCCTCACAATAAAGAATGTATCAGAGTATATGTGAAATATGTGAATGAATAGACTTACTGCTTATTATTCTACATTTTCCCTTAAAAGGATTCATATTTCTATTTTTACGTATATATTCCGAATTTATTTCAACTAACTCGAATGACTACTAAAGCCGTTATTCATGAGTATATATATATATATATATATATATATATATATATATATATATATATATATGGTCTTATGTGTGTATTTTTTATGAAAAACTAACGGAATTTAATTATTATTAAAAAAGATTCAGAAAAATGTATGAACTGCCAAAAATAATTTAAAAATTTCTGTCTACATCCGTGGCCTTTTTTCTTAAAGGACCGATGCGGAACTCGTTCGTGTTATCGAATCTTTTCTTGATAGCTTTGAAGAAAAACAAATCGTGGACGAAGATTTGAAGTCGGAGGTCGAAAGCCACAGATATCTAGAAAATACGTCTATTATGAATAGGATGTAGCGGTAGCCACATTATACACTGAGTATCTTTGCATGTCTGTTAAAACGTTTGCCAAATAGAGTCAATCGAAGCCGCTGTTGTCTTGGCTGCTGTTTTAAACCGTTTTCGCACCGGCTTATGAAGTGTATAAGCATCCTGCTCCCGCAAAAACTTCTCAACATCTTTTTTCCCTACTCCATCATTACAAACACCTCTGTACAGTCTATCAACACCGCCGTAGGAGGTTGGTCTAGAAATGTCATAATAACATTTTCTTAATATGTTAGCCATTTGCAGTATTTTAGAGGCACGTGGAGAGGGTTGACCGTTGTTGTTTGGTCTCTTCTTTCTCCTCTTCAGAGATACTACTGCTGGGGGTGATGGCATGCTCAGTTGTGGCACATGCGAGACTTGCTCCAAGTCTTTTAACCTGTTCAGATTTCCTATCAATATTTTGGGAACATTTATTTGTTGTAGTCTTGCTTTAATATACTTCCATCCTGATAGTGATGGCCTATCCCACTTTCTCACCAGGTCATGGGCGATGTCAACGATATTCGAGCCCTGTACCTTTGTTCCTTCAACAATGACCTCACCTGTATCGGTCCACTGTATAATGGGGTCCTCACTCAATAGATTATAAAGACTTAAGCCTTTATTCCTCAGTGTATGTGGGAGACTGCTTTTCAATACATGTTTCATATGTTGTAGGGTCGACCCGCTATTCTTTGACTGGTCATCTCTAGCGTCGGCCCCAGGCCCTATGCCTCCACGCTCATCGTTGTCCGCGCTGTGCCTAATAACCACGGGGATTTCTGTCGGATTCTTTTAATTTTCGTAATCATGAAGAAATTTCTGCAGAGGTTCTTTTCTCATCAGGCGACTTTTCACTGTTTAATAGGTCTAACAATTCGCTTTCCATTCTTTTAAGCCTGCTTTTACGGGGTTCTAGAACCGTATCTGGACTCTTTGAACTTTGTAGTGAAGCATACACCTCGTGCGGTCACGACTACTTTCTTCATTATATTAATCTAGTCAGTAAAGGCCCCAAAACTGAAAATAAGATGAGGAGGAATGATCCCCCCTCTTTGTACAATAATTCGTTTTTTCTTCCCTACAGTTTGACTTTTACGAGCGAGTGTACGTATTATGTTCTTGTAACGTCGTAGACGAGCGTTCTGAGGGGGTTTCATTGGTACATTACATTTTATAACATTAAGAGAGATTTCACAGATGCATTTTAAAAAGTCGGAGTCAATATTTTTAACAAACACCTGTTGCAATGCCCGGGGCAGTCGATGATAGATTTTTATTAATTCATGGTATTTCTTTAGCCTCTGTGTCATTCTGGAATATACACTGTTTCAGGCTCGTTTGGGAATATATTCGTTCTTAGAAGCACTCTATACGTGTTTCGTGGGTGAAGGTCACAAAGCAAATATCCGTAACGTTGACTTGTAGCTTCTTTATAAACTTCCAAAAACTCCTTATGCTGATTCGGGAACATTTGATTGGCTAATATCCCAATTTGTGACACATCTCTACTCTGTGCGAATAAGACTAGATATTGTGTATTTAACGACACATCGTGCATGTATCTATTTTTGAGAAATATATTCTGGTTGATGAAGAACACGCTTATGTTAAGATGGTGGGAGAACACTGTAAATGTCTCAGCAAACGTTTTATCCATTTCTAACATGAGATCGTCAATTACAATGACTGTATGTTCATTTCCCTTTAGCGAATTAACGTCATATACCCCTTTGTGGAACAAAATATCATCTTGGTATTCGTTGAGTACTGACTGGTATGTCGAATAGCACCATATGACTTTATGCACAAATTTTATGCACAAACAACATCTCCCCCTTATCTTTAATGATTTTAAGCATAAACACAGTTTTACCACAGCCTGTAGGGCCAGATATAATACATGTGGATGGGTTCGTGAACCTGAATTTTTCTACAGAATCCATCTCTAACACGTCACACTCCTAAGTGGAACATTTACAAAATATAATAGATTTTTCTGTAACGTTCCTTATATTCTACAGTCTTGTTTTTCCTCTTCTTCCCAGGACCATGAATGACGATGAGGTACAGCATCACGTCCCCATCATCGATATTACCGACGATCCCGATGACAGTGTAGTTGTGGTTACAGGTTCCATCCCCGCTGGCGAGCCCACACCAGCGACACCTGTGGCGTCCCTACACAATTCAAAGCGGAGGCATAGTGATGATGAAGTGGGTTACACGTCAGGTATAAAACGTGCCAGGAGTGCACCGGTTGTTAGAACCCCACTAATAGAGCCCAACCCTCTACGTCTTACGACACAACCCTCACACTAGCTCCTTCCTCAAATAAAAATACGTCCCTTTATTCCTGTTCAATTCCGGGCACATCCTCCACAGCAGCAGCAGCAGCAGCTTCTCGTTCTGTAGAGGATGGTATAACATTCGAACTGGTGCGCACCGCCACCCCGACCCCAGCCCTGACTAGAAGTCGGTACATAGTCAGGGTTGACCTTGGAGCCATGTATAGCAATGGTGTTGAACACGGTCTGCGACGCGTAGTTGAACGTATTGTGGAGTTTGCCCTTCAGAACCGCGACGAACGTGAAGTCAGGACGAGGCTGTCCTTCGGGTTCGGGTCAGATGACGGGGATATAGATGATGTTTAGGTAGTAATACCATTCAGACGCTTGGCCGCTGTAGATATAGCTTACATTTTGGGCCGTATAATGCAGGTCTCTCAAAGTAGTACAACCTTCAACATGGCCAACTTCACGATAGATATTGACCGCGTATTCCGTGTTGCGGGGCATAGTGCCACACCTTATACTCTTAACTTCAATTCTCCGGTTATTTACAGGCGGCATATAAACACCGAGCATGGTTGCGGCTTTATAGCAGCAGTCTTAGCTCATATGTTCACTGTGCTAAATGCAGTCGCGTATATCTGGCTGCCTACGGTTGTGCAGCGTGCCCGTAAACTGGCTTCAGATTGCAAGATCGAGTTTGATTGTAATATGGGTCCAGAAGAGCTGAGAAAGGTAGAGCAGGAGATGAATGTTCGTATAGTTGTATTTGTAATGGATGATCGTCGTAGGACTGTATATGTTTTTAAAAGCAGTGTGAGAGATCGGACAAGACCCCTACTTATATTAGAACATCAGGAGCAACGTATCTCCCCATCCGAAATACAGTATAAGGGCTCTTTATGAGAGTTATGATAAAAGTCGAAAATATGGAAGGCATCATGATTTGTATAAGGGATGTCTCGAGTTTGCGGAAGATATAGTGAAACATTACAAGGATTGCCACATGTATGTGAGCAGTGTAAAAGCTCCAAATGTGAAAGTCGTGTAGTTGAAGCTGAGAAGAAGGATTGTAATGTGTGTAGACGTACATTTTTCAATAATAAATGCTTTGAGCTCCATAAGTCAATTGACGCCTGTAGGAAAATGAGAATCTGTGAATGTGGTATGTTTCATATGATGGATAATTGGGGGAAATTCACACATAAATGTGATGAAATTCACTGTTCTACATGCCATGAGAAATATAAGGCAGATCGAGTAAAGCATGTATGTTAAATGAAAGATGCTAAGCTTAAAAATAGACTTTGTATAACTGTGTACTATGATATAGAAATATATACGGTTGCTGAAACCAAAGAGGTTATCCCACATCTACTTGTAAGTCAGACTATCTGCGATGAGTACATGGAGGTTGAGTGTGATGTGACAAATGTTGTAAACGGGCAAATGTTTTTAAAACGATTACACACGACAGCCCCGTGAAACTCTTTTTGTCCTACATTGTCAAGTTAGCGGACAAGTTAAAAAGAAATGACTGTGTATATTCTTGCCCATAACGGCGCAAAATTTGACACACAGTTCCTTTATATGGAGCTGCTTGAACACGAGTCATCGGAAATATTTACAGGCGATTCCTTGAAAAGAGGAAACAAACTTATACAGATGCAGATAAGAGGTAATGTACAGTTTAAAGCGACCCTGCTGTTCACACCTTGTAAATTAGCCAAGCTACCCAAGGTGATAGGAGTAGCCGCTTTACTGTTGATTTTACCCTTTTTATCTTTTAGTACTGGCACCAAAACAACGGATAACATTGTATCCGGCAAAACACCATGTATGAGTAAATCTGTGAAGCACAGAGGCACTAATCTGTCACTATTAAATTTCAGATGCTCAGCAGAAATACCATCAATACCACATGATTTGTTACAATCTAAACATTTTATGGCCTGTTTAGTCTCAAATACACTAACTCTTATATCTGGACTATAGGGAGCATCACATTTAACATTATTGTTCTTATGTACAGAGTTGAATAACTCACTGTAGTGTTCCTTCCATAATTTGACTATATTTTTAGGCCCAGTTACATTTTCAATATTAGCAGGGAGAGACATTGCACTATTAGTCATTGTTTTTAATTCTTCCCAAAAATTTCTTGGATTCTTACTGGCAAGCTTTCTAACCAGAGCATCCCTTCTTAACTCATCCTCATGATTTTTTATATACCTTAATGCATACTTGAACCTGGCATTAGCCCTCTGTTTTTGTTGTAATACAGGGCCTTGCCTTGGTTTCCCTTGTTCACACCACATTAAAAAAGCATCTCTGGATGCATTATGAAGTTCAGCTACATAATCGCTCCAGCCAGGTCTACATGTATAATTTCTTCTCCTAAAGGTATTTAAGTCTAGGCTTGTATTATTGAGAGAGGAAACAATTTGTTTATACATGTCTTTAGATTCCAAAATATGTGTTTGAATTTTACAGTTTACATCCTGACAAGCTAGAGCATCATTAGGGATACATATATTACTTAGCAATTCATCAGACTTACTACAATACTGTTGTTTGCCCTCATCATCAACTTTGGACCAGTCTAACTTCGCTTTACGTGTATCATTTACCTGTGATAACATTGGAATACAATTAATGTCAAACTCAATTAATAGGGGCATGTGGTCAGAACTAGTACAGGAGTACAAAACTGCCATATTCAGAACTGCCTAATTTGCATCAGGTGTACAAATACAGTGATCCAACCATGAGTGGTGTGTCACCTATCACTAACATAAATAAAGGTATTACAAGGAAGAAGACTACACATTGATGAAAGGGTCATGTTATTATCTTCAAAGAAAGCTTTTAAGTGGTTGCTAAACAAAGAATTATCATTAAGCACATTGGCATTAAAGTCACAATAATAGCTACACATGTCATATCCAACTCATCAATAATACTGCTGACCTGCCCCAATTTAATGAGGTAATCATCTTCATTATCAACTGCCTGAAAAGGCATATAGATACACAGAATTACAAATTTTTTATTATCTACACAAATTTCTATTCCAGTTAGCCAATTCAAACCAAGTTTTAATTTACTAATATATTTCCCATACTCCAAGAGGGATGTATGCTGCCATCAAAAGGAGACGTTTTGAATAATTTTATCTACCTCAGAAGAAAACAAATGCAAGGTCTTAATATTTCCAAAGAGGAAAACATTTTGAATGTTTACAAAAAAGTTCAAACAATTTGGGAAAAGGCGGGTATTCCATCAAAGGATGTCGTAAGACATAAAACCCCACGAATCATGCTACTAAACTTGAAAAAATTACATGAAACAGTAATAAAGAGCAAAAAAGCTAACTGTTATGAAACCAAAAAACAAAGTTACTTGGGTCAGTTGAATGATGTTTGATATTTCTACACAAAACGTATTTCGTGAGATAAGAACGGATTCCCTAAGAACTCATGAACAAATTAAAGAGGACATAAATTTCCTAGAAGACCAAAGAGGGGAGAGGAAGCTGTGTCTTGGCCCTTTAGATAAAGCTTATGTGTCAAAAGTGCAAAGGAAAGAAGATTCGATGAAGAAAGAAAGCGACAAATGAAAGAAGCTGAACGAAAAGCATTGGAAAAGAGATCAGGCAATCCAACCATCACTGAGAGTGATGACATAGATAATTCTTCGGGTGAAGAATATTCTCCAGAACCCCAGCCAGGCCCATCAAAACCAAGACCAAGTAGTTTGCTTCAATCAACATTGGTATCAAACACATCAGATCGTCTTGGACTCTCCATAAGGCAACGTACAGTTTTTGCATCAGTTGTCGCCGCAGAATGTGGCAAAAACATAGAAGAAATGAGCATATCCAAAACTACTTCAGCTCGAGCAACTACAGTATCAAGAAAAAGAACGTGGCAGGACGTCCAAGGTGATTTTGTTCCTCCCCAGTATGTTCTGATCCATTGGGATAGCAAAATGATCTGTAATTTATCAGGTGGAAAGGAGGAAAGATCGGCAATACTAGTTACTGGGGGAAATGATTTTGATAAATTAGTTTCCGTAGCAAAAATCAAAGACAGTACCAAATCAGCTCAAGCAAAAGCGTGTTTGAAACCATCTCAGAATGGAAGCTAGAAGACAATGCGTATGGGCTAGTATTTGATACAACTGCCTCAAACATCGGGTGGAAAAAAGGTGCATGCCAAAAGGTGGAAGAACTTCTTGGAAAAAAATTACTGTGGATGGCATACCGTCATCATATTTCTGAGAGGATTTTGGCTACTGTCTACATCAGAATATTTGACAAAACTAATTCACCTGAAAATGAAGCCTTCAAGAACTTTAGAGAAAGTGTTTGAAAAATATTGACACTAAACTGCTTCATAGACACCTTGAAATAAAAGATAGGTATTTAAGAGATATGAGAGAATCCAGCATCAGTTTCATGAATGATATTCTTAACCAAACGAGTACCCTTCCTCGCGATGACTATAGAGAATTGGCAGAGACAATTCTCCTCATTCTGAATGAAGTGCCTTCCAGAGGAATTCATTAGATTAAGCCAGGAGCCTTCCATCATGCAAGATCGATGGCTTCAATCTTTTACACCATAAAATGTATGCCTTCTCTCACCAAGCTGGCTACGATGATGTCACTATTCAAAAACTTGAAGGATTTTGTCAGTTTACATCCCATTTTTATGGAAAATATTGGTTGTTCTGTACTAAATCATCCGACGCTCCTGTAAATGATCTTAGATTCTACAATGAATTGATAAAATACAAAAAATAGACAGTGAGGTTGTCGAATCTGTCCTAGCCATTTTTCGAGGTCTTTACTGGTACTTGACTGAAGAGCTCGTCCCCATGGCTTTGTTTGGCTGTTAATAATGAAGAAAAGGTTAAGCTGGCCAAAGAATTAACAAAATATGATCCTCCTCAAGAGTTCACACCAGGTCAGCCTATCTTCCCTATTCTGAAGCAGGGTGTCAGACTTCATCGCCTCATAGGTCCAAGATCTTGGTACCTATTCAGACTTCTCAACTCATCTAGGGAATGGATTAAAAAACCCATATCACTATGGGAAGAAGATGACGATTTTAAAAGAATGAGGGGCCTTATTTCGTCTGCCAAAGTAGTAAATGACACGGCAGAGCGTGCGTCAAGCTCATGCAAGATTTTCATGGGCATTGTAAGGATGAAAGTGAGTTTCAACAACTTTTGCAGGTCGTTGAACAAAATAGACATGCAATCCCAAACATGATGAAGAAAAATTTGGTCACTGCTCTGAGGTTAAAATGTAACTAAGATTATTTGTTTTTGTTTTTTATTTTAAGCTTTGTTTCAAGCGAATAAAAGTTTGTTCATTGCTTTAAGTGCAAAAGGTTCGTAAGATTACTTTCTTTTGTTTTAACCTTTATTTTCTTGTTATTGGTAAAGATCTTTTTTGTGCTATTTTTGAGAAATAAATAAAAGAAAACGAAGGGGCTTTGTTAACATTGTCAAAAGCTTAAAGTATTTTAATTTATATAATTTTAACGTAATGCTAACCAAGTTGTTCCCACTTCGATTCGATAAGATGAATAAAGTTCTTACTCGTCTTATCCTTTCGAGGCCCATCGCCGCAGAGCTGCATTGGGATGATGTTCTAAGGGGGGCAGTAGCACCCTACTACTATTTCTTGTACCTTACTGAATAAAGCTTCGAATTACCTTTCTTTTGATATTAAATATGTTGATATTTGACAAAAAATCTTGTTCATTTAGGTTGATTACAATACAAAAAATGGGTATTTCTAGCATTTTCAGGGGGGCCCATTTTCGTGGGTTGGTCGGGGACCCCAAAATTGTTAAATTGAATTTTTTTTTTTATATTTAGTAAAAGTGAACCATTTCTAACAGGAAAAAAGGTATGTTCAATGGATCTGAAAAAAAGGTCATAAGTGGGACACCCTAACGGCCATCATACGATCTAGATGAAAACTCTTTATTGATAAAAATAAATATTACAGTTATTACAATAATTTTAACATGGGATTTACAAATGTTTATTGGACTATTGATATTTATTTTACTGTATTTTATTTGGTCCTTAAGCTTCAAACATTACTGTCTCTCAGATTAAATGAAAGATCAACAAACAATGTTTGTAGCCTATATATATTGTGAAAATTCTTGCGTTTATAACCATCAGCGAATAATCAAATAGGTATGTACGTTTTTAAAATGTAAGTGAGTCGGGTAATTTTTATTATGCAATTTCAAAGTATAAAATTTATTTTGTAAAATTATGTATTTAATTAATAATTTCGTAGTAAACAGATACTCTTAAAAATTGCAATATTGTAATCATAAAACTGGGACGATTATTATTTTTGCAGCCAATCATAGATGCTGCATGCAGGGTGAAGACATACTGACAACAATTAATCCTTTTGGTGCTTTGGCTGCCAGATTGGGCGAAGGGGCTGGCACTACTAAATTTTCTAGTTGAGCTACGTGCTACTTTTTGGGCTACTAAAATTCTTCCTTGTGCGACTTTTGGTATTAAATCTTCAATTTTCGAAACTTCCTTTAATAAAAAAAATAAAACAAACATTATAAGGGAAATAAGATTTTCTTTAGAAATGTTTCTTCGGAAATATGTGAATTTTAGATTTAAAGAAATTTACTGATTACGAAATAAACAAAAAGGGCTGAAGAATTGCATTCGAAGAATTGCTTTCTAACATTGATTATATGCTTAGAGAAACATAACTGCTTTCATAGATCTGCTCTTTGAAAAGAATCTTGCATGGTATATATTTAAGCTGATTAATGATGGAAAAGAACCTCTACAGATGATTCCCCTTTCAGCTACACAATGGCTGGCAAGAAGCAATTGCGTTAAGAGAATCTTCAATCAATGGAATTCTTTGCAGATTCATATCCAGTCTGCCTCCACAACTTGAGACAAATTGTGTCCAGAGAACTTCATACAATGAAATCTAATGTTTCAAATGAATTATATCTTACATTTATGAAGCCCATACTAAATGAAATTGAAAGACTGAACTTGCTCTTTCAGAAAGAAGCAATAGATCATTACAGTCTATTAAGCGAAGTAGAAAGTTTTACATTTTTCATGCTCCGAAGAATCTTGTATTCTCAGAGTGTAAATCTTTAAGTAGATCTGCAGTTTACTTCTATTTTCCTCCCAGTTGAACAAGTAGATTTTGGCTATGAGTTCTCAATAGTGTTGATGGGTAAGCTAAAATAGAAAGAAATTTCAGAAGAAACCGCCAACGCCATTCGCCAAAGATGTCAAATGTTTTTGAAACGAGCTTGCAGATATCTTCTTGTTCGCATCCCAGGAAATATTAAGACACTCAAAAAGATAAAAAACTCGTCACCTAACGTATGCGTGAGCCACACTCGCCCTCCCCTTTTTTGATCTTCCTTTGGAGCTGGCTGATTAATCTATAATTTGAGATATAGAAAACCAATGGAGCCAACTACTAAATGTGGATTGGAAGAACTTTTTTTCGGATGAAGTTCCTTCTGACGGATCATTATTTTGGAACAAGGCAATTACGATTAAAACTGGGGCGGGAGACCTCTTTCTAAAAGAGCTTTCAATGTTTGCATTAATTGCATACAGTTTGCCCATTAGCAACACCACCGTGGAGAGGGTATTTTCTCGAGTAACCCCAACCAAAACAAAAGTAAGGAATCTCGTGGGATTGAATCTCTTATCTTCAATTCTTTGGACCAAAATAGTACTTGAAGGAATAAACAGCTGTTGTTTAAGCTCCGAACCCTCTCCGGCAATGTTCCCTCTAAGGTGTGCGCGTGTGCGCGCGCACACGCGTTGTGAAACCCGCGCACACAGCAAAATAAAATGCGCACAGGCTCAAGCGTATCATGAGTCAAGCGTATTATGTTGCATCAACATACTCTATAGTCGCTCTTTTAAGTATTAACCCCTTCCGCCAGACTTCGCCGACGTCCGCGCAATTAAGCAATACGGATTTTTTTTACTCTGTATTTGCATTTTTTTTCTTTTATACGTTAACGCATTGAATATAAACCATCTCTTTCTTATTTTTGCATAAAAACGAACAGTAATTATCTCAATTCATAAAAAAAAAATATTTTTTAATTTATTCCTATTTTGTGAATGGATAAAATCATGTATTAATCTTGATAGTCTATTTTAAATTGCTAAATACTAAAAATTGTTTTGAGAAATGATAACTAAAATAGTCATTTTAAATTAATGTTATTTTTATTTTATTTTTTTATTTTGTTGAATTTTTTTACTATTTTTTATTTTATTCATATTTTTAAAATGTTTTCTTTTTCAAGAATATATAATATTGTAAACAGTTTTTTAATATCCATTTAATAGTACCGTAATGATCAAGCTACCACCTTATGGAAATAATATTTATTAAGTATTTAATATTTATATATATTTCATTTTGAAGATAATAGCGCTCAGAAAAGTTTGCTCAATTTTTCACCATGAATCTAAATGTACGCACAAAGAAAATTTCTTGCGCACACGGACTAAAAAAAATTAGAGGGAACATTGCTCTCCGGCTATGCTGAAATACATTTCTGAAATATATGAAAAGGAAAGTATGGAGGACGAAAAACTGCTGAGCCCATTACAGCTTTAAATTAATTAAAATAAATGTAAATAACGACATTATTTAACTTATATATATATTGGGCTACTTTTTTCCTGTTTCACTACTTTTTATTAAACTTTACTACTTTTTTTGTACATATCTGGCAAACCTGTTACTGTTAGGTTACATTACCTAACATGTCCTATCTACCCAAGCAACACAGGTACATCCATCAGGTCAAAGCTGGGTCGGAGGGGTCACTTAACTATCCCCTGATAAGAGGATGGGAAGGTTCAGTCAGCTAATCCCTGATAATTAATTTCCAGGTGTATATAAACTCTGTTCTCTGTTTATGCGGTCATTACCAATTGACAAGGGCTCGCGAGGAGCCGAAACTGTATTGGTGTTAAGAAATAAAAATTTACGTCTTCCTGAAGAGTGGTTTCCTTCTTCATATTTCGTCACGACAGTGCGTTATTTTACATTATTTATATATATATATATATATATATATATATATATATTCCCTTTGGTTTTCGGAGTAACTTTAAATGGTTATTATTGTAGACACCAATCGACCAGGGAAGTACTCCGGGCGACGTTAGGCAGGAGACAAGAAGTCCTGGAACTCCCGTTTCTCCTGTTTCTGTGCTCTTTACAGAGTCTTTAGGTGATTTTTTTCCGTGCCTCATCTACCCTATGAGCAGTCGGGCATGCTGTGAAAAACACAGTTCTGCCTCTATTCTTCATTACCCATGCATGCATTTTACACATGTAAAATTTCAAAATTTAAAAAAAAAAAGCCATCGTGGGCCTCGGAGACCTTGATTTCGGCTATCTTCTTCTTCTATAGGAAATGGGTCATTTTTTAGGCCGCTCGCCCTTGGTCTCTCCTTCCTACATAAAAATCCTTAAACTCTGACCCTTTTGGTCCCAGTTGGGGAATTAACTGGTTTCCTTGGAAATGAATTCGTTCTGAGAATTGTTTATCCTTCGTTGCCGATGCTTCTCTTCACTTACTCACTTTGTACACAACTTCACAACTTTTCGATCGATTGTTTATATAGTGTTGGGTATGAAACACTCCTTTATGTATATGTATAGTATATAATGAGTCTAATGGAGAATATTTATGAGACAACAATGAGACAAAAGTTTTATCGTTCAGTCTTCACTTAATGAAGTAAAATTGAATGAAATGAGTCGTAACAATACGAGCAAAAATTTGCGCGAAGAGAAGGTGCTTTTCTGCTTCGGTACAACCCAAGAATCCATCAAAACACGAAGGAACGTGGCTTTTATATCGACAAAATAAAATACAGTTAATTTTACTTTTGTTACATTTTTGAGTTTCTTCAAAACCTGAAAATCCATTGGATTATATGAAAAATTATATGAAAATATACGACACAAGTGAGAAAAACTCGTTTAGACTGTAAAATTAAACCTTCTTCATGGTGAATTTCTTTTTTTTTTGTTATCTCTAAATTCAATAGGACTAGCTTTAAGAGAAAAACAATGGTCATCTGCAACCGCATCTACTAGAGCAGAAAGGAAATCTGTACCTTCAAATTGGCCCTTCTTTCCTGTATAGCATATATATATATATATTATAACCTCGTGTGATTGAGTGAGGTCCGTAGCATAATGGTAGAGCGTCCGACCGGCAATTGGAAGGCCCTGGGTTCGATTCCCAGGCGGTTCGCCTCATTTTTCATTATTTCGTTATCTCTCCTCCTCGTGTGCAGAAACGTTCCTTAATACTTATGTCGTTTCTATTCATATATTTATATATATATATATATATTATATATATATCACATTTCCCTGTCTTTTTGTGAGATAAGCTCTTTTCGCATTAAGGGATTAAAAATCCATTAGGGGTCCCTTGGTGGATTGAAAGAGATTAAAAGAAATTTAAAAAAAATCAAATTTTACTGCTACCCTTTTTTCCTCTCAGAGCACCCCTCAGGAGTAGGTCGAGGGAGTTGAACTAACTATAATAATATTTCAACAAAAATAAAATAAAAATTACGGAGCTTACAGATGAAAAGAAGGACCAACAAAACAGCAAACATTTTCGTTTATTTTTTGTACTTCAGACGTTTCGACAAATCTTTTGTCATCATCAGCGAATTATAAATCTTAAAACCTTAAAACAAAAATAAGAATAAATAATTAATTAAAGTTACATCAGTACAAAAGAAAATTAAAATAATTAAAATTAAGTTAAATTAAAATTACCTCAACTGGTAAATACCCAATAATTACGTCAACCTCCATATTCAGCAGATACTGAGAGAAAACGTATGAATGTCAGTTACATTGGAAGGTATGATATATCTATGAAAGTAGGTTGGTTGGTTAGTTAGAAGAGCTGTAATTTGTAAGATGAACTATTATTGTTAATGGAGGGTTTGTTTCTATAAATGCACAAGATTCTAAAATTCGGAGTTCTGTAAGGTTATTGGTTCTTGTTAGAATTTCGAACCGAGTTTTGTACCAACCGTCCCCTCAGTAGCCCACCACAATCCGCAATTAGAAACCATAATAATAACAACCATCCCCTTCACAAAACTCAGTTCGAAATTGTCTTCGCATCCACGTTACGTTGCGTGAGACGAGAAGGAGCGGAGGCAGGTAGGTACATGCAAGGGTACATCGGAATGCGTTTGACCTATATAGCAGCGGGGGAATACCCATGATCAATGTTCCCTCTAATTTTTTTTAGTCCGTGTGCGCAAGAAATTTTCTTTGTGCATACATTTAGATTCATGGTGAAAAATTGTGCAAACTTTTCTGAGCGCTATTATCTTCAAAATTAAATATATATAAATATTAAATACTTAATGAATATTATTTCCATAAGGTGATAGCTTCATCATTACGGTACTATTAAATGGATATAAAAAACTGTTTACAATATCATATATTCTTAAAAAAGAAAACATTTTATCCATTCTAAAAATATGAATAAAATAAAAAATAGTAAAATAAAATTCAACAAAATAAAGAAATAAAATAAAAATAACATTAATTGAAAATGACTATTTTAGTTATCATTTCTCAAAACAATTTTTAGCATTTAGCAATTTAAAAGACTATCAAGATTAATACACGATTTTATCCATTCACAAAATAGGTATAAAATAAAAAAATAATAAAATTCAATAAAATAAAATATAATCAAAACAACATTCAATGAAAGTGCCTTTCATTTAAGTATCATTTAAGTATCCGTCATCATTCAGGTAAATTTTAATTCGCATGAGCATGTATGTCCAAATGATTTTCTTTCAAGCGGTTTCTTAATTTGTTCTTTATAGAATTCATTAAACTGAAATTTTTTAAATAACTTCATTTACTGTCGTGACTCATGATACGCTTGAGCCTGTGCGCATTTTATTTTGCTGTGTGCGCTGGTTTCACAACGCGTGTGCGCGCGCACACGCGCACACCTTAGAGGGAACATTGCGGGCATGATGTCTCGCTCTGCTTCTCCTTACAATCGTTCTTTGATTTGAGAATACTAAAAATTACAATAAACAATATAAATATTCTATGAGGTTAATATTTATTTTTTTCACCCTATTATCATCACTATAAACGGAAGATATGATCTGCCTTAAAAAATCTAAAAAATAACTTCTTAAAAATTCATGTTTTTAATTTAAATAAACATCGATAAGCCACACACACACACACACACACACACACAGCTCGGGAGTACTCGAGAATTGGAATTGATTGAAATATATATTATATATATATATATATATATATATATACACTGTATATATATATATATATATATATATATATATATATATATATATATATATATATATATATATATACTGTGTATATATATATATACACACACAGAGTAAAAAACTAAAGACGGCACACACACACACACACACACACACATTAATGATATGAAACCACTGATAAAAATGATAGTTATCAGAAATCAACTTAAAGGGTTTGCATCAGACAACCGGTCAGACGCAGAGCTCAACCCAAATGATGCATACATTTGTCCTAACTCATGTATTATTATTAATATTATTATTATTATTACGTGCTTTGATTTCACGAAGGTCAAGCTTATCCCCCCTTCTCTCGAGTTGGCCTGGTGAAGTAGTGAGTTTACTTCTTTTACTCTCCATCTCACAGGTACACCCGGGTCATCTGGGATCTTTTCTATTCCATGGAATTTTAGAACCTTCCTTTTTCCGTACCGTAACAGTTGAAGTTTATCAGTGTTAAATTTCACATAAAAACCATGCGACATCTAAAACTTTTTACATTATTACCCCCTATCCCATCCTTCATGCATTAAAAAGTTCTACTTTATTGGTAACCTTCGATTAGCATCCCTTCGAATTGTTCATTCTGACGAAGGTCAAGCTTGTCACCCCGCCTTAGACCTACAGTTTCACGTTTAATCCGAACTACGCACCAGCATGGGCGGGGCAGAAATTACAATGTCATCGCCCGGACTCGATCTCTCAACCTACGATCAGCACCCAGCATCTTAACCACTAGGATATTTAGGGTACCCATTTATCTACCACCCTAACCATATATTCATTTTCACGAACTAAACACATTTTATTCACACTCCGTCTAATACAGCGTATTGTCACAAAAACATTAAAAAACGTAGAAGATTGGGTTCTATCCGGCAATAAAGAATTATGAAATGCTTCGATATATATCGCCATTATTATATATATATATAATATATATTATATATTAACACCGCTTCCCGGAGATCAGCGAAGTTAAGCGACATTGGGTCTGGGTGGTAGTTGGGTGGGAGACCGTCCTCTGCGCCCAGATTATGCAGCGACGCGTGGTTTGGATCCCTCGTAAAGCTGTAGGTCCCCTCCGTCATATGATCTTAGATGTTGCGAAGGAGGTTAAACAACCCGAATAAAAAAAAAAAAAAAATATATATATATATATATATATATATATAAGATCCACTAAGTCCTTTTTCATCGTATAATTAAACAAATACATTAATTTTCACCTGTTCAGTCTCTATTGTTTAAGGTTCAAAATTGAGTGTCAAACGCGGATATTTTTAACCTATCCATCTAACTGTCTATCTGTCGATCTGTCTATCCATCTATCTATCTATCGATCTACCTATCCATCTATCTATCTACCTATCTATATATCTATCTATCTAACTATCTACCTATCCATCTATCTATCTATATGTATATATTGGCTATGTGCGGCGGAGAGCGCAAGAGAGCAATTCCCTCCTCCACCAAGCGGGCATGTGTGGCAGAGAGCGTAAGAGTGCAGCACGCTCCTCCACCAAGCCAGTCCTAGAGGCAGGGACCACCATCTTGACTCTCGTGTGAAGAGAGAACGACGCACGGAAACGCAACGTGGTATATACACACATTTTTATTAATGCAGTTATTCGTGATTCACTGTCGTCAAATGAATTAACATGACTTACTAATTGTAACCATTGTGCACTTATCCGTGATCGTGACATGGAGTTAACCGTGACTTGGAGGTGTATACATTCGCGGGTCCCTCTCGCCATACCACCACAATGCGACACAGTCAGTATCTCTCAGCGCGAACAAAGACAATATTGCGGACGAAATTATCAAAGACGCAAAGAGAAAAATCGGCGAGTGGTACCAAACCTCAAACTAAACCCAATTACCATCCAAACAACGCTGGACAATAGGAAAGGCAGAATATGTAGTGTTCCAAACTAAAGACCTGACAAAGGGAACCTCCCCAACACTGAAAGAAAATAGCTTGGTTGTCAGGGAGTCAAGACTTTTAACAAATGTAACACCTATCTTTAAGAAAGGCGATAAAGGTGCAGCTGGAAATTATAGGCCAATCAGTTTAACGTCTGTTGTAGGTAAGCTACTGGAATCAATAATTAAGGATCGTATTGTCGAACACTTAGAATTGCATAACTTGGTTAGAAATACGCAGCACGGTTTTAGGCGAAACAAATCTTGCTTAACTAATCTTTTAGAATTTTTTCAAAGCGTGGTTGAAGTTTACGATAGTCATCGGGCGGTTGATGTAGTGTATTTGGATTTTCGAAAAACGTTTGACACCGTACCGCACAAAAGACTCATTGAAAAAAACTAAGGCTCATGGAATCAGGGGTGTAGTAATAAATTGGATAGAAGAGTGGTTGCGAGGTAGGAAACAGAGGGTGGCCATTGATGGAGCGGAGTCGTGTTGGTCTAATCCAGGCTTTCAAAATTATGAATGAGTTCGATAACGTAGATAGAGATAGCTTTTTCGAAATATCTCAGTATAATAGGACTAGAAATAACGGGTGTAAGTTGCCAAGTAGAAGGTTCGAGACAGCAATTGCTAAAAACTTTTTTACGCATAGAATAGTAAATAGTTGGAATAGTTTGCCGGAAAAGTAATTAGTAGCGCGTCTATAAACATGTTTAAAAATCGATTAGACGCATATGTTGATAGGTTGGGTATAGTTTAAGGTAGTAAAATTAAGGCTTTGTGGTTCGGAACCCACGTAAAATTGTAGGTCCTCTCCGCTACCACGGAAGACATGCACAATACACAATTACGAACACAGTTAGGTAGACCAGCCATGAGTGGATGCTAGGGTATTTGTTGGTCTGAAACATTATAACATTATAACCAGCCTCCGAAGGACCTCAAAAACGTTACAGAGAATCAAAGTTGAAGTCTTTAAGAGAAGACTAGATGCCTGGCACAGGAAGGTACCAGATGAGCTGGTGTACCTGGTTACGGGCGGCAGAGAGAGCAGCTCCCTCCTCCAACAAGCTAGGCCTAGAGACGGGGCCACCAGCTTGAATTCCGTGTAAAGAAAGGCCGAGCAGAGGGGGGGGGACACTAACAAATGGTCAGAAGACAACAATATTGTGATTCCCCTTCCTTCATTTATAATTCCTTGTTTACTTTACTTTCTATTTATTCTTTTTATCTTTCATCATTCCCTTTACACTCGTTTCGCTGTACTATATAAAAATGGGTAGATGTAGCCGTGGCTGCCATTATAATTTGAACCAGGCGAGGAAAAAACCCGGAGGATTAATTATACACTTAATTTACACTTTACTGACTTTTATTTATTCCGAACATTTTTAGATAAACGGGGTAATGCGAGGGGAATTAACGTTAACATTTTAGCCGGAGAGAGAGAAAAAAAATATCATAGATTTATAAAAACATCGTAATACACGAAAACACCTTATTAAGACCAAGGCCGTCCTATGACTGGAGCTCTTGGGTATTTTTTCACTGGTGCAGCTTTTTAGTGTTGCCAACTAGTATTTTATAAACAAACCATTATTTAACGTATTACATTTCTTATTAAATATTATTATCTTTATTCAACAAACATTATTAATTTCTTATAACCAAAACATTTTAATTCTTAATTAGACATTACTACACTCGCATGACCCCCCTTGAAAATAAGTTTTACACTAGGAAAACTTATTAATATCGTTTAACAAATTTATCTATTTATTCAACAAAATTATTTATTTTGCAGTTTTTTTTCTTTAACAAGTTTCAAAGTTGAATAGAGAAGAAATCATTAGAATGACAAATTCCACACGGCAGATATTTTGTATCATTTTATGAAAATCGAAAAAAAACTATAATTTTTACATTTACATAAAAGTAACATTTCACACTAATAATCAATTTACAATCTGTAACGCATCTGTTACGTGAAAAATAACTGATAATTTTCTGAACACTGGTTACACAAGTTTCAAGTTCACAATCTATTCCAGCGATTCCTCATCAAATATCGCTTTACATTCGAAACAATTATTTATACAATTACTATCAGGGCAACATAGAAAAAACAAGAAAACGTTTACATAAAATACTAACCAGAGAGCACATACTATTTCACGAAATACAAAACAAATATGGGCAATAATCGCACCCTTTCACAACGGACTTCTTAAATTTTCGACCGCAATTCTCCTGCCCACTTCGCTAGAATGCAAGGGGTTGCATCACTATACAACAGGTCAGCACGCTTGAGGTTGGTTCCGCTCTCTCTCTAAATGGCGAAAAATAAACGAGAGACGTCCAATTCTAAGAGAATCAGGGGATGGAGATATACTGAAAGTGGAACCACGCACCGGAATTCGACGAAATTTGCAATTCTAGAAGTCGACGAAGAAACTCGCCTCTCTCATCTCGACTTTTGTCGGTGAACGTTGCTCTTCCTACCAGTAGACCATCTTCGACCGAAACTGTCCTGCGCCAAGTCCCTGCGCATTCGGTTTCTCTTCTCTCACTCTTCTCACTTCTCTTCTCTTCCGAAACTGTCCTGCGCCAAGTCCCTGCGCATTCGGTTTCTCTTCTCTCTCTCTCTCATCTCTTCTCATCGGTGATCGATCACCTAAATCGAGTCAACTAAACTCAATGGATGGAATTCGGATCCAACTTAGTTGCTTCCAAATCGAGCCTCTCGAAATTTTGACAAAAGAAATATCAAAGTTTGTACTGCTACTGATTATCACTTTCATATTTAATTTATCGAATTTTCTCGACACTTCACTTCGAAACAATAACTATAATTTGCTCTGGCCAAATTCACGGAAAAATATGACAAATCTCAAAATTTCGAAAAAATTTAATCAAGCCTGCTACCAATAAGGTCACATATGGCAGGTACATCGAAGATAATAAAAAAAATCATGAAACGCAACGAAACAATACTGTATAGTAGAAATATAAAAGCGCCCCTACATCGTAACCGTTATTATAATTTAACAAATATTATTATTCAAACTACCTTCAGAAATTACATCGATACATTTAAATACAAAAGACAGAATGAAACCCAGAAACTTCATGTCATCAATTCTCGAAAATCATGAACCCTCTTACACTTTGGGGGGGGGGGGCACACATAGATTACAACAGCACTATTGGCAAACTAAAAGGCTCCATCTCCGGTTAACAATGAAGCTAAAGTTTCAACTGCACGAGTAAACCCAAATGAAGTTTAAAAAAATAACAATTTTCCAAAACAGAATCGTTAAATACAAAAAATGTAAATATTAATACCGAAAAGTTACTTTAATACATTAATTCCAACTTGCAACGCTAAGTTTCATAGGAAGAAAACTCGTAATTCACAAATTACATCTGAGAGACAACTCTCTCCTTCCTCACAAAACCCAGTATGGCTTGTAAATTACAAGAATTCCCGTAATTTATCGTTTCCAAGTGAAACTAATACAAATTTACATCGTTATTCTAAATATGAACAGATATTATGAACCCTAAACTTACAGCACAACCTACTACGTTCACAAAAATTAAAACAAATCATTCCATAATGAAGAGTGTTCGCTTTATTTGTAAGCGAGCCTCTATTAAAATATACCTAACCGAATCAAAGTGCAGTACATCCGGACATAATTTTGTAATATTTTCTATGCAAACGCGCGAATGTAAAAACATTTTTCATTTTTAATACCCAAAATAAAATGTTAAACAAAAAAACACTCCCTGACACAATAAAATCTAATTTCAGAATAAAAAAAATTTAAACAGCCTAACCATACAAAATATCACTCGGAATTGTCCTGAAAATGAAAGTAAAAAAATAAACAACAACAATCAGCCCACCTATAAAAATATAAAAATTAATGAATATATAAAAAAATAAAAAAACAAATTAATTTATCAAAAGAATTTACGAAAACAATTCCTGTATTTCAATTAAACAAATTTTTATCTTTTTATAACAAATTTAGCTTACTTTGAAGTCTCATACAATTTATACGGCAAGCATAATAAACTTAAACAGTCCGAATTTGACCCAGTATAAATTAGTGTCTTTAACGATTATTTTTCGACTTTAAACCTTAAAATTAACTTAAAATTATAAAGCGAACTAAAAACTACAAAGCGATCCTTAAAAGTATACACATATGATGTTCATGTGTCGCCTGTAAATCCTTTATTTACATCCAGTCAAAGAATAATCTTAAAAACTCTACCTTACAACCTTACAAAGGTTCCGCGCGATGATTTCTCATTTCGCGAAGGTCAAGCTTGTCGCCCCTCCTCTCGAGTTGGCCTGGTGAAGTAGTGAGTTGGATTGTTGCGCTCTCCACCTCACATAGCCAGGTACGCCCGGCTCATCGTGGATTGTTCTGAGCCAGGCGTCTAGTCTTCTTTTGAAGATTTCCACTGCAACTCCCTTCGTGTTTCTTAGGTCTTTGGGCAACTGATTAAACAGTTTTGGTCCTCTCACTACAAAACTATTTTCTTTCAGGGTTAAGGATGTTCCCTGTCTCGCCTTCAATTTGGGAACACGAGACAGTCTACCGCTTCTACTTTCCACTGTTGTTTGGGGAGTTATGGGATTCAGAGTATATATATATATATATATATATATATTTTTTTTTCATTACCTAGAAATGCGTTACATGTTTACGCACAACCTTTTAAACCTTACCGTATAAAATTGCATGTCACAATGTCATTACAACTAAAATAATTTAATTCATATAAGTGTAAAATTTACTTACTAATCATTATTATTATCATCATCACAATTATTATTAATTCCGAAAATGTAAACACTAAAAAGACTTTAAACACAAAATAGGCAGTCTGTAGACAGGAGTAATAAAAGTGGAAGGAACGAAAAAAAAGAAATGAGTCATCGGACGGCCAATACCAATTTTTTTTAAAAATCTCTCCGACTGAACGAAACGAAATCGAAAGAAAACGGACTGAGGAAGGAATCAACGCGAAGAAAAAAGAAAAACGACTCTCGAATTAAATTTCTGACTCAAACTGAGTCGCGACAGATTCCGACTCAATGAAAATAAAAATTTGAGTCAAAACGGTTTGGAAGTCTAGACTCCAGTGAGAAGAAAGAAAGAAAAAAAACGACAAAATTTTGACCGCGAAATTTAGAAGGACGCTACGAGGCTTTCGAAAGTGAGGCGCCATTTTGAAATAATTACAAATGGGGTACACAATGCATCTTACTATTTAAATAATCGAAACAGAATTTTTTATTAATGCTATAAAGACTATACAATACGGGTAGCAACAATTTTGAAAGAAATATAAGACGACATGGGAAAGCCTCATTTTTATATAAAGGAACACCGCGTAGCCACCAAAATATAGTGATTCCCCTTCCTTCATTTATAATTCCTTATTTACTTTACTTTCTATTCATTTTCTCTTTATCTTTCATCATTCCCTTTACACTCGTTTCGCTGTACTACATAAAAACGAGTAGACGTGGCCGTGGCCGCCATTATAATTTGAACCAGGCGAGGAAAAGACCGGGGTATTAATTATACACTTAATTTACACTTTACTGACTTTTATTTATTCCGAAACATTTTAGATAAACGGGGTAATGCGAGTGGGGGAATTAACATTAACATTTTAGTCGGAGAGAGAGACAAAAGAATATTTTAAATTTATAAAAACATCGTAATACACGAAAACACCTTATTAAGCCCAAAGCCGTCCTATGACTTCAGCTCTTGGGCATTTTTCCGCTGGGGCAGCTTTTCAGTGTTGCCAACTAGGATTTTATAAACAAACCATTATTTAACGCAATTACATTTCTTATTAAATATTATTATCTTTATTAAACAAACATTATTAATTTCTTATAACCAAAACATTTTAATTCTTAATTAGACATTATTACAACAATAGGGCATTTAACACCGAGAAATTTCAACTCTTTAGATATGGTAGAAATGAAGAAATTAAACAGACTGCATATTAGGCCAGATGAGCCGGGTGTACATGGCTATGTGCGGTGGAGAGCGCAAGAGAGCGGCTCACTCCTCCACCAAGCCAGTCCTAGAGACAGGGACCACCAGCTTGACCTTCGTGTGAAGAGAGAACGACGCGCGGAAACGCATCGTGGCACACACACACACACACACACACATTTTATTCATGCAGTTATCCGTGATTCACTGTCGTCAGTACTATGGCCGCAAAAGGGGAGAGTGCACTGCAATTGCAAATGTCGCATAATGTCGCAAGAGTGCCACCCCACCCCCATAGTGCCAACCCGCACCCCATACTGCCAACCCCTTTATTGCAACCCCACCCCCACAGTACCATCCCCCACCCCCTTGTTGCAAGGCAGCTGCCAAGCGCATATTAAAACTTCAGCCGAGCTGCCGTTGTCTTATAGGGCCCCTAATCAGCCAGTGCCTCCGGGCATCATCAGCCAGTGCCTCCAGGCACCATCAGCCAGTGCCTCCAGGCATCATCAGCCATCTATACTGTTTATGTGCATCGCGCATTAAACTCTAAGGTGGAGGCAGGCTCGAGACCCGGCGCGGCCTTCCGCGGCTGATAACCAGGATGACCTAATGATCAGCGTTAAACTGTAAGGTGGAGGCGGGCTCGAGACCCGGCGCGGTAGATAGTCAGGGTGACCTGATGATCCGTGTTAAACTCTAAGGTGGGGTGTAAAGCATCGAACAATTCGTACGGGGAGCAAAGGCGAGCCTATATATTCAAATTTCCGGAAAAAAGTTAATCTAAAAATCGTGATTGCAGGCCAGGGCGACCTAATGATCTGCGTTAAACTTTAAGGTGGAGGCGGGCTCGAGATCTGGCACGTCCTTCCAAGGTTCGTAGGGGCAGGACCCGTTATTGCAACACTTGATCATGTTGTTTATCTCTCTCTCATATATATATATATATATATATATATATATATATATATATATACACTTCCCCGTCATATATTCTGGCTTACAACCTCAACTATCTCTTTCTCTCTCTCAATTAAGCCCCTGCTGACCAAAGCTTTTCTTATCTTTCCACAACAAAAATTTAATTACATGTCATAAACGATCTTCTAATCTGAACTTATATATATATATATATTATATATATATATATATATATATATATATATATATATACGCACAGCTATATTTATCTTCGCAGGAGTTATATCGATACCATAAAGATTAAAACTTCTTCAGCAAATGACCCGTCGTTAATGTTTATATCCGCTAATCGCTATTTTTCTAAAAAAACATTCATTGCTGGGCTATAAACGGATTTCCATTCTGAACATTTCTCTCTCTCTCCCTCTCTCAATTATGACCCTACTCACCATAGCTTTTCTTATCTTTCCACAACAAAAATTTAATTACATGTCATAAACGATCTTCTAATCTGAACTTATATATATATATACATTTAGGATAAAAACGAAGACGTAGAGCAAGAAAGTCATTATATTTGGCTGCAGCCGACGTTTCGGGCAACTCTACCCATTTTCAAGGCCTAATAAATAAAAAGCTAAAATTAATGCATGACAAAAAAAAAATAAATAAAAATAAAAATATACGAATGTCAAAAACAAACTAATTCATAGCACAGAATAAAACCACTTAAAGAATAAAAATTAAAAAGCGTAAAACAAGCATAAGCCAAAAACAAAAATTAAAAATTATATACATGACAAATAACACATGATAAAAGTAAAACTTTAAAACTAAAAACATTCAAACAAATTAGTTAAAAACTTCACTAATAAAAAGTTAAATGAAAAAAAAACGCAAAAGTGCACGAAACATACCATGCTCACTTGACATCCACAAAAACTGAGGCGAAAAGGAGACAGGGTCAAGGGGAAAAAACAGAAAAATTTAGTTGGTAGGCATTCTAATTAATATAAAGGGGGTAACAGCTAGAATCAATATTTAAGCTGGAGTTCAGAAATTTAATGCACAAAGATTCATAAATACGGAGAGAGGACGGACATTTTAATGATTTAAGAATTTTAAAGTTATTAACGGAGTGCCCCCCTCACCTTAAGCCGAATTTGTACAGACGTTATGTTGATGACACGTTTGCTTTATTCCAAACGGATAATCAATCAGTTCAGTTTTTAAATTTTTTGAACACACTTCATAAAAACATTATATTTACGCAGGAAAAGGAAGTTCAAGGTTCTATTCCTTTCCTTGATTTTGGTTTCCAAATCAGGCTCAACTGTTTTAACTTCTACATACCGGAAGCATACTTTTACGGGTTTAGGTTTAATTTTTATAGTTTTTGCGATTTTAATTACAAACTAAGTTCGATTCGCACTTTAGTGCATAGAGCTTATAATATTTGCTCAAACTTTGCTCTGCTTCATAATGAGTTTGAATTCCTTACTGATTTTTTCTTTAAAAATGTTTTTCCACGGGTTCTTGTACAAGGTATTATTGGTAAATTACTTAATAATGTTTATTCCCCCAACCTTATCCCAACGTATGATGTTCCTAAGAATTGTAAATATCTTGTTTTACCTGATCTCTACCAATTTAACACTTTTGTGAAAAAGCAATTGTTGAGTGTGGTGAGGAAATTTTATTTTCACACTGATTTTAAGGTTGCTTTTGTGAATAATAATACCCTTGAATGTTTTTTCCGTTGTAAGGACAAAATCCCCCCTGCGATGAACTGTTCTGTCGTTTATTTGTTTACCTGCCCTGGGTGTTCCCAGGGGAACTACGTTGGCAGCACAGTTCGTTCTTTGCAGGCAAGATTTTGCTCCCATATGGGTATTAGCCATAGGACAGGGAAAGTTTTATCTAAAAAGGAACAGTCTGCCATTAGAAATCATTCTGTTAAGTGTAAAGTTGATATTTCCGTTAATAACTTTAAAATTCTTAAATCATTAAAATGTCCGTCCTCTCTCCGTATTTATGAATCTTTGTGCATTAAATTTCTGAACTCCAGCTTAAATATTGATTCTAGCTGTTACCCCCTTATATTAATTAGAATGCCTACCAACTAAATTTTTCTGTTTTTTCCCCTTGACCCTGTCTCCTTTTCGCCTCAGTTGTTTGTGGATGTCAAGTGAGCATGGTATGTTTCGTGCACTTTTGCGTTTTTTCATTTAACTTTTATTAGTGAAGTTTTTAACTAATTTGTTTGAATGTTTTAGTTTTAAAGTTTTACTTTTATCATGTGTTATTTGTCATGTATATAATTTTTAATTTTTGTTTTTGGCTTATGCTTGTTTTACGCTTTTTAATTTTATTCTTTAAGTGGTTTATTCTGTGCTATGAATTAGTTTGTTTTTGACATTCGTATATTTTTATTTTATTTATTTTTTTTGTCATGCATTAATTTTAGCTTTTTATTTATTAGGCCTTGAAAATGGGTAGAGTTGCCCGAAACGTCGGCTGCAGCCAAATATAATGACTTTCTTGCTCTACGTCTTCGTTTTTATCCTAAATGTAAAATTACGTCTCCTTAGGAGGGATCCTATTTCATATGTATATATATATTATATATACACAGCTATATTTATCTTCGTCACGTTTAAAAATAAAATCTGATACATCTGGTGTTTTATTTCTTTATTGGATGTTCTCGGCTTCCCAAGATTTGAGAAAAGATACGCTTTTTAAATTATATTAGCCAGCGTCGAGCCATTTCAGTTCGCTCGATATCGTATTTAACATCACACGTCTTTGTTTTTTTAAATTTATTTATTGTATCGGGGAAATCTCACAGCGGCTGCCTTCATGGGTAATTAAATATCTTCCACTTTTATGATACGCATTTTAAATTATACTGCCCAGTTCATCACACATCTTTGTCATTCCTTGATGGGTAATTAAATATCCTTCCCTTTTATGATTCAAGGCACCATAAACCATATATCTTCCAATATCGCGAATTCCCTTCCCAACAGACGAAAATGTACAGGCAAACTGGTACTGCCATAACTCGTTTTCTCTCTCTCTCTCTCTCTCTCTCTCTCTCTCTCTCTCTCTCTCTCTCTCTCCCTCTTCAACAAATCGTTGGAGCGGGCCAGGTGCCTGGTGACTGGAGGGAAGCCAACGTGACCCCTATCTTTAAGAAAGGGGATCACGAAAGTCCAGGGAACTATCGTCCCATTAGTCTCACTTCAGTTGTAGGTAAATTAATTATTAGAGGGGATAATAGCCGATAGGATCGTTGACCATTTGGATTCCTACAAGCTGCTTGGGGACTCCCAACATGGGTTTAGACGGCATAGGTCGTGTCTCACCAACTTGCTCGAGTTTTTCCACGTCATGTTGGGTGAGTATGATAAGAGTATGGCGATTGATATACTTTATCTCGACTTTCAGAAAGCCTTTGATAAGATACCTCACCGCCGGCTAATGGCGAAAGTCCGCGCGCTGGGTATCGGTGGGGAAGTAGGTAGGTGGATTGAAAACTGGCTGAAGAATAGGCGGCAGAGGGTTGTAATTAATGGGGTTAGTTCGGGTTGGGCCTCGGTCACTAGTGGGGTTCCTCAGGGTTCCGTTTTGGGGCCACTGTTGTTTATCATTTACATAAATGATATCGACGGTGGCATCGTCAGTCGGATCGCCAAATTCGCTGATGACACCAAGCTTGGGGCCAATGTTGGGACGCCCGAAGCGATCGAGCAACTGCGTGCGGACCTAGGTAGGATAGGAGAGTGGTCCGAAAAATGGCAAATGCCGTTTAACTTTGGTAAATGCAAAGTGATGCACATTGGCTATGCCAATCCCAAGTCGGACTACTCGATGTTGGGGAGTAATATCGAGGCGACTGAGTTGGAAAAGGACTTGGGTGTGCTAATTAGCAGCGACCTTAAGTTTACTAAACAGTGCGTAGAGGTTGAAAAGAAAGCCTAGAAGCTGTTGGGTTATATCAGGAGGCAATTTCAGTTTCGGAACAAGGAGAGTGTGTTCTCTCTGTACAATTCCCTGGTTCGGCCGCAACTGGAATATGCTGTGCAGTTCTGGTCGCACACCCTCAGGAAAGATATTGAGAGGCTGGAGCGAGTGCAGGCGAGGGCCACAAAGTTAATCCCTTCCGTTAGGCATATGGGCTACAATCGACGGTTACACGCCCTGAACTTGTTTTCGCTGGAAACTCGGAGGCTGCGCGGTCAACTCATCGAGGTTTTCAAGTTCTTACACGGGTTCAGCGATGTCGATTTTAGTAGCATGTTTAGTTTAAATGATAACCCAACTCGCAACAATGGTTGGAAGTTGGATTTGAAACGGTTTAGGACTAGTGTGTGTGGGAATTATTTACCTATAAGATCTGTGACACGTGGAACAGGTTACCTTCAGAAGTTGTGAACAGTTCCCCTGTGGATCATTTCAAGAAAAGGTTACACCAAATCTTGCACACTATTTGAATGTGTAGAAAATTTTCCGTGGTACTTCTTTTCCTTGTAACTCCTTGTAACTCCCTCTCTCCCTCTCTCTCTCCGCAGGGGGTATAAATGTTATGCATATTTCTTCTGGGGGTGTTGTAAACTTTATACTTGGGGTGTAACAGCCCTCCGGTCCTGAGTCGTGGGATTCTAGAGAAATTGGCTGCCAGGTCCTTTAGGTTCTCTCTCTCTCTTTCGGGAGGTCGGGTGAAATCTTTTGTACAATCCTATCCCGTGAGTTACTAGGACCCCATCCCATCCCTACTCTGTCCTTTTAGCTTAGGTTAAGGATGCTCTCCTCTGACTGGAAAAAAAAAAATTCTTTTAGTATTAAGTCTTCTTCTCTTCTCTTACTATTAGGACCCTACTGCTACCGCATGCATGTGAAGAGAGGGTTTGGAACCTCTATAAATAACACCATTTGACGCTCGCAGGTCGTGAGAGACTGGGATGGAGGGGTCCCAGGCGTAGGGGCGCGATGAATGGAGTGTGGCTAGTGCCCCGTTAAGCCCATTCCTAACGCGTAATGGCCTGACCAGCCCCCTGCGACCGTTCTTTGGTGACCAATTGATGGTGCTTGGCTGTACTGCTTTTAGGTGAGAGAGCTTTACTGCCCAGCTGGCTGCCAGGCCAGCGTAAACTCTCGGGCGTAGCCTCTGGGTCTGGTGGGATATCCCTTGAACACTTGATTCTAAGAGTCTGGCCGCTTATGAGTGACCAGTAAGACTTAGTAAGGGGCTGCATCTCGCTGTCGCTCCTGGCGGGAAATCCATGACGCCTGCGTCGTGAGTGTTTGTCAGTTGATAGCTGCGACACGTTTGGGACTGTCCGGCCCTGGGGAGACCCTTGGTCGGTGCGGCAGCAGCGAGAGGTGTAGTCTTCTGGATGGGATGAACGTCACTTGCAAATCGGCGGATGCGTCTACGCGCTGGAAGAATTCACCCCCTCCTTTTTTATATACTGGTCAGAACGTTTTTGATAGTTTTCATTGCTAGAACGCTTTATCTTATTCATTGTATTCAGAGTTCGAAAAATAATAAGTTACAATGACTGGAACGCAAAAACTGAAGGCTGAATGTGCGAGGTGTGAAGTAAACCAGTGGGTGACGAACTTCAAAGAAGCCTGCTTCGAGAAGATCAACCACTCCAGCATGTGCCACTTTTGCGAACTCATGCGGTTTTACGAGAAGCTGGAGGAGAGGGTCCGGCGGCTCGAGTCGTCCAGACCGGCTGTTGGAGGTGCGGCGGTCACTGACGCGGCTGCGCCCTCCACCCCGGAGCTCATTGATAGGATAGCTGCCATGGAAAGGCGGTCCAGCGATGGACTGGACAGAGCTCGGGACCGCGGAGAAAGGGTAGAGGTGCAACCGGGGGCCAGGGTACAAAATCAGTGTGAGGAATTGCCAGCGACCTACGTGGAATGCACGGAACCGCGGCGCAAGGTGGAGGGCGTAAAGAAGGGGCCGATAGAGAAGGGTGGGAAGGGGCCGATAAAGAAAAAGGGTGGGAAGGGGCCTATTGATGGCCCAAAAAAACCGAAGGATGTAGCTGCCGGTCGGGGTGGGTCGGGTGGTGTAAGTGCGTCTATGGGTGGCGACGGGTATCGGAAGGTCTCGGGCAAGAAGGCTGCGAAGCCGAAGCCTGAAACCCCAGTTGCCCCTGTCAGGACCTCCAACCGCTTTAGTCTCCTGTGCTCGAAGGAGGAAGACACTGTTTTGATTGGGGACTCGCAGATCAGGGGCCAGGAGAAGTACTTTGCTTCTGCAAACTGGGACGGGAGGAAGGTAAGGTGCTTACCTGGGCGGGGAACGGCGCACTTAAGGAAGGAGGTAGAGAAGCTGCGCGTGGTTATTCGTTGGACTGCGATCCTTGTCCAAGCTGGTGGCAACGACCTGTTCCTCAAAGGCGGTAGGGTAGGTCTTACAGAAGGGATCATCACCGAGATCATGTCTCTTGCGGATGATCTAAAACTGAAGACAGACAGGGGAATGTTGATGGGTATTCTACCGCGGATGAATCCCAGTGACCACGCGCTCAGTAAGGTCATTGGCATCAACGAGAGGGTACAAGACTTGTGCGTCCCGCTGGGCGTGAGGTTTATTGACCCCTTCGACGCATTTTCGGGTAGGTGGCACCTTTACCAGAGGGATGGTGTCCACCTCAATGACAAAGGTAAAGGTGTGCTAGGCGCGCTGCTCGACCGGCACCTATACAGAATGGTGAGGTCGAGCCTGGGGAGAGATGACGGGGCCCCACCGGGGAGAGATGATGTTGAGCCGGTGGCGGACGTACCTTCAACTGAAGGGTGCGTCCACGTACAGGTGGCTGACCCTCCTTCCACGTTAGAGGGGGCTCAGGCTCCTGCGGAAGTTGCCCCTTCGTTGGTGAGGGGCTCTTCAACTCCCGACAGCCCTGGCTGCTCGGGAAACGGGTCGTGCTAAGGGGCGGTCAGAATAGGGAAGGCTCCCTCCGTGCAATGCTTTTTAATGCTAGGTCGATTAGGAACAAGTGTTGCGAGCTACGGGCGCTCTTAGCATCAGAATACCAGGATATCGTTGCTATCACCGAGTCATGGATTCATACTGATCGTAGGGACTACGTTGAAGAGTTCGAAATTCCCAGGTATAGAATGTTTCGCAAAGACCGCACCAGTGATGAGAGGGGAGGGGTACTAATATACGCCAGGGACACGTTGAGTCCGGTTGACTGCCAGTTCCGGTCGGAACGGGAGCTGCTTGGCGTCGATCTGAACGTGGGAGGGACGAACTATAGGTTAATCTTGGTGTACAGACCTCCGCATCTCCTCCTCAAGGAGGATACAGCCCTGTACACAGAACTCCGTAGCCTGCTAGGGGATAGGGTGTGTGTGGTTTTAGGATACTTCAACTGTCGCGGCATAAAGTGGGAGGACAGGACTGCTGATGCTGAAGGGAGGAGGCTAGTTGACTTTGCTGATGAGAACTTCCTCACTCAGTGGGTCAATGAGCCTACACGAGGCGAAAGCGTTCTAGACTTAGTATTCACGACCGAAGTCAACCTCGTCACTGGCCTCACCGTTGACGAATCGTTGGGCGGGAGTGATCACGGTCTGATTAGGTTCCGTGTCTGCGTCCCTCGGGTGAAGCGTAGTAACTCGAGAGGCAGTAAGCTCGATCTCCGGCGGGCGGACTTTGTTAGCCTCCGGGATAGCGTTGGTGAGATGGGGTTAGAGGTCGGCGGCCATGTTGAGGGAGTGTGGAGTGCATTCCGGGACGAGTTTATGGTGCTGCAGTCTGCTGCCATACCCTCAAAACCGGTCACCCCTGCTTCAATGCAGCCTAAGTGGTTCAGTCGTGACATCGCTTCGGCTATCCGAAATAGGAAAGTAGCGTATAGGAGGGCGAAGGCCAATCGTTCCCATGAGAACACTGAAGCGTATGACCGCCTGTGTAGGGAAGTGAAGGCGAAGGTTAGGCTAGCGAAACGTAACGAAGAACTACGGGTGGCAAGTCTCTGCAAGGACAACCCTAAGGAGCTCTTCAGTTATGTTAATAGTAGAAAACCCATCAGAAGCATGTTAGGTCCGTTAAAGGACCGAAGCGGCGTTCTGCGGACCTCCGACGCGGACATCGCTAATGTGCTTAATGAGTACTTTGCGGGAGTGTTCACCAGGGAGGACACCCGCGTCATCCCCGAGCTAGGCGTCAGGCACGAAGGTGTTGGCCTGGATAATGGTCGATGTACTGCGACAGTCGTTGCGGATAGAATAGACAAACTGAGCGCGTTTAAGGCTCCTGGGCCAGACCAGTTTCTCCCCAGAGTGTTGCGGGAGGTGCTCGACCAGATGGCTCCCCACCTGGCTACAGTCTTCAACAAATCGTTGGAGACGGGCCAGGTACCTGGTGACTGGAGGGAAACCAATGTGACCCCTATCTTTAAGAAAGGGGATCACGAAAGTCCAGGGAACTATCGTCCCATTAGTCTCACTTCAGTTGTAGGTAAATTATTAGAGGGGATAATAGCGGATAGAATCGTTGACCATTTGGATTCCTACAAGCTGCTTGGGGACTCCCAACATGGGTTTAGATGGCATAGGTCGTGTCTCACCAACTCGCTTGTTTTTTCCACGTCATGTTATAATGTTATAATAATGTTATAATGTTTCAGACCAACAAAGACCCTAGCATCCTCTCATGGCTGGTCCACCTTACTGTGTTCGTAATTGTGTATTGTGCATGTCCTCCGTGGTGGCGGAGGGGACCTACAATTTTACGTTGGTTCCGAACCACAAAGCCTTAATTTTACTACCTTAAACTATACCCAATCTATCAACATATGCGTCTAATCGATTTTTAAACATGTTTATAGACGTGCTACTAATTACTTGTACCGGCAAACTATTCCAGCTATTTACTATTCTATGCGTAAAAAAGTTTTTGACAACTGCTGTCTCGAACCTTCTACTTGTCAACTTATACCCGTTATTTCTAGTCCTATTATATTGAGATATTTCGAGAAAGCTATCTCTATCTACATTATCGAACCCATTCATAATTTTGAAAAACTGGATTAGATCACCCCCTAGCCTTCTAGTCTCGAGTGTAGTCAATTTTAACTCCTTAAGCCTATCCTCGTACGACTTTGACCTAAGCGACGGAATCATCTTCGTTGCTCGTCTTTGAACTCTTTCGAGTTTGTCTATATCTTTGCGCATATGCGGATATCAAAATTGGATCGCGTAGTCCAAATGGGGTCTAACTAGTGATTTATAAAGAGGAACTATAATATCGTGCGATTTGTACTCAAAATTCCGAGCTATAAAACCTAACACTTTGTTCGCTTTTTTGACCGCTGCTGTACTTTGTTTCGCTACTTTTAAATCACCAGTGACTATAACTCCTAAATCTTTTTCCTGCTCTACGCTTGTTAACTCCTTCCTTGACACACTATACGCAAAATTACCGTTACGCGAACGTATATGTAAAATTTTGCACTTATCGACGCTAAATCTCATTTGCCATGTGACTGACCAATGAACGATTTTATTCAGATCTTCCTGGATTTTACCTCTATCTTCATCATTAATCACCCTACCCCCCAGCTTCGTGTCATCCGCAAACTTTAAAACTGCACTGACTAGGCCAACATCTAAATCGTTAATATATATAAGAAAAAGCAAGGGGCCCAATACAGAACCCTGAGGAACGCCACTCGCTACATTAGCCCGACACGACTCCGCTCCATCAACGACCACCCTCTGTGTCCTACCTCGCAACCACTCTTCTATCCACTTTATTACTACACCCCTGTTTCCATGAGCCTTAGTTTTTTCAATGAGTCTTTTGTGCGGTACCATGTCAAACGCTTTTTGAAAATCTAAATACACTACATCAACCCCCCGATGACTATCGCAAACGTCAACCACGCTTTGAAAAAATTCTAAAAGATTAGTTAAGCAAGATTTGTTTCGCCTAAAACGTGCTGCGTATTTCTAAGTTATGCAATTCTAAATGTTCGACTATACGATCCCTAATTATTGATTCCAGTAGCTTACCTACAACAGACATTAAACTGATTGGCCTATAATTTCCCGCCGCACCTTTATCGCCTTTCTTAAAGATAGATGTTACGTTTGCTAACTTGAAATTATCTGGTACGCATCCTTCAGAAACAGACGCATTAAAAATCTTTGTTAGCGGCGAAACAATGCTATCTTTTAATTCTTTTAGTTGTATGGGATATATGGAATCCGGTCCCGGTGATTTACGCATTTTCATTTTATCAATATGGCGCATTACCTCCCATTTACTAACCACAATATTATCAAAAATATTACTATTATCAAAAGGTATTATGTCTATGACCGTAGGAATATTCGTTGCATCTTCTGTAGTAAAAACTAACGTAAAAAATTCGTTTAACAAGGTAGCCATTTCCTTGTTTTCAGAAACTAGATCTCCGTTAAAATTTTTCAACTACCCCAAGACACTTTTTACTGGATTTCTATTGTTGACGTATTGAAAGAATCGCTTGGGGTTTTCTTTACCATCACGAGCTATGGACATGCGCTTGGACTTTTTTTATTACACTTTTTGCTTCACGCCTTAGAGATATGTAGTTGTTTCGTAACCACAAATTGTCTTTATCGCACTTATGTAGCCTTTTAGCCCTGTCTCTACTGTTTATAATGTCTCCTACTCTAGAAGTAAACCACAAGGGCTTGTTGTTTACTTTCGCACGTTTAATTTTGTACGGTACACATTCCTCATTTATAGTCCTAAATACTGTTTCAAACGATTCCCACATTAGTTTTGCGTTGGAGATCCCCATTACGTTTTCCCAATTGACGTGTGAAAATTTATTTCGAAATTTACGAAATATGTTGAGTGAGTATGAAAAGAGTAGGGCGATTGATATACTTTATCTCGACTTTCAGAAAGCCTTTGATATGGTACCTCACCGCCGGCTAATGGCGAAAGTCCGCGCGGTGGGTATTGGTGGGGAAGTAGGTAGGTGGATTGAAAACTGGCTGAAGAATAGGCGGCAGAGGTTTGTAATTAATGGGGTTAGTTCGGGTTGGGCCTCGGTCACTAGTGGCGTTCCTCAGGGTTCCGTTTTGGGGCCACTGTTGTTTATCATTTACATAAATGATATCGACGGTGGCATCGTCAGTAGGATCGCAAAATTCGCTGATGACACAAAGCTTGGGACCAATGTTGGGACGCCCGAGGCGATAGAGCAACTGCGTGCGGACCTAGGTAGGATAGGAGAGTGGTCCAAAAAATGGCAAATGCCGTTTAACTTGGATAAGTGCAAGGTAATGCACATTGGCTACGCCAATCCCAAGTCGGACTACTCAATGTTGGGGAGTAATATCGAGGCCACTGATTTGGAAAAGCACTTGGGTGTGCTCATTACCAGCGAACTCAAGTTTACGAAACAGTGCATAGATGTGGAAAAGAAAGCCCAGAAGTTGTTGGGTTATATCAGGAGGCAATTTCGATTTCGGAACAAGGAGATTGTGCTCTCGCTGTACAATTCTCTGGTTCGCCCGCACCTAGAGTATGCTGTGCAGTTCTGGTCGCCCACCCTCAGGAAAGATATTGAGAGGCTGGAGCGAGTGCAGGCGAGGGCCACAAAGTTAATCCCTTCCGTTAGGCATATGGGCTACAATCGACGCTTACGCGCCCTGAATTTGTTTTCGCTGGAAACTCGGAGGCTGCGCGGTCAACTCATCGAGGTTTTCAAGTTCTTACGCGGGTTCAACAATGTCGATTTTAGAAGTATGTTTTGTTTAAATGATAACCCAATTCGCAACAATGGTTGGAAGTTGGATTTGAAACGATTTAGGACTAGTGTGTGTGGGAATTACTTTATCTATAAGATCTGTGACATGTGGAACAGGTTACCTTCAGAAGTTGTAAACAGTTTCTCTGTGGATCACTTCAAGAAAAGGTTAGACTGAATCTTGCACACAATTTGAGGGTGTAGAAAATTTTCCGTGGCACCTGTTGCTATTGCTACCTCCTCGGTATGGGCCACAAGGCCTTTTGAGGTACTTCTTTTCCTTGTAACTCCTTGTAACTCTCTCTCTCTCTCTCTCTCTCTCTCTCTCTCTCTCTCTCTCTCTCTCTCTCTCTAATACAAGATCGAAAATCAAATCGTTTCGCGTCTCTCCATGAATGGAGACATCTGGCACGCCCCAGATTTCACGGGGCAACCTACCACATCCCTTTGGGGAGGATCCCAGGACCTCAGTTTGGTTGCTATGCAGGCCTACGCGTCAATTTCCGCCCAAAATTCACCGCAAGCCAATAGGATGCTGACGATTGTGTTTTGTGGGTTGATCACAGGCCCCCTTATAAAGGGAGAATTTCGACTCAGAGCCTCAGTTCGTGTTTTTTTCGCTTAGTGCTTTATACACCATAAGTTAGATATCGTTGTACAATTCCCCCGATCTGATTGACGATAAAGACATTTATGGCCACACGGCCTTCCACCTCTTTAATACTATATAGATCGGGGAGAGTTTTTATCTACCCAGAGTGTTACGGAAAATTGTGATGAAGCGCTAGAACCGCTCAATGAAGACGCTGCTGAAATGTAAGTAACCTACAAGTGTCTAACCTAGCTTTATTCAGTGTTTTCCTACAAAGAAAAATTAATCCTAGGGCTCTTTCTCGTTTTTAACAATATAACCCAACCTTAAAAGGCCGCAATAAACGCGTTTTCAAAAATATTTTTATTTCTCGGTTTCCATCGCGATTATATCAGCATATATATATATATATATATATATATATTATATGGCGTGTTTTTATTTGTACATTTCTTGTAGGATTTTTAAATCACCAAAACTTTTAAGAATTATCTGCATTTAAAATCGTGGCATTTTTCTTTATTTTAATTACCATTATAAGACCGAATCGGAGCTAGGCCGTGTTTTAGCTACTTTTGATGAAAGGGGGATAAATGATATGGCTGTTTCTCCGCACAACCAGACCAGCCCCGTGATCTGAATACAGAAGTCGAGGTATTGGCACACATCCGGTCCAGCGAGTGCCAGGTCATGGAGGAGATAATGTAAGTATTTTTGAGGTTAAGGATAAAACACATTGTATTTTCATTTATTAAATGGCAGAAAACATGCCGATAATTTAAAGATGTATTTTTTCTCGTTTATAATTAGTGATCTAATTTCCTTTTATTCTGAATTTTTCTACAACGTAAATTTAATCTAATTATATTTTTGTCTGTTTCCTTCGCGAATATTTCAGCATATATATATATGGTGGAGCTTTAATAATATTTTTCTCGTTAATCCAACACCGCTGTAGGACACAAAACTTTTATGAATTATCTGCATTTAAATTCGTGGCATTATTTTTTTTTTAATTACCATTTAGGACCAAATCGGAGCTAGGCCGTATTATAGCTACTTTTGATGAAAGGGGTAAATGAATGGAGCTTCTCCGCCGCCAACCCAGTGACCTGAATACAGAAGTCGAGGTATTGGCTCACATCCGTCAGCGAGTGCCAGATCATCGAGGAACTAATGTAAGTATTTTGAGGTTAAGAACAAAACACATTGTATTTTCATTTATTAAATGGCAGAAAACATGTACAAAGCGGAACCAGTATCCGTTAAATAAGTCTTAATGGCTACAGTTACAAATGTATATACAACTTTACACAATATAGATATACACCTTTACACATTACAGGGGTGCTAACATATGGGAACCTTTTTTTTATCTGTGCATACTTTTATCGTTCATCTCTGTGTCGCACAAATCGAATAATTTAAAAAATTATAAATCCCTTCCCACGTGACATGTGCATGAGAAAGAAATGCAATACAAGCCGCATTTTCAGTATAATATCCTTGAAAACGATATGGGCCAAACAATCTCAGGTACATGTAATTGCGCGATAAACTGTACAATTACCGAATCATTCCAGGGCTGAAATCCGAGTGAATCAAAATAGTACATTCTTTCCCTATTTTTAAAATAGATTGCAAACCAATGAATCCCCTCACCCCCCACAATGTCGGTGTTAACGATAATCCCGTACCAGTTTCTCGTACTTGGCAGCTTCAATATTTCATTCTTCGCAAACACACCGATAAATTTTGAGCGTGTGAAACGGTCACTTTTCATTACTCTCTGGAGTGTATTCGCATCCATTTTAAAAGTCTGTGACCACGTTCCTGAAACGATCAACTTCTATTAGTGCCTGTGATTCGAGGTACACGAGTACACTTATAGGCGCGTCTATAGGCTTGGCAAATTCCAACCTGACTGAGATATTCCCACTCTGCTGTGGACTTAAATGCGTATTTGCGCCAGCAGACAAGTCAGGCGTAATATCAAATGAATAAATGTTAAATTCTTCGACAAATTCTTTCTGCGTTACACCAAACCAAGTTCGTCACAGGCGCCTGTATTATGAGCCAGACTACTATATGCTCTCGCGCAGAGCGGGAACACAGCGTCTGATGAGTAGTCCGTAATCATGGTCCCTCCCAAGCGATGCCATTTACGTATAGAGTAATATTTTTAAGGCCGAAATTCTCGAATTTAAAGGCACTCTTTTTATATTTTCCATTCGTCGAGGCGTGGTCCTGCATTCCAATTAATATCCTTTTAGGTAGGACTCCAAGGGCCACGTTTTCTAGTTGCTTCGAGGCCAACCCGCGGGGACCGTGTATAGTTTGATCTGTACCCTGTTAATTGGGTATTTTACTGTGGCGTGTATTAAGTCTTTCTCAATTTCTATTTGTTTCGGGGAACTTAATTTCACTCGGCGTATACGCAAATACGTTCCATGATGTGATCACAACGGGTTTCGCGCCTTCTTGATCAGACAGATTTATGCAGATCTCAGGAATCGTGCGGGTAAGCTTCAACTTCATATCCACCCCGTTCATAAGCAACTTCTCCTGGAATGTGAAGTCTGTATGCAGGCGTCCAAAACATTCATATATCTTTTTTTAGAATTTTTAAATTTATCCTTTATTCCATTTTCATCTTTAGTGTGGTAATACCCTCGGCGGTTAAAAAGGTGTCCTTCGCTTCTTTTGAAAAGTTGAGGACATTTTCCAGATAGGCTCGTAGGTGGTAGTACCCCGTTCCTGCCGAGATGTTAACCTGGTTTAAATACACTTCACACTGGCTGAATATGGAGTGTAAAAAGTTGGTTTCAGGGTAGGCAGAGTAACTATCATCGCAGTCCGTTCCATCAGAATGGGCTATACGCAGTTTAGCGTACATGTGCATGCAGCTCGGGTCAAAAAAGTAAGGGCCTGAGCTGGGTATCACGAATTCTATAGGGGCACTGGGGAACTAATTGTGTTTAATGGGTTAATTGTAATAAAGTCGCTATGCTCAATAGAGACCTGAGTGGGGGCATATCAAAGAGGGACAGTTCCGATTTACAGCATTGTGAACTACACGGATGGATGAAACGCGCCATGACGAGTCAGAAATAGTGCCACCTCCCTCGACAAGTATTAGTCAGCCTATGATTCGTGAGAGTAGTGTCCTCAGCTTATATCAGTTAAAAAAATGATCAGCCATAGGTTTCATACGCTTAGAGCACTTCTTTTTTATTTCCTTTTACGTTTAGCGCCACGTGATGGTAACCCCTTCTTCCTGGCAGATCTCTTCTTTCCGCCACCACGCATTTTTCTCTTTGCATCTTTGATGATTTCGTCCCGTGTACGTTTTAAATGTTTTTTTAGAGCTTCTTTAGGCTTAGTTCCACCCATTATGTCTTCTGCCGCGTTAAAACCTGTTTGTAACGCCTTCCGCCCTAGGTACCTGGCACCCCTCTTCAACAGTGGGACAGCGGTGCGTAGTATGGATGAAAAAATGGATCCAAGTCCACTCCCACGCTGGTACCTCACCCCTCGGTAGACTGTGAATGGTCTTCGAGTCATTATAAACGACGAAAGTGTAGTTTCACTGTTAAGCTCCCATCACCGAATGGGAAATTTTTTCCCTCAATCGTTCTTATATATATCGAGATGTTGGTTAATAGATTAGTCGCAACATTCACATAATGGGGCTTGTCATATGTAATGCTCAAACTTTTCCCTCTATGGTTGGGGATGTGTGCAATGCGCAGCAGGCGCGCCTGGGTGTCCCCAACAAATTGCTGCTCTACGATATTGCTGTAAATATAGCACATGTCTGGGGCGGAGAGCTTTCACCCAATTTCTCCATCTTCAATTGATACATTAAGCTGGACAAGTCATGCTGTGCCTCGTGAAAGGTATCTCTTTGGAGAGCTGCGCTATATCGGCCCTCAGCCACAATTGTGAACAGCTCTTTATCTTTAATATTTCTACTAAGCGTTGACTTTAACTTCAATGTGCATGCAGGCGTGTCTATGTTTACGACTTCAAAAAGTAAATCGTTTCAGGTACGACTTTTCAAGACTCTTGTTTAACCCGTCACAATGTCCATGGCTGTATCATAATGCCCGATTCCTAGCGATACATTTGTGCTATAGTACCGTTCCTCACCGAACAGGACTGAACGCATAGTATTGTCTAAGGTTATGCCTAATTTTTCGCACTCATCGATCTTCTAAGGATCAGAAATATGATTTGTCATTTTCAAGAGTTAAAAATTTGGTGGCTAACTGGAGTTCACATAACCCACCTCATACGAATCACGCTCCAATTCAATGGGTCCGTGGAGTTCTGTCACAAAGTTGGCGAGGGTGTTGTTAGGATGTACAGACAGAGAAGAAGAGGACGGGAGTGTGACGTAGAAATGGTAGGGCCATGTTGCATACTATTAAGCTTCATTATTGCATCAGCTTTTATATAGGTGTTGAAGCTTTCTGGGTAACCCAGCCATTTCACCAGGTACATTTTTCTCTTTCCTGAACCTTTGCTTCCTAAATTTTTTCAATTTTAAACACTTTTTCCTAAATTAAATGCACTTTCTGCAACTCCTCGCGGTAAAAGCCTCCTGCGATTCTTCCCCATTCAAATCTTCAACGTAATACATCATTATCTCACCTTTAGGTCTCATAGCCGAACTTTAAAAATCTCACGTGTCCATCCTTGCTCAAATCCCTTCGCGAATTTATTTCCCGAACGTGATAGCCTTACATAATCATTGATTTTGAAACGCGCAGAGTGTGTGTGTGCCATCTCTTCTCACCTCTGGCGCGCTACCTCTTTCTAAAACTTCGTTAGGTGTGCCAATCGTACGGATGGTGTGAACGGTTGTATGAGCCAATGACCGAGAACGTTTATATATCTGTATGTGTTTTTATGTGTAAAATAGCGATGCATGCGTTCCTTTATGGTACGTTGAACTCTTTCAGCTAAAGAGGCCTTATGTATAGAATTGGTAGTGTAATACTGATATTAAACTCTGTCAGCATGTTCTGAAAAGCGCGACCTATAAATTCTTTCCCCATATCCGTACAAAAATAGTAAGGAATCCTGTTTTCTTTCAACATCAACGTTTTGGTCGATTTAGCAACTGTTTCAGGCGATTTATTTTTCAGGGGAATTAGTCACAGATATCTAGAGAATACATCTATTATGAATAGGATGTAGTGGTAACCATCGTCATACACTGAATATCTTTGCATGTCTGTTAAATCCGCCTGCAAAATAGAGTCAATCGAAGCACCTGTTGTCTTGGCCGTTTTAAACCTTTTTCTCACCGGTTTATGAAGTGTATAAGCATCCTGTCCCCGCAAGAATCTCTCAACATCTTTTTTCCTCACACCGTAAACACCTCTGTACAGTCTATTAACGCCACCATAGGAGGCGGGGTTAGAAATGTCATAATAGCGTTTACTTAATATGTTAGCCATTTGCGTATTTTAGAGCACGTGGATAAGGTTGGCCGTTTGTTCTCTTCTTTCTCCTCTTCAGAGACGCTGCTGCTGGGGGCGATGGCGTACTCAGTTGTGACACATGCGAGACTTGATCCAAGTCTTTTAACCTATTCAGATTACCTATCAATGTTTTGGGGACATTTATTTGTTGTAGTCTTGCTTTAATATGCTTCCATCCTGTTGGCGAGGGTCTGTCCCACTTTCTCACCAGATCATGAACAATATCAACGATATTGGATCCTTGTACCCTTGTTCCTTCAACAATGACCTCGCCTGTATCGGTCCACTGTATGATGGGGTCCTCACTCAATAGATTATAAAGACTTAAGCCTTTATTCCTCAATGTATGTGGGAGGCTGTTTTTTAGCACATGTTCGATGTGTTGTGTTCCGTTGTTCTTTGATTGGTCATCGTCGGGCCAGGTCCTGTGTCGCCATGCTCAGCACTACTCGCGCTGTGCCTAATAACCACGGGGAGCTCTGTAGGATTCTTATAATCTTCGTACTCATGAAGAAATTTCTGCAAAGCCTCTTGGTACAAGATCCTTTTCTCATCAGGTGACTTTTCACTGTTTAATAGGGCTAGCAACTCGCTTTCCATTCTTTTAAGCCTACTTTTACGGGGTTCTAGCCGTGTCTGGAATCTTTGAACTTTGCAATGAAGCATACACCTCGTGCGGAATCACAACCACCTTCTTCATTATATTAATCTAGTCAGTAAAGGACCCAAAACTGAAAATAAGATGGGTAGGAATGATCCTCCTCTTTGTACAATAATTCGCTTTTTCTTACCCACAGTTTGACTTTTATGAGCGAGCGCTCGTATTATGTTCTTGTAACGACGTAAGCGAGTCTTCTGAGAGGGTTTCATTGGCACATTACATTTTATAACATTAAGACAGATTTCACAGATGCATTTTAAAAAGTCAGAGTCGATATTTTTAACAAACATCTGTTGCAGTGCCCGGGCAATCGTTGATAGATTTTTATTAATTCACGATTTCTTTAGCCTATTTGTCATTCTGGAATATACACCGTTTCAGGTTCGCTTGGGAATATATTCGTTCTTAGAAGCACCCTAAACGTGTTTCGCGGGTGAAGGTCACAAAGCAAATATCCATAACGCTGGTTTGTGGCCTCTTTATAAACCTCCAAAAACTCCTTACGCTGATTCGGGAACATTTGATTGGCTAATACCCCAATTTGTGACACATCTCTACGTTGCGCGAATAAGACTAGATATTGTGTATTTAGCGACACATCGCGCATGTATCTATTTTTGAAAAATAGATTCTGATTGATGAAGAACGCTTATGTTAAGATGGTGGGAGAATACTGTAAATGTCTCGGCAAACGTTTTATCCATCTCCAACATGAGATCGTCAATTACAATGACTGTATGTTCATTTCCTTTAACGAATTAACGTCATAGACCCCTTGTGGAACAAAATTTCATCTTGGTACTCGTTGAACACTGATTGATACGTCGAATAGCACCATATAACTTTATGCACAAATTTTGAGAACATCTCTCCCTTTCTTTAATGATTTTAAGCATAAAACAGTTTTACCACATCCTGTAGGGCCAGATATAATACATGTGGATGGGCTCGTGAACCTGAATTTTTCTACAGATCCATTTCTAACACGTCACACCCCTAAGTGGGCCATTTACAAAATATTAAAAATTTTAGTGCTGTCCTTATATTTTGTTTTCTTCTTCCACAGAACCGTGAATGACGACGATGTACAGCACCCCATCATCGATCACAGACGACCCGTTGACCGTGCAGCTACAGAACCCTTCCCCGCCGACGAGCCCTCACCAGCGACACCTGTAGCACGCGCCAGTTCAAAGCGGAGGCGTGATGAAGAACCCTCCACGTCAGGTATAAAGCGTGCGCCAGGATTGCTCCGGTTGTTAGACCACCAGTAATAGAGCCCCAACCCTCAACGTCTTACGACACAACCCCCACAATAGTACCTTCCTCAAATATACCCCTATCCTTATTCAATTCCGGGTACATCCTCCACAGCAGCTTCCCGTTCTGTTGAGGATGGCATAACATTCGAGTTGGTGCGCACCGCTACCCCCCCCGGCCTTGACTAGAAATCGGTATATAGTCAGGGTTGATCCTAGATCCATGTATAGCAATGGTGTTGAACACGGACTACGGCGCATAGTTGAACGTATTGTAGAGTTTGCCCTTCAGAACCGCGACGAACGTGAAGTCAGGACGAGGCTGTCCTTCGGATTCGGGTCAGATGACGGAGATGTAGATGATTTTTGGGTAGTAATACCGTTCAGACGTTTGGCAGCTGAAGATATAGAGTATATATTAGGCCGTATAATGCAGGCCTCTCAAAGTAGTATAGCCTTCAATATGGACAACTTCACGGTAAATATTGACCGTGTATTCCGTGTTGCGGGTCATAGTGCCACACCTTATACTCTTAACTTCAATTCTCAGGCTATTTAGACGGCATATAAACGTCGATCGTGGTTGCGGCTTTATAGCAGTAGTCTTGCTCGTATGTTTACTGTACTAAATACACGGACCCAAAAAATTTGGTGCCTACGGTAGTGGAGCGTGCCCGTAAACTAGCTGTAGACTGTAAACTTGAGTTTGACTGTATATGGGTCCTGAAGAGCTGAGAAGGGTAGAACAGGAAATGAATGTTCGTATAGTTGTATTTGGACTGGATGATCGTCGTAGAACTGTGTATGTTTTTAAAAGCTGTTGAGAGATCGTACAAGACCCTACTTATTTTAGGACTGTCAGGGCAACGTATCTCCCCATCCGTAATATAAGGACCTTTACGCGAGTTATGATAAAAGTCGAAAATATGGGCGACATCATGATTTGTGTAAGGGGTGTATCGAGTCCCCCGTCCCCCAAAATTTAGGTTTATGTTATACATGTATTTGTAAAATGAATAGCACTTCATTATAGCGATTCATTACGGCACTTCATTACGGCACTTCATTACGGCACTTCATTACGACTCCTTTGTTAGCAGCCTCGCTGCGAGGAGGGGGCAGAGGCCCCTTGCCTCCTTAACTTTTAGATTCCGGCCTGAGCCATGGTCGAAAGAGGTCGAACCTCTACCCCTGTAAATTTAGACCACTACCTGTACATTTTTAGAAGTAAACTACAGTAAGAGAAACTTTTTATTTTCCCCTTCGAGCCGTGCTCTCTTCAGAAGAACTTAGTCAGTTAAGTCGATAAGTTATAAAAGAAAAGTCGATAATTTTAGTATCAGAGAAAGTATCAGAGTATTATAAAAAGAGAAGAATTAACAACTGGCGACCCTTTGCCCAAATTAAGAAAGAGACAACCCAAGCACCATAGAAGATATTGGCATAACAGTCTGGCGAGTCTGTAGCCAAGAGTTTAACAGAGTGGCGACCCACCATTTGACCGGCAGAAAAGAATTAGAATGTTATAGAAGAAATATCCGTTGCTGCCTCCTAACTAGAACCCCCGTCGATCCGAACCACCCCAGGGCCATAGACGGAGGGGTTAACATATATATATATATATATATATAATATATAGAGAGAGAGAGAGAGAGAGAGAGAGAGATGGATAGGTAGATAGTTAGATAGATATATAGATAGACGGATAGATAGATAGATAGATACAGGGCTAGATAGATAGATAGATAGATGGACAGATAGATAGATAGACAGTTAGATGGATAGGTTAAAAATATCTGCGTTTGACACTCAATTTTGAATCTTAAACAATAGAGACTGAAAAAGTGAAAATGAATGTATTCGTTTAACTATACGATGAAAAAGGACTTAGTGGATCTTATATATATATATATATTTTTTTTTATTCGGGTTGTTTAACCTCCTTCGCAACATCCGAACCACGCGTCGCTACATAATCTGGGCGCCCATGCTGGTGCGTAGTTCGGATTAAACGTTAAACTGTAGGTCTAAGGCGGAGTGACAAGCTTGACCTTCGTCAGAATGAACAATTCGAGGGGATGCTAATCGAAGGTTACCAATAAAGTAGAACTTTTTTAATGCATGAAGGATGGGATAGGGGGTAATAATGTAGTAAGTTTTAGATGTCGCATGATTTTTATGTGAAATTCAACTGTTACGGTACGGAAAAAGGAAGGTTTTAAAATTCCATGGAATAGAAAAGAAGATCCCAGATGACCCGGGTGTACCTGTGAGATGGAAAGTAAAAGAAGTAAACTCATTAATTCACCAGGCCAACTCGAGAGAAGGGGGGATAAGCTTGACCTTCGTGAAATCACCGCATGTAATAATAATAATAATAATAATAATAATAATACATGAGTTAGGACAAATGTATGCATCATTTGGGTTGAGCTCTGCGTCTGACCGGTTGTCTGATGCAAACCCTTTAAGTTGATTTCTGATAACTATAATTTTTATCAGTGGTTTCATATCATTAATGTGTGTGTGTGTGGTCTTTAGTTTTTACTCTCTCTCTGTATATATATATATATATATGTATATATATATATATATATATATATATATATATATATATATATATTTTTTTTTAATCAATTCCAATTGTTGAGTACTCCTGATATGTGTGTGTGTGTGTGTGTGTGTGTGTGTGTGTGTGTGTGTGTGTGTGTGTGGCATATCGATGTTTATTTAAATTGAAAACATGAATTATTAAGAAGTTATTTTTTAGATTTTTTAAGAATATTAACCTCATAGAATATTTATATTGTTTATTGTGATTTTTAGTATTCTCAAATTAAAGAATGATTGTAAGAAGAAGCAGCGCGAGACATCATGGGTATTCCCCTGCTGCTATATAGATCAAACGCATTCCGATGTACCCTTGCATGTACCTGCCTCCGCTCCTTCTCGTCTTACGTAAAGTAACGTGGATGCGAAGACAATTTAATGTAAATGTATTTTACTTTGTTTTCTATAAAAATTAACAGTTAATTAACTTTGAATTGGCAGGATTTTCTTTATAAACGTGTATAGAAAGGATTGCTGAATGTTATTCTATGAGAATAATTTAATATACGTTTTTATTATATCTACTGCGTATTATTAAGTCTGTTTTCATATGGGAAATTTAATATATAGATTTCTCAAATTAAAAGAATGAATATTAGGATGGATGAAAAAATTTGTACGAAAACGAGAACCGCATCGGGTCCGTGCTCGAGGCCCGCGATTACAACCGGCGTGCGGTAAACGATCATCCTTTCGCCTGTTGTTGGAATAATGTGCAGTGTAGAGCCCTGTGTGTTTCTTTTATTATTAGATGCGTAACACACCCAGCTTCAGCATAATTGGTTGGTAGATAAAATGGGTATTCTGGGTGACCTAGTGGTTAAGATGCTGGGGTGCTGGATTCCCCGTTAAACCGTAGGTCTAGGGTGGGGTGAAAAGTTTGACCTTCGTCAGAATGAATAATTCGGGTAGGTTCGGATTCCCCGTTAAACTGTAAGTTTAGGGTGGGATGAAAAGCTTGATCTTCGACTGAATGAACAGTTCGGATAGATCCGGATTTGTATATTATTTTTAAATTTTTTTTATTACAGTAGATGTATATTCTTCGTTCGTAATTCTTATGCTATTATTTTTTATTTTATTTTTTTTATATATATTCCATCATTTTTATAGGATTGTTCTGTATATATATATTTTCTATATATTTCGTGAAATTGAATCCAATAATTCGTCTAAATAAACAGAATGATGTAATGTTGTTTCCTTTAATGATTTTGGCTGTATATATAAACGATATTATTATTTAATTATATGTATACCAAATGGCTGGTTAGGCCTTCTAAACCGACTGACGGATTTCTAAGCCAACTGTCAAGAATATCTGAATAGTGCAATCTGGCAGCTGAAAAGTTAATTAATATATATACACCTGCCTTCTAGGTCTTCTACGTCAACTGGCGGGTTAAGCCAGCTGACGGATAATGCCAACTGGCGGAGAGCTAACTGTCAAGAATATGTGCTTTAATTAAATAAATAGCGCAACCTGACAATTCAACCCTAATAATGTACACCTGAACAGGCCATTTACACCTAAGAAGCCTTCTGAGTCAACTGGCGAATTAAGCCAACTGGTTTATTAGGACCTTATAAGACAGCAGGCGCTCGGATGAACTCTCAATATGCGTCTGGCAGGAGCCAGGCGAACACTCCTGTCTCCTTCTCCTTTCTCTCCCTCTCTTAGGTTAGGTATACCCCATTGAGGGTGAGGCCATCCCAACTTCTCCCCCAAAGACCCTCCTTTCTCTCCCTCTCTTAGGTTAGGTATACCCCTTTGGGAGTGAGGCCGTCCCACCTTCTCCCCCATAGAGGTTAGGTGGAGTCCCCCAGCTTGCTGGGGGAGTTCCCTTCATTACAGCTTTGGGGATTACCCCTCCCCCTTGTTGTATAACCCCTTGCAACATTCCCCTCCCCCATTTGTTTCACACCCCTTGCAACATTCCCCCATCCCCTTTGCAACGTTGATCAACATTTGCAATTGCATTGCACTCTCTCCTTTTGCGGTCATACTACTGAGGGCTATTAGTATTATTTATATTATTAGTAGAAACTGAAGCAGGAGGGGCCGTGACTGAAGAATAGCTCCTCTCAGAAGGCCCAAGGGATTCTAACTTTGCCGTCAGAAGCACCACCCGTTCTTCAATCCTCACTCTGGCCTCCCTCTCACAATCCAGCTCGTTCCTCAGTAATTCCATGTTTGAGCACCACCTGCAAACTAATTGATCATTATTATTAGCCAAAATAAATGCGTAACCGGCAAACTTTCCTTTACAGCGACTGCAAGTACTTGACGGGGGTGCCATGCTATTAACTAAATAAGAATTTGTACCGTACAGGATTAAGCGTGCGAAAGTAAATAACAAGCCCTTGTGGTTTACTTCTAAAGTAGGGGATATTATAAGGAGTAGAGATAGCGTTTATAGGCTACAAAAGTGCGATAAAGACAATTTGTGGTTAAGAAATAATTAAATAGTACATGTCTCTAAGGCGTGACGCGAAAAGCATAATTAAAATGTCCAAGCGTGATTTTCAAATCTCCATAGCTCGTGACGGCAAAGAAAACCCCAAGCGATTCTTTCAATACGTTAATAATAGGAATCCAGTAAAGACTGTCTTGGAGCCGTTGAAAAATCCTGACGGAGAGCTAGTTTCTGAAAACAAGCAAATGAATACCCTGCCAAACGAATTTTTTACGTAAGTTTTTACAATAGAAGATGTAACGAATATCCCTACGGTCATAGTCATAATACCATTTGACAATGGTAACTTTAAATAATATTGTGGTTAGTGAAAGGGAAGTAATGCGCTATATTGATAAAATGAAAATGCGTAAATCACCGGGTCCGGATTCCATATATCCTATACAACTAAAATAATTAAAAGAAAGTAGTTATGCCGCTAACAAAGATTTTTAATGCGTCTATTTCTGAGGGGTGCGTAACAGATAATTTCAAGTGAGCAAATGTAACACCTATTTTTAAGAAATGCGATAAAGGTGCGGCGGGAAATTATAGGCCAATAGTTTAACGTCTGTTGTAGGTAAGCTACTGGAATAAATAATTAGGGATCGTATAGTCGAACACTTGGCATTGCATAACTTGATTAGAAATACGCAGCACGGTTTTAGGCGAAACAAATCTTGCTTAACTAATCTTTTAGAATTTTTTCAAACCATGGTTGAAGTTTACGATAGTCATCGGGCGGTTGATGTAGTGTATTTAGATTTTCAAAAAGCGTTTGACATCGTACCGCACAAAAGACTCATTGAAAAAACTAAGGCTCATGGAATCAGGGGTGTAGTAATAAATTGGATAAAAGAGTGGTTGCGAGGTAAGAAACAGAGGGTGGTCGTTGATGGAGCGGAGTCGTGTTGGGCTAATGTAGCGAGCGGCGTTCCTCAGTGTTCTGTATTGGGCCCCTTGCTTTTCCTTATATATATTAACGATTTAGATGTCGGTCTAGTCAGTACATTTTCAAAGTTTGCGGATGACACGAAGTTGGGTGGTAGGGCAATTAATGATGAAGATAGAAGTAAAATCCAGGAAGATCTGAACAAAATCGTTTATTGGTCAGTCACATGGCAAATGAGATTTAACGTCGATAAGTGCAAAATTTTACATATACGTTCGTGTAACGGTAATTTTGCGTATAGTATCCCAGGGAAGGAGTTGGCAAGCGTAGAACAGGAAAAAGATTTCGGAGTTATCGTCACTGGTGATTTAAAAGTGGCGAAACAAAGTACAGCAGCGGTCAATAAGGCGAACAAGGTGCTAGGTTTTATAGCTAGGAATTTTGAGTACAAATCGCGCAATATTATTGTTCTTCTTTATAAATCATTAGTTAGACCCCATTTGGAGGACGCGATCCGCATATGCGCAAAGATATAGATAAAATCGAAAGACTTCAAAGACGAGCAACTAAGATGATTCCGTCGCTTAGGTCGAAATCGTACGATGATAGGCTTAAGGAGTTAAAATTGACTACACTCGAGACTAGGAGGCTAAGGGGTGATCTAATCCAGGTTTTTAAAATTATGAATGGGTTCGATAACGTAAATAGAGATAGCTTTTTCAAAATATCACAATATAATAGAATTAGAAATAACAGGTGTAAGTTGACAAGTAGAGTAGAGGGTTCGAGACAGCAGTTGCCAAAAACTTCTTTACGCATAGAATAGTAAATAGGTGGAATAGTTTTCCGGTAGAAGTAATTAGTAGTACGTCTATAAACATGTTTAAAAATCGATTAGACGCATATGTTGATAGATTGGGTATAGTTTAAAGTAGTAAAATTAAGGTTTTTGTGGTTTGGAACCCACGTAAAATTGTAGGTTCTCTCCGCCACCACGGAGGACATACGTAATACTCAACTACAACCACAGTTAGGTAGACCAGCCATGAGTGGATCCTAGAGTCTTTGTTGGCCTGAAATATTATAACATTATATATATAAGAGGAGGGGCAACAAGCCTGACCTTTGTGAAATGAGAAATTATTGCACGGAATATCTGAAAGGTTGAAAGGTATATATATATATATACACTAGATGAGGTACCCGGCGTTGCCCGGGTTATTTGAATGCCCGGTTAGGTCCCTTTACGATTGGTTAGGTTAAGTCGTGATATTTTCGTTAGCTTATAGCGTTCAACATCCACCCCGGCAACGCCGGGTCGTTCCGTTAACATACAAACAGACAAACAGACAGGCTGACCGACTCTGTGTTGACATTCTTCATCCCATAAGGGGTTCCCGTGCCAAATTTGGTAGCTCTAGGTCAAACGGTTTGCGCTTGCATAAAGGACAGACAAACAAACAGACAGGCGAAAATATACAGGGTGTACATAAAGTCAGGATCTATTTTTGTGAAGCACTTGGAAATTATATGGAATTCAATCATAAAATGATAAAGTGGTAACATTTATTAAATAATTAAGAGTAGGATTCGACGTGACGCCCATCAGTATCCCTGCACAGCTCAAATCGTTCCGCAGCATTTCTAAACACATTCTGGAGCATTTGCGGGGTTATGTTATCTGCAGCAGTTCGTATACGTGTACGTAAGTTTTCAAGACTCGTAATCTTCGTCTGATAGACGTGCGATTTGATAAAGCCCCATGCAAAGAAATCTAAAGGGGTTAAATCTGGTGATCTCGCTGGCCAAGGTCTGTTGCTTCCGCGTCCGATCCAGCGGACATAGTGACAAGGACATAGTGACAAAGAGCACCATCATGTTGGTAGACGACGGTACTAACAATCCTATCCCCAATCAGCTGAGGTTCAAGGAATTGCTGCAACATGCCCAGATAAATAAGCCCCGTAACTGTAGCTTCAGCAAAGAAAAAAGGACCATAAACCTTAGATTTTGTTAAACCCATCCAGACATTAACTTTAGGTGAGTCTCTTTCCCAATTTTGGACGAAATCATTCGGTCTTTCATCTGCCCAAATTCGACAGTTATGGCGATTTACTTTTCCACACGTATGGAAAGTGGCTTCATCACTAAAGAGAATGTTGTCCATTAAATTATCACTCCAGATTTGTTCTACGAGATCAGCACACACAGCACTTCGTCGAGGGAAATCTTCCTCATGTAAATCATGTAAAACCTGCAAATGATAGCTTTTCTTCTGCAAATTAACTTTCAGAATTTTGTGCACAGATGACGTCGGGAGGCCGAGTCTGTGTGATGCAGCACGAACGGACGTACGTGGCTCCTCAGTGATAATTCCGCGTACTGCATTCACGGTAAGATCTGACATACACGGTCGTCCTGATCTTGCTTCATCATTTACAGATCCCGTTCGTTTAAATTTGTTCACCAATTTTCGTATTGTCTTGTCTATTGGCCCCGGCTTATGAAATCTCCTTCTAAACTTCTCTCTGATGTCATTGTATTCTTTCCCTCGATTCGCCAAATTACTATTGCCACACGCTCGTCTGTATTCATTCTAAGGGCTTCTGAAAAGAAAAATAGAAAAAAATAATTATTTCACAAAAATAGATCCTGACTTTATGTACACCCTGTATATAAGGTAAGATATCCCCCAAAAACCCCTCATCCCCCTTTATGTAACTTGGGGGCTAATCCCATCCCCCATTACCCCCACCCCTCTCCCCCACGTACCCCACCCCTACCCTTCCCCATTACTGCCCGGGATAAATTTCACAAACAGACAAACAGACAGGCTAAACTACAAAAAAGAACGCAGAGCCGTGAAAATTTTTAGCTTCACATTGTGTCAAGATTCTGAATCTGATCAGATATCCCCCAAAACCCCCCTGACCAAATAATTGAACTCCCAATTACTGTCGGTTCATTATTTGGTCAATAAAACTATAGAAAAGAACACAGTCATGAAAATCTTGAGCTTCACATTGCCGCCCGTAATACAAACAGACAGGCTGACCGACTCTGTGTTGACATTCTTCATCCATAAGAGGTTCCCGTACCAAATTGGTAGCTCTAGGTCAAACGGTTTGCGTTTGCATAAAGGACAAACAAACAGACAGGCGAAAATATATAATAATAATAATAATAATAATAATAATAATAATAATATATATATCTGGTTGCGTCAGGAAGGGCATCCGGTGTAAAACCTTGCCAATACCATTATGATATGTGGATCATGGAAAATGTCGTAAATGTCGTACATGCTAGGGCGTCCGCCGTAATGATGATGATCTAGAGTTGCCAGACGTCCTTTATTTCAAAGGACAGTCCTTTATTTCGATCTCTTGTCCTTGTCCTTTATTGAAGCGTCAAAGGACGGCATATGTCCTTTATTTCTATTTTTATGTCTATTTCAAATCATAAAATAATAAATCCTTTAAGAAATTTTATTATAATTACAGAGGTATTTTTTTGCGTTTTGTTCCTTGACAGAGTAGGTAACCATTATCATTGCATCGTTAAGGCTTAATAAGTTAATAACAGTGTAGGCTCATTGATTTCTATGTAGCCGCAATAGATAATTCTGTGAGCTCTACTGCAATAAGCGGAGTGCCCCCAAAATGTGTACGACAACTTATTTTTCCATACGTTGCGTCGCTGAAAGATACAGTAGTGGTACTGCTCTCGTCTATATTCAAGAACATTTTAAATATAGTAAAAATCAAAGATGTTGAAATAAATATTTATTCTATAACATTTAAAATTTTTTTTTGGCAGCATCATTCCTCTCTCTCTCTCTCTCTCTCTCTCTCTCTCTCTCTCTCTATATATATATATATATATTATATATAAATTTGAGAATCTGGGAGTGGCAGCTTGAAACGTTTTGAGTGTCCTTTAATCCGGTCATCAAAATCTGGCAACCCTAGCCCGGCCCGGCCCGTAACCGACGCGCTGGGGGATCGCCCTGCCCCGTGGAAAGTGGACGAGGGCTACCGCACCATGAGCGGATGCGGCTGAAGAAGATAGCTCAGAGAAGACGGGCGAGGAAGGAGAGACCATGCGAGGGGGGACAGTGTTCGGGACGACCTGAGGAGCGGGAGCTGGATGTCGAGCTGGTACAGGATAGACAAGAGTGGAGAAGGAGGATCCGCAGCAGCGACCCCGCGCAAGTGCGGGACTAATAATGCTGTAGAAGAATAATATATATATATAATATATATATTTATATATATATATATATATATATATATATATATATATATATATATATAAATATATGCGGCGAAATCCATGGTTTTGGTTCAGTGTTGAGATATTTCACGTAGGAAAAGAAAAGCAAGAGTAGCGACGTTTCGCCCCAATCACTAGAGCATTCTCAAGTTTTATTCTTATAAAGCTTATCAAACGATAAAGCTTGAGAATGCTCCAGTGATTGGAGCGAAACGTCGCTACTCCTGCTTTCTTTTTCCTGCGTGAAATATCTCCTATATATGAAATATTTGAACTGGGGTAACACGGAGCAGTGTTGCTTTCAGTGGTAATGAACCACGTACGGAAGCTTCGTCAGTACAATGGTCCCCTATTTGCTTGGAAATGCTGCTGCGAACTGCTCGCACTCTGAAATGGGCATATGCTATTCACGAAATGATGTTCACTTGAAAAACTGTTAAACTTTTCATCCTTCTACTTAAGCTATGAATGCATCGATTGATTAATATGCAAAAACGCTCCAAACCAGTATGAATCGCCACCTGATCAGGTTCCTTTCAAACGTCAAATTCTAGGGCAAAGATCCACCACCTTACTTGAGCTCCGATTGGTTAATTTCCCTGCAAGTTCTTACTAAAATAATACAGGCGAATTTGTTCAGGTTTGTTAAATCGATCCACCCTATTCAGCGGACTGTTATGTCATAGGCATATAACGGAAAGAACCGCCTATAAAAGTTATTCTTGAACTCAAATCTTCAGCTACCAAGGTTATTTAGCCTCGGGCAAAGGCTTTTTCGAGGTTCTTGCCAGTCCTGTGGGCCTCCGGGCAAGATCGCCCTTTGGGCGCCGTGATCTGTTCTTACGATTCTGTGTCCTCCGAACAAAGTTACCCTAGCACAAGTGGCCCCTCTTCTTGCTAATCCATCCACCCTCTTCCAAGGTCACCCCACCCCATGAAACTTTGTGAAACTAGAGTGACACTCCCTTCTCGCAAAAATATTGTGCGCCTACAGTAACTTATTGTGAAATTTTATCAACAAATTATTGTAAATTAACTCTGATTAATAGTACTGAATGTGCCTCACTCCGTATCCTATGCATTTTTATAATGAATATTCTATAACTGTTCTCCGTGTACCAAAGGAAAGAGTGAATAAAATAACGTCCACTTTATATCAACAAACTGTTCCATTTTATGTCATTTTAACTGAAAACTTTTCCACTTGATTGCAATTAATTTGTTGTTTTGTATTCATCACTTCATTGGATTTAATTTAAGTAAATATTAAGAAATTCCTGGTGTTTTGTTCCTGGACTATACCCATAAGAATCACGGACACAGCGCATCCCTGCAACAACCGATTGACAGGGACCATCGAGAATTCCCTGAACCCTTCGTCATCATCTCCCTGCAAATATCTCGCGGAAAATAAGCCCGAGCGATATATATATATATATATAATATATATATATATATATATGTGTGAGTATATTGTAATTTGTATTCCTGTTATTACACGGCCTTACGACATCTGAAGTTAAGTTAGGTTAGTTAGGTTAGGCTAGTTTTCAGAGTGTAGATTGTTTGGTTTTGTCGACAAGACAAGTAAATTTCAATCTAATGTTTTGATATTATGTACATAAGATGTTCTTTGTTCAAAATTAACTACAGTTCAATTCAAAAGCCTATTTTGAAGTGTTCGATGAATTTTTTAAATTAAAATGTATTTACTTTATATTTTGAGAAGGCAAGAAAACCAAACCTCTCACAAGTGAACACCTGTTGGCTGTCGGCCACAGAGAGGGCAAAAGCTTCTATCTGTTTACTGTAAACGTCGATCGATATACATATATATACAGGGTGACACAGAATTAAAGGCACGGGTTTGATGCATGATAACTTTATTATGCGATGATATAGACATAATTCGTATATTCAGTTAACGAACATTTATGTCTCTTTTAATTATACCAGGACATTGCCTTTCTCTTTTAATTGAGTAATGCGAATACTCGCGAACATGCCCAGTTAATTCCGTTACCAGCAGTGGTGGCAAAAAGTAATCGATTACAAATAAAATTACTGATGTCTGAAAAGTAACTAAAAGTATAAAGTAGAAATTACTTCTCTGGATTAATTATAATATAATTAATCCAGAGAAGTAATTTCTACTTTATACTTTTAGTTACTTTTCAGACATCAGTAATTTTTATTTGTAATCGATTACTTTTTGCCCATCACTGGTTACCAGTGACATTCTTGTCAAAGAAAAAAGGTTCGAGCAGTCCACCAGACCATATCCCACCAACGTTTTCAAGGTATGCGAGCAGATTTTCTTCCAGATCTGAGGAAGGTGTGCAACAGCAACACCCCTAGTTTCAGAAAATCTTTTATCAACTGAAATTACTGGATGTCTCGTGGGCGCTATTCTGTTTGTTTCACGTCGAAACAAACGTTGCATTTCTACGGCATCTTCTGTCTTGTGGTACAAACGAAGACAGTCTCGCAGTCATCTGAAAAAATAAAAAATGAAATGCTCTTTAATTTGCGGTAAAAATTGTCTGTATATATTTAACAAATGTTCAGATTGTGTGTGTGTGTGTGTGTGTGTGTGTTTTCAATGTGTATGAATTGGTTGAAGTTAGATACGAGCTTCATATAGGGACCAACAGGTCTGTTGCTGTTTGGTGTCTTGTATATATATGGGATTTAAACTCAGAATGGTCCCCTGAGGTTTTATCATGATACACAGACCGTGCGGTGCATGGAACAAGGAACTCTTCTGGGAAAATTAAATCCACTATAGTCCGAATAAGTAATGGTAAATGACAAACACTAATTTTTCTTTTTCATGATGTTAGCCCGACGTGGGTAACGGGTCACTCTCAAAGAGGCCCCAAAAATATAGCTTCCCTCACCAGCTATCTGCAAAGCAGATAGGATCCAGTTTTGGGACAGGATCTAGGGGTTCCAAAGCTGGATCCTATCTGCTTTGCAGATAGCTGGCGAGGAAGCCATATTTTTGGGGCCTCTTTGCGAGTGACTCGTTGCTCACATCGGGCTAACATCATGAAAAAGAAAAACTATAGTGTTTTTCATTTACCATTACTTATTCGGACTGTAGTGGATTTAATTTTCCCAGAAGAGTTCCTTGTTCCATGCACGGTGTTGTGTGTGTGTGTGTGTGTCTCATATATATATATATATATATATATATATATATATATATATATATATATATATATATATATATATATATGCAAAACTTTCCCCCACCAAGGCACACTGTTGAACGTTCCATAAAATGTGGCCAAAATACCAAACTTTAAAATTTGCGACAGCTTTGCCATCCAAAAATAATGAAAATCTGAAGATTGGTGTCAAAATATCTGTAGAAATCTGTAGTTTCAATAAAAATATCTGTAGACAAAATCTGTAAACTACCATTTGATTTTAAAGTTTATTTTTGTAAGTAACATATACGATAATATTCATAATTCCAAACAGAAATACAAAAATGGTCAATTAAACACAAAATTTAGTGAATGAAAGTAGATAAACTGAATATTTTAAACCAGAATACTATTCAAGGTACGTCTATAGGCCAGTTTAAGAATGATCTAGACAAAAAGCAGCAAATAGAAAGAACAAGTATACAGCAACAAAATAAGGATGCATATATACAAAATGGAAAAAGGAATTCAATAAAATACATAATTTTGTGCTGTACTGGAATTATGGAATGAACATTACTATTAACAACAACAAGGCTATTTATCTGTACTGTAGATTCCACCCTTTGCTTTCTTTAGCAGTGTGTTTTGTTGATAACTTAGTAAGAACCGACGCACAGTCAGCTGAGTGTGGCGTGTTTATGTTATGGTGCCACTCTCTACTGACAGGTGGCGCACGAAAATAATTTGTTGGTTCTCATGGAGAAACTCAGTAATATTACTGTAATATCCAGTGTAGTTCGTAGTGGTTAGTAAAAACAAACCTCAATCTTAGAAATCGGCAAAGTTTGCCCATTTTGAAGGAAAATCTGAAAAGAAGCGTAAAAAAAAATCATAAATTTTAGAAATCTGTAGATTTCACCCATTTTGGGGGAAAAATCTGAAAATCTGAAACAAAGCATAAAATCTGTAGATGGACAGATAAATCTGTAGAAATGGTAACACTGAATTTTGCGATGTGGTTAAGATTTTTGCAAATTTTTAATCTATATTGAGTAGAGTAACCAGTCTTTAAAATTTTTATTTACTTATTTTTCATTTACAGATTTTTTTGCTGACACTTTTACGAATAGAATTTTTTATTTGTTTAGCAATTATTTATCCAAATCTGTCGTTTATTTATCCAAATTCTACTCTAATTCAATGTCTTTCTTTTGAAATTTTGATTAGATATAAATTAATTAGATGAAAAAATTATAAACATTCTTTTCATTATGTCTTTTTTTTATTGTTTATAATTTGCATACTTTTTTAATAATATTTTACTTTAAAAATTGCATATTTTGAGGTAACAATTTTAAAAGTAAATATCGCCATATTTCTCCAAGTATTTTAAATCTGTAACTTTATACATATTAAAGTGATATATTGAATTTCAATTCTTGTTTGCCAAAAAATGCGTTTAGAGAAAAACTGATCAAAATTACGCTTATCATTTCTCTTTTCATTTTTGTTATTGCTCAGTTTCTGACATGGAACTTGACACATGTCAATTAATTGACTTACAAAAGAGACAGATTTTCAAATTACGATGGTAAGGAGATACAAGAATTTTTGCTAGATTAGATTTTTAAATTTGTAAAAACCTCAATTAATTGTATATTATTTGATTTTAAAATAGTGTGCCTTAATTTATACATATTTCTAATTCATAAATTCTCATTTCTAAATATTTTTTAAGGAGTATTTTGATATTCATTGAAATAAAGATAAAAGATTTTTTTTTACAGCAAAATTGTTTTTTGAAGATAAATGTTATCAAAAGAATATAAAAATAATTTGCCCACATTTTTGGAAAATCTCAACAGTGTGCAGGGTTCGAACTCACTTGAATATAAGGTGAGGGCACAGCCACTGCGCTACAACGGGCTAAATGTTAACACAATCTGTCATATATTTAAACAACCTAGGAAACGCATAACGCTTTCGCATCAGAGGCATTTTACGTGTTAACCCTCCTGCACTCGAGGTAATGCCCAGCATTTCATTTAAACTATCTACTGCAACGCTCGGGTCTCATAAATGCAATGCGTGTTCATGCATAATATTTGTGTGTGTATATATATATTATATTATATATATTATATAATATTATGTATATTATATATATATGTTCAATTTCACTTTGAGATTTTTATAGTTCCCATTTATCTACTAACCAGAGGAAGTATGAAACAGCTTGGTCGTCCGCGCACCATCTGCGTGCGCCGGTGCTCGAACCTGGGTCGATAGAGTCGTAATCAGCGAGGTAATGCCACTATAATCTCTCTCTCTCTCTCTCTCTCTCTCTCTCTCTCTCTCTCTATATATATATATATATATATATATATATAAACTTACTTGAGATGTCTTCGAACCAGGATCAACCAGGTAAAGGTTCCACATGTCTGTCTCTTTTCAAGCGAAGGTCAGGCTGAAGTCTCCACCTCTAGACCTGACTTGATGTAGGAGAGAGTGTTGCTTTCTTGATCTCTCCATCTCACATAATCAGGTATCCTCGGCTCATCTGGGATTGTCCTGAGCCAGGTGTCTAGTCTCTTTTGAAAATTTCGGTACAAGACATCGGTAGTGGTCCTGATTTCTTTGGATAACCTGGTGAATAGTCTTGGCCCTGTGATAACAAATTATTTTCTTTCAGAAGTGAGGTTATTCCATGTCTGGCGATCTCATTTTGTTTCAGATTACGCATCGTCGGTCGTTATAACTCATAAATCTTTTGCTTTTGTGTTTCAATGAATTTCCTGTTCATTTCGAGTATAATAATTAATCTTTTTGTTCCCCATGGAAATTTCACGGTGTTAAATTTCATTTTTTTTTTTTTGTTTTCTGACCAGTGCACTGCTCCATCTTTCGATCAGTGAATGGGTATCATGAATAACCAACCTTATGAAAGTTTGGGATGAACAGTGCGAATAAATTTTTAGTAAATAAAAATAAAACAAAACATATGACTATCAGTCCAAGATCCGTAACATGTACGGATGTACCCACTGTTCGAGTGAAGATTTAAAAGTTTTTGCTATCTTGGGATTAATATTCAAGAACATTTCAAATGTAATCTTTATATGTATTAAGTCACTTTGTATGAAATTGGGCGTAATTCATAGACTTAAAAAAACTGTTCCAGTTTCATTGTCACTCTGTTACGCATTACTGAAATTAATTTAAATTTTAGTATTCCCTGGAATGGTGTTCTTCAGTCTCTGATTGTGAAAATGCAGATTTGCCAGAATAATCTACTGTAGAGAGAACCGGCCTCAGCCAAAATGGCGCCCCGGGCGGAATAAACATTTGGCGCCCTATACATACCCTAAAGATTGTATTCATGCAATCGATAATTTTTACGAGGGGCTTTTTTTGGCTTTTGAGCGGTAGCCCAGCTCGCTCGCCCTTAGGGGCCGCTCTGACTGTAGACTTGACTACTTCTAAAATTACAATTGAAATTTATAAATTAGAATTCTGATAGTTTGTGACATATTTAAATAACAAACTGGTGAGTTTATGTAAAAGTTAGGCTGTTTGTTGATGTTTTCCAAAATATCTGAAATAATAATAATGACACTAGATATGCTATTGAATTTCGATATTCATTTAACAATAACAGTATTCATTTAACGGTATTCATTTAACAGTATTCATTCATTTAACCAGTCTTTCTTCCTATGTCATGCTACTGAATACTGGATACTGGAATGAAATTCCCATTGAAATAAAAGTTGCTCCCTCTAAATGAAAAAACTTCACTTTTTTCTACGTGAAGGTCAAAATATGAAAATAAAAACCCACTCTAATAGACAGAGTTTATTTCCACAACAGTTTCGATGCCCACTGGCATCCTCCTCGGGTGGATACAGAAAAACTCATTCGTTTTTCTGTATCCACCCGAGGAAGATGCCAGTGGGCATCGAAACTGTTGTGGAAATAAATTCTGTCTATTAGAGTGGTTTTTTTTTCATATTGCTCCCTCTATTTTTACGTTTAGTTTTCGTCAGATTAACTGAGTACCTCACTATTTATGGACTTAACCAAAACATCTTCGAGCCTGCAATTGCGTCCGGAACACTTATTATGTCCTTCTCAATTCGATGGAACTCAGGTTAAGTCAATTATTTTTTTTAAATACAGTAGAACCTGTTTAAGGTGATCACTATCGAAACCAAACAAAAGTGGTCACTTTAGGCAGGTGGTCGCTTTAGAAACATCATATTTCTGCCAAGATAGATAACAAGAAACTGACCAGCTTTTTTCAGTCACCTGTTAATGTCTACTATTGTGTTTTATTAAAATCGTACAGTCACTTCAACAAATGAGTAGTATGGGTTCATCGAGTACGAAGGGTTGGCATGGTAACGAGGATAAAAGCGGAAATAAAGATAGGACATAAAGGGTGAAAGAAGGGAAAAGGTCAAAGAACGATATTTTAAGCACAACTGTGCAGTGGCGACGCTAAGAGGATGTGAGGGGAGGCGGCCGCCCTCCATGAAATATGTCCACCTTCCCCTCCGCCTCCTCTAAAACATCCCCTCACTACATCTCCCAGAATACAATGTCAGTTACGTGGAGAAAAAACAACAACAGGGTAATGGTAAAATTTGAAGCTACTTAGTTACCCCCAGTACATCGCCAAATCACCAAACTCATACGCAAAAATGTATTGATTTGTTGTACCTTTGAAAAACAGCGATTTTCTGCAAAAATGAAACTGGCGATAAAACTGGCGATTTGGGGACGCGAATTTGGCAATATGTCACGTTTGGAACCTGATAAACCTGCACTGTTAAACTGAACGCGTAAGCTCGATGACATACAGAGCCAGCTATATCTGCGTTAAGGACACGTGGTGCTACCTAGAGAGTGTTTGTGTATATTAGGAGAGCGATGAGTGTGCACGACTGCGTAGTTTAGGCATGTTCATTCTGTGATTTAACCATCTTGTGGTATAAGTTAGTTGTGAGTAAATGTTCATTTGATTTAAAAATGTAAAAGATAAATAAGATTTGGTGTTTTATTTTTATTTTAAACAACTTTATGAATACAATTTGGCAAAAACTGGAATGGAAAAGAAAGTAACGTTTCAACAGAGGTGGGTAAAGTACTTTCATTTGTTACTTAAGTTAATGTACAAGTAATCTTTAAAAAAATATACTCAAGTTAAAGTAAAAGTATACGTCATCAAAAGTACTTAAGTTGAAGTACAAAAGTAAGTGTTTCATAATGTACATAAGTACTGAAAAGTAAGGAGTACTTTTTCAAAAATGAAATAAAATACGCTACAAATATATAATAATATAAAATAAACATCATTATGGCAAACAAATTTCATTGGATACAGAATTAAGATTATTATAAGTAGGAATTATTATATTAAGAACTATAATTTATTATCTAATAATTTATTATAATAAGTATGCATTATGTGCAGAATTTCTCATTGAGTTTCAACAACAGCCGATTTTCAATGACTCTTTTGATTGGTTAATGAAACCCAAATGTTTTGGTAAACAAAATCTGGAATAATCCGGTTTCGGTGTCTTCCCCCTCTCAATACCTGACATTGAGAGGTGGCAGATTGAAAGCGGGTTTTTCCAGAATTTGTTTACCAATTTTGAATGAAACTGTCGAGCATACAGCTGTTTTGTTACTTCGTACTTTTCAGATTTTCGCAATATTGTACTTAAATTAAAGTACAAAATTTTTCCCAAGATTGTACTTAAGTTAGAGTAAAAGTGTTACAAAAAAATGTACTTTCTAGAAAGTACATTCTCGAAAAAGCTACTTAAGTACAAGTACTTAAGTATATCTACTTCACTACTACCGACCTCTGCGTTTCACGTTCAACAATTGGTAACTTTGAAATTTTACTTACTTGCATTGAAAACAATTTAATTTTGGTCATTTTGAGTTTAGAGAAAACAGAAATAATAATCATACTTTCTAAGAGCTCCTTAATTTATCTCCCATACGTTTCCTTTCTTGTTTCCCAAAAACAAACTTCCCCCCCAAAGCCCATCTCTCTGCCACCCCTTCCTTCCCCACTTTCAGAATCCTGGCGTCCCCTCGACAGCTGTGTAAACAAAGGGTTTGATTATATACTGTAAACAATAGAATTGCTAAGTGTAAACAATGGTTGATAAGGAGGATATTCATAAGGGAAGATGGGTAGGTGGGTAATGGGGATGGGAGTGATAAGGCAGTGGCGTGACTAGGCATACGTATTATACGCACAAAAAAATTGCGACCGGTTACCGGATAATATTTTTTCATTTATAATACTGTATTGAGAATCTTTGCGTCTCGAATCAAAATCGTCAACACCGTCGTCAAGGAGTTCGAGGCAACAGGACTCCGTCGCATTGAACTCGTCTTTGATTAGATCAAATCATTGATTTTATGCAGTATTTCAATAATTCGTTTAGTATTCTATGTTTCATTCATTTGTGTATTGGTTTGTATATTATTCACTTGTATATTTAGTTATTTATATTTTGTAGAATTGGGTAACATGTGCGAGTCGGCTAAATGAACTATAAGTGATGTATTTGTATTAGGCGTAACTAGTGGTAATTTCACATACGTTAGTGATATAAATGGTACCACCAGGTGGATTGATCATTGTCTCACTAGTAATAACCTAAAAGATCGAATTGTTAGCGCTCATATTCTACATGATTTCCGTCTTTCTTATCATAGACCGTTAGAACTATTAATTAATTTTACCAACGTATGTGCACCCGACATAACAAGAATTCAATAGGTAAAACAATCGCGTCGATTTGTCTAATGTTAATATGCAACATGAGAGGCGAAGTAATAGAGGGAGTACAAGAATTTAAGTATCTGGGTCGAATTTTTGCCAGCTTCTTGAGTGATGACTCAGATATAAGAAAACAATGTCGAAGCCTTTGTGCTAAAGCGAATATGACAATAAGGAACTTCCGGTTCTGTATAAGTGAAGCTAAAGATACTTTCGTACTTTCTGCAGTAACATATACGGACAACCAGGGGCATGTTAAGGGCAGGGCACTTAAGGCACGTGCCCTGGGCCCCGCGCTTTAATGGGCCCCGCACTCTAGAGAAGAGACTCTGCTTATTATATAAAATTAGATCAGATTTTGTGTCATCAGATAAAGGTTTTTGGAAAGTGGAAACACATCAAGAAAAACTGAAAATTATTGGAAAATAACATTATTATTGCACTTTTATTTTTACATATAGATAACACTGGTATGCATATAAAATTTTTTTGTCTGCTGTGAGGGTTTTTTCAACTCATATTATATAATTCGACCATGCTGAATTCGAAAATGACATTGGTTTTCCTCAATCAGGTCAGGCTTTTTCTCTATTGGCCATTTATTATAAGTCCAATTTTATCCCCAAATTTATTGATTTTTTTAGCTTAAACACTGTAGATACGAGTAATATTATAAGAACACTCGTGAAAAATGAAAACATTGTGTGAATAAATACTTTTATTCATACAATGAATATGGAAAAAAGTTTATTGAGGAAGGAATGAAGTTTTTTAGCTTTCCGTCTGTGTTTTTCTTCGGGCACGTCTCGCTTCAAACACCAGCAATAGTCCGCCAGCATATTGATATCCCAGTTTCCCTGGTACCTCTCTTCCATTATTTTGATATCTTGGTGAATCGTTCACCCTGTTCCTCACTATAATCCCCGCAATTTTCAGGAAAATAGTCCAAGTGGGACCACAAAAAGTGCATTTTTATGGACATGCGCGACCCGTGAGCTTTGAAAGCTTCCATCAAGTTTTCGACAACGGACTCGTATTCTGGACTTCTACGCTTGCCAAGAAAATCAGTGACAACTGATTTGAATGCCTGCCAGGCATTCTTCTCAGTTGGAGTCATTGCGTTTTCGAACTGAGTATCCTTGATCAAAGTTCGAATTTGAGGACCATCAAAAACCCCAGCATTTAGTTTAGCATCAGATATATGAGGAAATTTACTCTCGAGATATCGGAATGCTGAACCCTCCTTATTCATTGATTTGATGAAATTTTTCATCAAGCCCAGCTTAATATGAAGTGGTGGGAGCAAAATTTTTGTTGGTGGTACAAGGGGCACTGAAACGACATTATGCGACCCAGGTTCAAAATTCTCTCTGGATGCCCATTCACGCTGTGCATAGTGCTTCTCATCCGCTCGGCTATCCCATTTGCAGAAGAAACATGGGTATTTCGTGTATCCCCCTTGCATTCCCAATACAAATGCCACAATCTGAAAAAAATGAAAATATTTAAAGAATTTAGAGAATTTGTTCTATCAGATAAAAAAATCTATGCATTGGACTGTATCACTTCTGTGGGGAAGTTAAGTGTTCTTATACGCTCTCAAATAACCTTTGGAAAAACAACATAGTCAATAGCAATAGTTTACTTATGATATTAGTATTACCTTCAAATCTCCACAGATCCTCCAGTTATGTTGGTCGTATACGAGAGCATCCAGTAAAATTTTCATGTTATCGTAGCTCTCAGTAAGTTGTACGGAATGTGCTACAGGGACTGATGCAACCCTATTCCCAATGTTGAGAAGTACTGCTTTCAAACTTCGTTTAGACGAGTCTATAAATAGCCTCCATTCTGATGCGTTATATGGCAAGCCCAAGGATTCGATTAGCCCCTCAACATTGCAGCAGTACACTAAGGAAGAGGTATTTTCGTGCACTGCAAAAAACTTGCGGAATTCTTCCTCTCGTTTCCTATACCAGGAGAATGTTGTTCCCGGAGCCAGCAAGTTGTCCTCTCGAAGTCGTGAGCCCAAGATCTCGGCAGCTAATTTGGAAAGTCCTAAATCCCTGGTAAGATCATTAAGTTTGGCCTGGTTGAGAGGCCTCGGCTCATTTGAAGCGGTATTTTGAGGTATATACGACTGGGAGTGGTCATTGGCATTGGTCATTGATTCATCATCAGAATCATCGAAGTCCAGGGTTTGAGGTGGGTCGGGTATTGGAATTCCAGGACCATGGGGTACAGGTCTCATAGCAAGGAATGTCAGGGTATACAACAATGTGTTTATTCTTCTTGTTAACTCCTGAAAATAGAAACCCAGAAACATGGATATAAAACTTGCATATGAAATAGAAGAAGCATTCAGACAGTGGCGGCTCGTGAGGGAAGGCTGTGGTCTGTAAGATATGAAATAGGTCGATGGAGTCTGTATATTTTCTTTCTTTTTCATTCATATTGTCCCTTCGGGGACAATATGAATGAAAAAGAAAGAAAATATACAATCATTGTATATGTAAATGTAACTTGTATAACAATATGTATGTGTAAATGTATTTTCTATAACAATATGTATATGTAAATGTATGATTACCATTATGGTGAATATTATGCTATATATGGTGAATATTACATTATGGTGACTATTATGTCAAGTTTCATACGAGGATTTCAAAATATTTAAGAAAAATAAATTTATAAGCCCACCTTGGAGGTTTGTCATGCAGAAATAGCAATCTGTCACGTGATCCTTTCCTTCTCTCCAAATCATGGGAATTCCAAAAGGCAAAGATTTCGCCCTGCCTTTGCTCCATCTTCTCAAATTTTCAATGCACGTCTTGCAGCACATATGAGGGGCGAAATTTTTGTCCTGGTCCCCTAGCTTAATTCCAAAGTATGCTCTATACATTGTCTTCACAAATTTAGTGATTTGGGACTGGTTATTTGGCATGGTAACCGTCCCACATATGTAGCAGAATCTATTGGGATCATTTTTACACGCTCTATTCATTATGAAATATTTTATCTATATGCCTGAAAAGTAAAAAAAGATATTATACAAGTGAAACAAGTGATGATAGATGTTACTCTTCCAATTCCGCTTTGACAAAATCACGAAAAATTCTATTTTACTTATGAGGCCATAGCCGGATAACCTGAGCTGATTGAGAAAAACGGATTGCAGATTCGAAATCAGCAGGAAAAACTCTATAAGAATCACTTACAAAACCCTTGACAGCAAAATTGATGCATACCAGTGTAATAGCTGATCGTGCTGATGAATTGCTGTTTTTACACTTTACAGTGGTTTCCTCCATTTTTTTATTTGATTATTTTTATTTAATTTGATTTATTTGATTTGAGTTTACTTGATTATCCTTTCAAGTTTCAACACTATTTTTTACGTATAACGTACAGTATTATTGCCTTTTGTATATTTACATTGGCACAGAATTTTCCTAACAAGTTAACTGCCATTTGGCAACTCCGAGTCTCGCTCGTAGCGCCAAAGGGTTCTAGGACAGTTCATACCAGGACAGCTCATACCAGGACAACTTATACCCAGACAACTCATACCCGGACAACTCATACCTAGGACAACTCATACCTAGGACAACTCATACATAGGACCAGAAAAAAAAATGAAAAATTAATGAAAACATTTATTTTGTAAAATTAAAAATTAAATTTAAACATTTAAAATTCATGCAAGTTATATATATATATATATATATATATATATATATATATATATATATATATATGCCCAGTTAGGTTCGTTGAATGCCCGGTTAGGTCAACTGAATACCCGGTTGGGTTCATTGAATGCCCAGTTAGGTCAACTATACGCCCTTGACGATTGGTTAGGTTTAGTCGTGATATTTTCGTTAAAACTAACGAAAATATCACGACTAAACCTAACCAATCGTCAAGGGCGTACAGTTGACCTAACCGGGCATTCAAATTTTATCCTATGTAAATAATGGTTCTCTATTTATTATATGTTTGCAATAAATAATAAATTTGTTGTTATTGTTTTCTTATCTTATTTTGGTTAATTTGCAGAGGTTAAACTTTCGGGGTGGATATAGATGAAAAGATCAACATTGGGGTGGTAATTGATGAAGAGAGTATGAGTTGTCCTAGGTATGAGTTGTCCGGGTCTGAGTTGTCCGGTATAAGTTGTCCGGGTATGTGTTGTCCTGGTATGAGCAGTCCGGTCACGGCGCCGGAGAGAGGCAGGCCTAAAGATGCCTAATGCTTCCAGCGTTCAGTTTTTGATTTGTCGCTGTGAGGGGAAGGTACGTCATACGTATAGTGTTTTTGTATGTATGTGTTTTTCTATTGAATGACAACATAAAAAGCTTGATACATATGTTACATCTACATACGCTGGGTGCTTTTAAGATGGCAAGCTCGTCTTTCGTCTTTGTTTTGCTGATATGTTTGTTAAAAAAAAAAAGGTTGATTTTTTTTACTTAACTGAAAGTGTTACAATTTTCAGAACATTATTGTCGTCAAACTGTTAAATGTAGAATTATTTTGCAATAAATCGCTAATTATTTCAATTGTTTGGTACAAGAAATCTTGCATTTATTCATATTACCAACTATTTCTTATCTTCTGCCATGTTATTGTAACTTAAATATAATACTATTAGTATAATTTTTAAATTTTTTTTCACATATTTTTCATATTGTCGACCTTATATTTTGCAGGGATGAGATATTTAAGACAGATGAGTCCACCCCACTGTATGCCATGATTAACCCTGTAAATTGTAGTATGCATTTATATTCACATATTGTTATGATTTCCATGTGTGTTCACGGAACCAATGGGCCCTGCAACTCATCTGGTGCCCTGGACCCCCCCGGTAGCTAAACACGCCCATGCGGACAACTACTCTGGATGAATTATAAAAAAGGTTATGGAAGAACCCTAAATTTGCTGTACAACAGATATTTTAAATTCCTACATAAATTACGCGCCTCCCCCAACCCCTCACGAAATGCTCAGGTTCGCAAATGTTTGCTACCCGCAATGTCCCGAGCTTCCCAGAGGTAACAAGACGTGCTCAATACAGTCTAATGCAAAGAATTAAAAAATCAACCAACCCGATTATCCAAGCTATTCATCAGTACTGCCATATGTCTTCTAAGCTATGGAATTCATGGGACGAAAACGTCTGTCTGTAGCTCCACTTAACTCGACATTACTGTATTATTTCTCATTAATTGTATATACAGTATTTCTATCCTTAGTATTTGAACTGTCATTTTATTCTATTGTCAGTTCGTGTTATTAATATCTGTCATATGGACTAAGGTCTGCCAGTAAACTTTTTCATTTTCATTTATTATTTATTTATTTGTTTATAAATAAATAGTTTTAATTAATATACTTTCTTGTAAAGTTTGATTTATATCCGATTTTCACGACTTCATGCGTATAATATATATATATATATATATATATATATATATATATATAGTAGTGTGACTGCAAAATGGAAGAGTGCATCACAGGCTGAAGTCCTTCACTGTCTCCCTAAACGCGGCTATACTACTCACTCAGTAGTATCCCTGCGTTTGGGGAGAGGAATTTGGGTGCTATGAAATCCTGCCCCTGTGATCCAATTTCCTCTAACCAAACGCAGGGATACTACTGAGTGCAGTGGCGGTCCTAGCTTACATGACGCCCTGGGCGAACTCACCTTCAGCGCCCCCCCCCCCCCCTGTTCGTCAACACACACACATTCGAATCCCCCCAAAATAAAGGACAGACATAACTCTTTCACAAAATAACTTTTTATTGGACTAATTGTTGGAACTTCAGAACCAAACAAAGACTCAAATTTCTGAATTTTACAAATCCTTCATCACGTAAATAGAATAACTCACTTAAGAGAATGTAATTATGATACTATGAACAGGAAAAATACAATTAAATTGCACAACTGCCATAAATAAACTAGAGAATCAAATTTCTAATTGTACAATGCTCTATCACATAAATAGAATAAGACGCTAAGAGAGGGTAATTATTATGCTACACTTTGAACAAGAAACAAAATAAATTGCACCACAGCACAACTGCCATCTAAAGCCTGACTCTTCTTACCTCCTTGATGCAAAGTCATTGATCTTTTATTATTTATTTTATTTTATTTTTTATTTTTATTTATTTCTTTATTTATTTATTCTTATTTTTATTCTTATTTTTTTTGCAGGCGCTCATGCCGCCCCTCCACAAATGCCGCCCTGTGCGGCTGCCCATATTGCCCATATGAGGAACCGCCACTGACTGAGTGAGTAGTATAGCCGCGTTTAAGGAGACAGTGAAGGACTTCAGCCTATGATGCACTCTCCCATTTTGCCGGTCGGACTACTATATACACACATGTGTGTGTGTGTGTGTTAGTTTCTCAAAGATTTCACCCACCAACTAAAATTAAAGAAGAGCATATGTACGAGTGTATACTGTATATGAGTATATATGCATCAATATATACATTTGATTTGATTTGTGATCAACAAAAAATAAACAACAACAACCCTATTTTAACCCACCCACTAAAATTGTTTTAGAAGTAGCCATGCTATCAATGTTGTAATAACTTTACAGCGAAAACACTGGACCTTAATTTTTGGTTCTTCTTTTTCTTCTTCTATTTGGTGGAGGGGCGCTTTTGCGGGCGTTCGACCCTGGCCCCTCCTTCCTGCATAAAAAAAAGCTAATGACACGAGCTTTGTCTCGCGTTAAGGCACGCATCAACAGTTATTGCGAGACTGTTTTGCTTACTAAAGTTATGCGTGTTCGTATAAAATGATAGGATCGAGACCCGGAGATTCTCAACACAATAATATAAATGAAAAGGTGGTATCCGGTAACCGGTCACGAAAAAAAATAAGAACATAAGCACGCATTTATAATGCGTATGCCTAGTTACGCCACTGTATTGCGTCATTCACTACGTTGTTCTAAAGAAAGTGCCCTCACATTGTAATTTAATTTGCGTAGTTCCTGCGTTTTCATTAACAATCTTATATACACAGATAGATTGAAAACTCGCACACAAGGGCTTCTTTGACCCGCCTCATTAGTTCGTGCTCGCCCGTGATTTTAGATCAATGGTTCCCAACCTCGGGTCGCGAAGGGTCACTCTATTCACTATTCTTAATTCAATTTATATTTTTACACATATTTAAATTTTATCTTAAGCCTGAGGGTCAGGAGGTCCTGTTGGTGGCCATTTAGGGTCGCAGCAAAAAAGGTTGGGAACCACTGTTTTAGATATTGAAGGGAAGGAATCATATATATATATATATATATATATATATATATATATATATATATATATATATATATATTAGGGTCCTGCGAATCACAATTTTTTTTTTTCGAATCGAATCTCATCATCCCAAACAATTCAAATCGAATCGAATGAACTGTACACATATAGATTTGTTATATTTTATTTTATTGGGTTCAGAATCCCAGCTGAGCCCTGAACGGCCAAGCTCTGAGGGCCAGTTTAACCTACAGACCAAGTTAAGCTAGACTAAAACTTATGAACTTGGAGGTCGTATTAGGTCCTACCTCAGGGTTGCTGGCTCGATGTGGGCCTACCTCAGGCCTCAGTTGCATAAAATTAAGATAAAAAACAAAAGGGGCACTATTTATGGTCTTTTCTAAACCTTGCAACAACACAACCTGCACCATTGCACGATGCAACAATTTTGTATCTAAACAACCAAATTGAATTGCAAGAGAGCTCTGTATAAGACCACGCCCTGTAAGTGTCGCATTCAACAAACGAATAGGAAGGACGCGCAGTGCCCTCCAAAAATTGATGCCACAAGAGTGCCAAAACAATGATGCCACAAGAGCCCAAAAATGCTAGCTCTAAATTAAGTGAATTTTTCACTAACTTTACATTTATGAGATGGATATATACTGTATATACACCTGAACTTAATATATACAAGCAATGCTGCATCAATCAGCTTAGTCATCATATCGCATTGGGACAACAATGGCTCTTCCTCTTCTAGATTTTCTAACAAGATTATAGGGTGTATATATATTGAATTAAGTTTCAAATTAAACAAAGAATGGTTTCTTTACTTAGTGTGTTTATTTAGAGTAATAAGCATAAAATTAATTAAATCTTCTCGAGAACAAAGGACAAAGTAAATCCTTCTTGAAAAAAATTATTAAGTATTTGATCATCAGGAAGAACAATGATATTGAAGTATGTAAAAGTGTTATTGCACAAGAGATTGGTCTCAGTATATAGATTGAATTATAATCTAAGTAAAGAGAAAAATGTATTTACGAAAGTGTTCTTCAAAACATCACTGTTGTTGTTTACCGGAATTTTGTGCAAGCGTGGTCTGACTAGATACACAAAATTTATTTTTTTACCACAAACACAAATTGTAAAATAGCTGAAATAATGTTTTTGCATGCTACCGACAAGAGCGAGACTGTGCGAAGCTTAGAACCCTCGACGAATAATCTCCGCCCAGCATCACATAGACCAGCGTTTCTTAACCTGGGGTGCTAGCACCCCCAGGGGGTCCTGAAATCGATTTTAGGAGATGCTGGAAAAGGGCTTCTGTCATGTGCAGTATGGATACGTTAGGTCCGTTAACCAAACTCCTTCACAAACTCCTAATCTTTTCTATTTTATTAACAGATATTATTGTATGAGAATTTGAATATATATTTAATTACGAAAGATTTATTGCACGTTTACATTATCACCATTAATATTAAGAAGGAAGACGTTGACTCTGTGTCACAAGAAATTTACTTTTTTTGCATGTTTGACCCCAAGATTAGGGGGTAAGTAATTCTCCTTGATTGTTATTCTTAACATTTCTTTTGGCTGCTTGATCTATTGTTATATTCAAGAACAAGTATTTTATTATATTGTTATATTCAAGAAAGTATTTAGGTTTGAATTTGTAAATATAATTCTTTGTGTGTCTTGTCTTAATATCGTTTTAAAATTTTCCTCGTTTATTTTTTACTCTAAATGTGCTGCTTTTAAATGTATGTTCACTTTGCTTTAACTTGATATCTTTTTATTCAAACTATTATTGGTCAACTATAAATTGCACTCATATGTTTTGTATTTGCGTGGTGCTTTTTGCTACTAACTTTTGCTAACTTTTTGCTAATTTTTTGCTACTAACCAGGTGAAGGGGGTGCTGGACTGCCTAGACCTAACTACAGGGGGTGCTGATGTCGAAAAAGGTTAAGAAACGCTGACATAGACGGATGGCTTCCTTAGCTGAACAACTTTTTGGCCAAATAAACTTTGCTCTAAACTTTTTTGTAGTGAACGAATTTGTTCGATGTTCCCATCAAATTATTCGGGACGACGTACTCCATGTTTTGGTGTAAAGTGCGTGTGGTGTAGTTTCTTCTGAAAAGTTATATATAGCCTTCAGAAGAACCGTCCACGAAGTGCTAGTCAGGGTCAAAAACGATTTGTCCACGGCCTGCCGTGCGTGGATGATAAAGAAATTTCCAACAATGAAAGGAATATAAAAGGAAAATAAATGCAATGACTAGTCCTTTATTTAAAAGTTTGTTTTCATATACAATATTCAATATAATTAGTGTATGTTTTTGTTCCATTTAATATAATTTTTTAAAATTTTAATTTCTTACGAGGAATAAAATGTTACATTGTACTTTAAAACGATTTGACATATTGACTGGTCGTCACTAATCAACGAATTTCTTGAAATGAGCTCAGTGTCATGTCATGTTCCTGTGCTGGAGGAAACCTTTTTAAGAGAATGAAAAGTGATTCACACGAGAAATAACTGATTAAAGAAAGTTACATCAGTTTTGGTACATTGCTCAAGAACTCGAAGGCGTGTGTTAAATTTACCTAAAACAAATCTAATGTTACAAATTTTGATAGACTGTACTATTTGTCATGGGAACCATCTCTTAGGTAATCGAGTGAGATAGGCTCTATTACTATACTGTATCTACTCGCATTATGCTTTTCTAAAAAAAATTGAATTTTCGGACGGATTCATAGAAAGCGGGATGTTTTGCGTGAGTCTCGAGTGCTTCTGCTGTGTTAGCACAAATGAAAACCATGACCTCTTCAAAATTTTAGCTGTAATTAATACTTTTAAATAGTGCTTTGTTTTTTTCAGTAAAATATTTGATTATAATTGGTTAACGATTAAAAAGTGTAAAAGATACGTTATTTTCATAACGTGTATGTATCTATAGCACAGATACATGCAAATAACGTACATTTTTCACGGACACGGGCGCAGTGGAGTTCAGAAAGTTTTCAGATTACATATTTTTGGCATAGTATCCGTTTGAAATGAGCAGTTTAAGCACCCTGATAATTTTTTTCATGTAAATAAACAGATGAAGCACAGAAACTCACCACCGCCCCCGGTACCTCTCATCACAGCCTATTCATATCTCGTAGGCTTATATAGAATCCAAAGTTTAGATTTACCTTTATACTTTATCACTACTATAATAGCTTTCATATTGCGGGACTTTTTGAATAAATAAAGTAAAAAAATCTTATAAAAAATAACGAACCTTAATATAGGCCTACTTCTGCGATAATTTCCAATGAAATTTCCTTTGACCTGATATATATTCGTTTTACCTGCATTAAACGATAAATTTCCTTGGGTTCATGACAAAAGTTTATTACTTATGACAGTTCTTATTTACCTAGGCTGACCATACGTACCGTTTTGAACGGGACAGTACCGTTTTTTTTTATGGGTTCTGTATGGGTTCTGTCACTGAAGAATAATTGTAAGCTCAATATGTTTATGTACTTACTTTTTCATGAATACAGAATATTACATAACCCCCGTCCCTTTTTTGCCATCCCAATGTCTCGTTTTTGTCTCAAGGAAATATGGTCAGCCTATATTTACCCAACTAAGTTCTGTCTATTCTTTTCTTTCTGAATTAATTGTTCGCTTGAATAATTCATTGTACAACTGAGAGAGCATCTGAGGAATGGGTCCTTCCTGGCTAATAGAAAGAAGATCTATTGCCAACTCTTTTCCAAAAGACTCTACAAAATGGGTTAGTAACATCCAGGTATTAAAAAACGACTTCTCCACAAGAGCAGTAAAGAAAGGTAAGGTAGAAATCATGATGTAGAATTTGAACGCCAACGGAAATCTTTCTTTCATTTCAGGATAGATGTTGAAGAGTTCAAGCATTTTGTACAATGGAACATGTAACAGAAAAAACGCCCTGTACAAAAATGCTCCAAAAGATTTTAAAGAAAAGGCAAGTTGTTCTTCAGTAACCTGTAAATGACGAGTCGCAATGAAAACACTTGCTCAAAGGGATGATCCAATCTCTCTCTTAATGCCCCATCCAACTTTCTTAATGATGAAAGGGCCCGAGGACGGAAAAACACATCAAAGTGAGAGATATTTCTCCTCCCGTACAAATAACCTTTTTTGCTAAGCTCCTCACAATAAAATTTGATGTATTTCAGTGTTTTTGGACGAGGGGAGTCGTTTCCATTCTTCAGCATCATTATGCAATAAGAGTTGACTTTCATGATTAAACTATTGAAAGACTCTCTCGCTTCTATTGCCGTTTCGTTATGAAAATGCAAGTATATTGAAGAGATTAGAGCAAGTGATTCACGAAAAGTACCATTCTCATTGAGTTCAAAGTCAGTACATTTCTTCGCCCTCCAATCTTGAGCACTTTCGTAAATTAATTCAGAGACGCCCTTTAACAAATGAAAATTTTGTAAGATAAAACTATAAACTCTGTAATCTTCCCACCTGGCCTCAGAAAGAATCTCAATGCCCCATACCGAACGGAAATTACTAGGATATTGAATACAAAGATATGACAAATTTCTGATAAAAATGGAATAGTCTTTAAAATAAGGATCTTCTTCCAACCACCTGAGCAGTTCCGAAACTCTTGGATACCTCGGTGGTAAGGTATTTTCATCCGTACATTTCCCAACATCTTTGCACTGGGGACAGTTTTTACAGACCAATCTTTGATTGACAAATGTAATTTTCAAAGTAGAAAGATTGTTTTTCTCAAAATATTCGGATAAGGTCAAAGAAGACTTCATGAAATCTGTAATCAAGTGTTCCTCAGGATGATTTTGGTTATTGGAGTGTCTCGCAATTAATAGTCTTCTGCAAGGATCTACGATAAAACCCACGCCAGAATCTTGCTTCTTTTGTACTGCAAGGATGGTCAGTTCATTAACAATCGAAGCAATTGCAGCAATTAATGACTTTATGACACTTTCACTAGCTTCCAACCCCAGTGCAGTTCTGTAGATGCTATTCACACTTTTGAATAACATCTCTTTAGAAGTGAAGTACCCCAAATTAAATTTTAATAACGAGTAAACTTCAGCAAAGATCCGGGGCTGCCAAATGAAAGGAGTGAGATTATGCATGTCCGAGACTGAATGGCGCAAGAGATTAGATGCCACCAGAAAAATGTCCTCAGAAGTTTTAATCGCGCAAACTACACACTCATAAGAAAGTAGTAACGTACATGAAAAACAGAATAAATCGCCGGTTTCTTCATTCAATTCTACCCAAGGGTATTTCAGTTTCCAACTTTTAGTACATTCTTTCACATTTGGGGGCACAAAGGGGTTTATGGAGCAAATTTTATCATGATCTGTCGTAATCTCCTTTTCGCTTTTCACTCTAGACAGTTCTAAGTCATGTATAATTTCAATGCTAGAAAAATTTTGAGGTTTGACAGAATTTCTAGATGTAAAGTTATTTTCAGTAACGTCTTTGCTCTTTAGTTTATGACTCACTTTACAACGCGTCATAACTTCATTATTACTAGTGGTATGCGTGAATCTTTTATTTTCATTAATATTTTCAGATCTCTCGTCTATAATAACATTTGTAGAATTCGCCTCCTCCGAAAATATTTTAGCCTTCTTGACGCCATTATAGTACATTTTATCTGTAGTTTCCTCTGTGGAATGTAATCTGTCTGTAAATGCGTCTGAAGGAGTCAAAGTACCTGTAGTTACATTTGAATACAGTTTACGGACAGTTCCTTCTGAAGAATTAAGTGCATTTGTAGAGTTCTTCCCAAAATTCAGTTTTTCTGCAGACTTAAATTTCATTATCGCTGCATTAGCTGAATTTAACTTATTGGTATTTAAGATTTCTGAAAGGCAGGTTTCATCTTTTATTTTATTAGTGAGGCTAACGCGAGCTTCATTTCCTATACTATTAAACTCTGTAAGGGAAATAGACTTCACAGATTCTTCGAAACAACTGTTCACGAAAGAACGATGATTAAACTCTTGTCTCTTATCTTGCAAATTAACGCAGTCTCCATTTGAGACGCGGTTTGTAACAAGAGCTTCCTGCAGATTAGAATTAAATTTATCGACAGAGTTCGCTAAAGAAATTGTAAATTTATTTGTAGGCTTCATATTCTTTGCTCCCACATTGGCAGAATTCAACTTGTCGACAATTATGATTTCTGAAGAGCAGATTTCGTCTTTATTATTGAGACTAACAAAAGTAATTTTCTATATTATTAAACTCTGCAAGAGAAATAGTCTTCACAGATTGTTCGAAACATTTCAATTTCTCGACACTTATGATTTCTGAAGGCATATTCTCTCTTTAATCTTATTATTGAGGCTAGTACAACCTTCGTTTTCTATATTATTAAACTCCGCAAGAGAAATAGACTTCACAGATTCTTCGAGACAACTGTTCACCGAAGAACAGTTATCAAAATCATTTGCGTCGTCGATCGTATCTTTCAAATAAACACAGTCTCCAAATAAAGGCTGTTTGGTATTATGATTTTCATGCTCAAGCGTATTAAAGCCAGAATTATTTGTATCTGAACTATACTTGGACTGATAATTGTTTTTTGGTTGATCATAGTTGGCAATGCGCACATCGGAATGGATACTTTTTACCTCTACATCATCATTACCATGGGAACTATTCCTACTGGAATTTAAATGAATATCTTTGACTGTTTCAGTTTCAATATTTAAGTCGTCTATTGATAAAGGTTGGGAAAATACCCTTTCTTCTAAACAATTTTCTTTTGATGAATCTTGCGAGTGGAAATTTTGTTTTGATACGAGACTGTGTATTGTATTTTCCTGATCGTATTGAAGCGTTTTTAAAATATTGTCCGTTTTATTTTCATTTTCCCAAGATGGAGAGAGTACGTTTTTATTAGTATTATTGCACACTTTTTCTGTTCCTTCAATTTTCTTAAATAGGCTCTCCTTTTCGTCTCTTCTGCATATTGCCATTTCAGTTTCGAGTTTCTTTTGATGCTCAAGAACTAGATTATTAATAGAAAGATCCGTTGTTTGAGCGTCTTTACCACTGGAGTAACTCATGCTCTGCAGAGATTGCTTTTTAGAATTAATTTTAACATCTTTCAGAGAGCAAATCATTACAGATTTTTCCTTTCGTGGCCTTTTAGCTGGTGACTGGAAGATATTTGAAAGTCGCTTTGAAGCGCTACCTCGGAGATCATTAGGTTGAATTTCTTGAACCATTTCGACCTTCATGACGTGTCGTCGGGTCTAGTAATTTCAAAAAATGGTCGTCGCTCACTAATGAAATGTTGGTGGGGTTTACGGTGTTCTCTTACCTCCTTTCTGACGATCGTCCGTCTTTCCTAGAAAAAGAAAATACGAACTTGAATTATTTTATGTAATGAAAATACCATAGCATAATAGTCAAATGCATGACACATTCAACAACTTTTTGTTTTACATGCAAATTATTAAAAGTTTAATTACAGACATTTAAGTAAATTTTAAAAATAAAACTTTACAAAACATTTTAAAAGCCCATGATTATGTACCGTAGCCAATGAAATACCTAAACATTAAGGATATATACAGATTCGAAAAAAGTTAGCCTAAAAAATTCTAAGCAGGGTAAACAAGAATTATGTCGGAATGACATCAGTGTCCCTGCCTATATTTTTGACTCTGGCTTTGATACAAGAACAGATTCTTGCTCGCGATACATAGTCTTGTGATGATGCATACGTGTATGAAGTTTCAGCAATTTATACCGATTCAAAAGTTATGACCTGGACACGAAAATGCTCAGTTTGATCTTTGACACAGTCTTGTAATGATACACGTGTATGAAGTTTCAGCAATTTATGTAGAGTGGTTCAAAGCTTATAGCGCGGACAGGAGAGTGTGAGGAACAGACGATGGACAGACGGAAAAACAACTGCAATCCAGTATGGCCCCTCGAAATTTATTTGGTCTGGACAAAAATTACGAATTGGTAAGGTTTTTCTTTAGACTGAATATTTCAGTCTTTGTAGTGGGAAGTATAAAATTTCAAAAATAAAACTTTAAAAATTACTGATAAGAAATTGTCTCTATGCGAACTTCTTTCCGAAACTGTACACATCTTGATAGACCAATAACAAAACAAGGGTTAAGACTCGTCAACCGGCCTGGTTTGCCCACAAATTCTGTTTTAAAAATGCTTTCATTAAATTTAAGAATTAAAATGGCAACTAACTTAATTAATAACTTCCATCACTGAGGAAACAATTCTAAATAAAAGTCAAACTTAAAATTTATGAAAAAACCTTCGAATTTTTAAATAATTTGCACAGTAGAATTGCATGATCCTTCAGAAAAGGTAGAGAATAGTTGAAATTTAACATACTGTACAGTAAATGTTTACGATAATGACGATACAACATGACGGATAGTTCGCCTCAACCATGGCTTACAGAAACGAGTATGGACCTTACATTAAAAAAATTGGAAAAACTGTCAATACTGGGAGACCGACCGATTCTGACATACACAACAAACCAAAAAAACGCAGAGATTTTAGTAGCATTATAACGAGACGGAAGGTGGAGCAACTGTGAATGTAGTTTTTTGTGGCGAATGTAGAAGTGTATGCTTGGGGAGTGGAAGACATCAAATTAGAGGAAGTTCAATGAGCAGAATGCAAGCTGAAGAAAGGAAAGTCGGCAAGAAATTATGAGACATAGTAAAATGAATATGATGGTAGAGTGGCGTTTGAATGGCTGTGGAATATACATAAAAAAGCCTGAAAAAGTAGGTGTATACCTGGTAATTAGATGAAAGCTGTAATTGTACGTATCACTATACAAATAAAAGTGAAAATAAAATTAGAGGTAGAACTTCTACCTCTAATTTTATATTCACTTTCACTTAAAATGTTTCAAGCGTTGATGGACGGTTGTTTTAGGGAGAGGATGTGTTCATCACGTGTTTTCAGTGAAGGCTGATTGAAAAACTAAATGGTAAGAAGGAAAAGGTGTATATAGTGTAAAATCGGGAGTTTATTACCGATTATAAAATAATAGAATTCATAATGTATAAAATGGAAAATATAAGTTAGGTTTAATAAATGGATTGTAAAGTTAGGAAATAGGCTTCAGATGAAGTTGGACAAGAGTACGTGACTTTTCGCACGAAGCCAGAAGAACAAGTTTTGCCGTCACAGGTTTTGCCGTCACGTGATGCCCACCTCCCGTTTCGTCCAATCGTACATTAATAATTGTCGTAGAACACTAGATGCATATAATTAAGTTAGTTAATATCGTAAAACAAGCCAATTAAGGTTAGTTAAATAATATAAAATAATTAGTAAATTATAAAAACTTGAACTGTAGTAATTACGGTTTCTTAAATTTTAGGTGCAATAATAAATAGACAGATCATGTGTAAAACTCGAATGGAACAATGAAATCTCGATGGAAAGGCAGCGCATCGCAAAGGAGGCGTTAGTCAAGAAGAGTAGTCAGTAGAAGTTGAGAATTTGTACTGAAGAGATCTTAGCTCCTTTATTATTATTATTATTTCAGTTTCACGATTCGAGCCCGTGGGAAAGAGGGCTTCCAAGGTTAATTAATAACTAAATCCAATGCATTTTTCCCCTAAGGCCTCCGACGAAAGTAAATTTTTTCTGAGCTCTAGGCTTTTATTCATGCCACGCGCGAGGCTATATACCAGAGCTTTCCAAACTGTGTCGCGACACATTAGTGTTTTTTGTATTTTGAAAATTTTGATTTTTCTATCAACAAAATCGGCTACAAGATAAACCACCTACTGAAAAATTATCTGATATTTGATATTTGATAACAAAAATTAATTAATGTGTCGTGAAAATTTTTATGCTTAAATAGTGTGTCGCCAACGTGAAAAGTTTGGAAAGTTCTGCCATATACTATATAGTTTCTAAAGGCCTACTTGATTTTCGGACAAAGCTTAACCTTGTTAGGAATTGTATTAGTCCGGTAGCACAGACCCTGATTTTACTGGATCCCTGCATTGTTTGTTATAAAGCAAATTTTTACATATTTTGAAAGCTTATACCACCCCATTCAAGAATCCATCGGGTGTACACCTGACCCCCGCTTGGCTTTTTCAATATGGCTACCATTTTTCAAGATGGCCGGCGAAACTGAAAAATCCCATATCATGGTCAATACTTGATGGAGTTTGATGATCTTGGTGTCATTGCTAGAGGTTTTTAGGATGATGAGTCGATCTGGAGGGGTTGCAGATACTTTGGGAGTCGTTTTGACTCACATTCGTCAATACTGAAGGTCATTGGAGGTCAAACGCCCCCCGAAATAAGGAATATCCCATATCCCGGGCAGTCGTGGAGATATTTTGGTGATCTTACTGTCGTTTTTATGGTTTTGGGCGAGACTGAGTAGTTCTATAGGCACATGATAACAGTAGGATATCATTTTGCAACTCCATGGGTCAAGTCAAGGTCATTTGAGGTTAAAGTTTGGCCTTGAAATATGATATACCACAGTTGACATCACTGTATTTGCTTTATTTCAGTGACAATTTCTACAATCTAGCTAACTGCTGAGCACTTAACATCTTTTCTGCAGATAAAACCAGATCATAATGCTTAAATGACATAACCCACATTATATGGATATGGATATTCGGATATAAAGCACAATTTATGCTGAAGTGCAGGGCACATGCATTCTATGGAAGGTTGCAAAGCTACAAGATATGACCTCGTAAGCAAAACAAAGCTCACACTGAGCTGGGGGATTGGCATTGACAACTTTGATGCAGTTATTCACATTAGGTAACCATTTATTGGGGGCAAATATCAAAAGACATGGTTGTGTCAGGATCGTCAGGATCATCAGTTTGCTCTTCGTTTGCGTTTTGGGTCAATGGATTGTTGCAATCCAAGCCGCTGCCATATACACAGAAGGGATTCCGCGTCCCATGCAGCCGCAGCGACTCCCCCTGCGCCCTGCATGCTGATTGTGATTCACACCCACATCTGATTAGCTTCAGAACTTCATCTGGAGCTAAGTACACTCCTTCACCAACTGTTTTTGGGATGAGAACTCTGTTTGTTTCGTCTCTCTCCTACCCATAATGCACAGGCTCAAGTGGTGGTGGGTCACACTTTAGTGCATCGAGCCAATTCGCCACAGTGTAGTGGGCTCTGAGCACATTTTGATGGAAAGCTTCAGTTGTTGGTGGTAGAGAACATAGTTTGGGTGCAACAGTTCCCGACTTCCCTGTCTTCTGAGCCCATACTCGCTGACGACACTCAGTAAGAGATGAGGATTTCTTATCCCCATAGCATGCAACAATGAACGCTGTTGCCTCTTTTTCGATATGATCAAAGCATGCATCAAGGGACCCCAGCTTGTCTAGCTTCCGACCCTTCTTGGCTGTGGCAATGGCAGTGGCTTTGCCGATGCCATGTATTGCTGCAACTGTGTCACAACCACTTAAAGCGTGTAGTTTGAGGATTTGTGGGATGATATCTTTGTGCTGGGTTACAGTTGCTCGGATGTCCACTGATTTTCTGCCACGCACTGGAAACTCCATAATCATGGGGCAGCCTAGTTTCTTAAATTCATAGAAGTGAGTCAGCATGGCAAACACGTCTGTGTCATCACAAATAACGGAGAAACGGGCATCAGAATCTTTCTCAGCTTGTGCGATAGCGTGTTGTGTTATTATCACGTCAGCCTCTTCATGAGATGATGAGAGCTCCAATGCTGCTCGACTCCTGCCTCGCACAATGGGAGTCAGTATAGTCTGCCATCCTGCAAGCACTAGCTCATGGTCTTGGGTTACAGTTGCGAGATACTCACTGTCAGCAAGGATTTGCTCACAGAGCAGCCTGTTTAGTTGCTCCTTGTTCGCGGTGCACGTGAGAACAGCGTCTCTTGTAGGCAATAGGGTGTCGAGGTCCAGCTTGTGAACTCTGCTGCTCTTGCTTCTCATTGCCCGAGTGCTTGATTTCGGAGAGAAATCATAGTAGCGATCAAAAGCTAGTACTACAGACGCATGAGAAAGATGTTTCGGTAGCTATACTTTGAAGGTTTGGATAAATGTACCAACTGTGCCACTAGCAGGCCAGTCGACTGTCCACAAAACAGCTGACACATCCATGATAACAACTGTTAGTCGACCCCATGTTCGAGAGGATGTTTCCGCTCCCAAGTTCTGCTTCAATGCGGACTTAGCTGCAGTTCTCATTAAGCCATCTGGTTGGAACAGTGCAGGTGGGTATGCCGCAAGCTCTGTTGAGAATACATGGGTCAAGTCAAGTTCGCGTTCGCTCATCAGCAAACCGATGACGCGTGCATAAATCGCTTCTTGGTTCGTAACCAAGTGGGCACCCACCTTGATATGTTCCGTTTTACTTGCAAAGGTGATGACATGTTTGGAAATGGTGTCATAAAAGCCTTGTGGCCATGATGACTCGTACTGTTTGATTTGATAAAGCCCCATGCAAAGAAATCCAAGGGCGTTAGGTCAGGAGATCGAGCCACCCAGGGCCTGGTTGCCTCCACGTCCGATCCACCGATTTGGAAATCGTTCATTTAGGTACTCCCGAACAATGTTTGCGTAATGACAAGGTACCCCATCTTGTTGAAAGACGACGGTGTTTAAAATGCCATCTGAATGAAGCTGGGACATTTACGTGCTCGTATTGTAAAAGCAGTTACAAAAATAACCCCTGTCATGCTCCAAAATGTGTTCCACAATGCTGCTGACAGATTCGAACTCTGTAGAGATACGGATGGTGCTCATGTAGAATCATATGGTTAAGTATTCATTAAATGTATGCCTTCTGTTATATTATTGAATTTTACCCTTTTTGCTACGTTTTCACTGAGATAGGGACTTTATAAACACCCTGTATATACACATACACACACAGAGAGCTGCCCGCTGTTCCTTCAATGCTCCGGTTGAGCCTACACGAAGTTTATCATCAATAAGGCCCTCTACAATTTCTTCCTGCAAGAAGCAACGTCACTACTGCAGGAGTTTCCGTTTGACCCCCTTCTCTACAAGTCTCTACCGGCCATCAACACTCATCCTCTCGCCGGTAAGGTCAGTCCGCCTGTAGAAGCAATCACCAGAATCCCAGGTCCGTAAACTTTCTATTAGGCTACGAGCCAGAAACCTCATTTTCCTCGTCACTCATCCTCTCACTACAATTCGATCGGCGCCTGTTCAACAAGTATCTCAACGAGCCCTCTACAGTCTCCAAGGCCATCTACGGCGAAACACAATGAGGACAAACCGTCACGTAGGTCTTCAGTCTCCAGAGTTATTCATCATCTCGGTAAGCCTACCTTTGCCTTCGTGTTAAGCAATGCCCGCGCAGTCTACACAGCGTAAACGCAGCGTCGCGAATAGGCTATACCCAAAAGTGCACGCAAACAACCGACAAACTAACTCTCCCATTAAGACTGCAGTAGGCCTATCCAAGTGTTGTACCAATACCCTAGTTTTGTATCACCCGGTTATTGTGTTCTTTCATACAACTCATTTTATTTTGCAGCCATTTGTTTATGTGCTCCTTTAATGCATTTCATCTTACTTGCCTAATCCATTTACTGTACCATACCGTACTTTCATTATCTCGGTTATTATTGGCTTAATTATTTATTGTGCGTTCACTGGTGCACAACTCATTAGCCTACCTAAATTAGTGTTTATCATTGTACTTACTTAACAATTAAACTATAACCATTTCTTATTGCTAATACGCAGTCATCTTTAGCATAATATAAATGCCGTTATATCTGTTAATCACTATAAATACCTTTATTGATCTGTTAATCGCTGTGAACAAATAATTGATTTATTTTCCTAATTAAACACAAAACAAAGTAATTTCTCTCTCCTTATTAAACATTATTTGATCTGCAAAGATCTGGTGAACCTAATTTCATTTAAATTTTATTCAGTAATTATAGTAAGCCTACTTTCTTAGCCACATCAAATTGGTGACCCTGGAGTGACTATAAATTGGTGACTCCAGCCTTATCATTAACAATCAATTAACCATTATCATTATTATAGGGCCAACTTTACGCTATAAACCGGTAACTAAATACTCAAGACTAAAGTCAATATAAGATCGGTCATTTTTGTGCAAATGATGTCATGCAGTGAAAATGGTTTTGATAGGCCCTTTAGACACTAAAGGGAGGAGCTCCTGTAATATTAAGGTGTAACTTAGGGTTATAAGAACAGTTGTAGTTCTGTCCTCTAAAGTTGAAGTGGCTTTAAAGTCTTTGAAATCTGTGGGGCGGTTTGATTTTATAAGCGATTGTAAAATTCTGTGTTCGAACAAATTTGAATCCCTTTGTTCCACGCGAACTTCAATGTAAGACCGTAATGTTAGTCGACAGAAAAGAACTGAAAATTCCTTGGAATTTAATTATTGTTCACATGTCAATTTTTAACTTGTAAGTTTGCTGAATATTACGTTTCCTCAGGGAAGAGTAAATATCTTGTGGTGATCTTCTTTCTCAAGGGAACCTGTGGAGTTCGCGCAGGACTTACGGAAACTTTGTGAAAATTTAATTAGCGGACTTTTTTCTGAAAAAATCTGCGGAACTCGCGCAGAACTTAAGACTAAATTTCCAACATTTTTGTAAGTAAACTTATTTTAAGGAACTTGAATTATGATAAGTGCTATTTCTGGAGTTGCAAATAAAATTCCTCTGTATACACCTTTTTTAGACGTAATCTGAATAATTGCAAACATTTGCTTTAAATTAAATTTTTTTTTAGAAAAATTTGTAACCGTACATCTGTAGACTTTTGAATTTATGTCCTATTTGGAGTCAAACCAAGTAAACTTTATACGAGGGAGGTGTTGTTTCTATGCTACCTTGCAATAGGCCTCTCTTGTAAGCCAAGGGTAAATTAACAATGAAAGTTCGAAATTTAAGGTGGGCTTAAAGTAGGCCGAAAAAGTTGCGCATGTAAAATTGAAAGGCCATCTGAGTGGATAAGCAGAGCTGTCCTGAACAAACGAACCCGTGCACGCAATAAGTGCAATCAAAAGGAGTTACACCACACAAATAATAACTTTACAAAAAAAATGAACAGGCAGTAATAATTATTACCGCCTAATAAAACCTAATAATTGAAATTTAAGCATGTAGATTGTAGTGTATAAAAATTAGTAGTTCAGCAGCAACAACAGCCAAACGATTACGTGCATCGGTAATTACAATTTTTGCAGAACTGATGTGGTACAACCACTTTAGGCTGCATTTATTTCGCGCGCGGGTTCGTTTGTTCAGGATGGCTTTGGTTACCAATACGTATGGACTGTTTCATGCGCACAATTTTCTCGGCTTACTTGAAAGCAAGTAAATTTCGAACTTTGTTAAGTTACTCTTAGCTTACAAGAGAGGCCTACTGTAAGATAACACAGAAACGACACACTCCCTCGTATAAGTTTATTTGGTTTCACTCATGATGAGACAAATTCAAAAGTAGTCTACAAATGTACAGTTACATAATTTTGCTCAAAACAAATTTTAAATAAAAATTTATTTTTGCAGTTATTCAGGTTGTCTCAAAAGGTTTATTCAGAGGGATTTTATAGATATGACTCAAGAAACAGCACTTAATTCAAGTTCCTCAAAATAAATTTACAAAAATTTTGGATTTTTTAGAATAAAGTCGGCCAATTACATTTTTACAAACTTTTCAAAAGTCCTGCGCGAACTCCGCAGGCTTCCTCGGGAAGCAAGATCACTACAAGATATTGATTCAATAAAAATTTTAAAATTATTTTCCCGAGCAAACAATATTCAGCAAACTCGCACGTTAAAATTTTGAAAGTTCGTGTGAAAATTCAAATTTTTCGAGCAATGTGTCAACTTTGAATCGGCTTAGAAATTTTCCAACCGTGCCATACAATTCAAAGCTTTTAAAGCCACTTCAACTTCAGAAGACAGAACTACAACTGGCCTTATAACCAAGCAGTGGTGGGCACCGTTAACCAAAAAGTTAACTTCGATAACGATAATCCGTTAACCCCAATTTTTAACTCCGATAACGATAATCCGATAATTTTACTACAAAGTTAACGGAAGTTAACGATAATCCGTTAACGATAACTATTTCTTTACTAACATTTAAAAAAATCAAGGAAAAAAGCTTTAAAAACCCATAGAAAATGTTTATTTATGCAAAATCCAACAATAAATAGGTATTTAACTGTATTTTTATAAAGTTTTGCAACTTTTTTGCTTAATAACTTTTTTTTTATTTTTAATAAAAAATGTACTGATTACATGTTTTGAAACCCTTGTAACCACTAACCATTAACTAAATTTTAATTTACCAGAGAATTATTATGGCGGGAACTGAAAGGTAAAATTAAATTTTAGGCACATTTATTAAAGACTATGACACAATGTGCTGGTTGCCCTTCAGAAAGACCAACTTCTCAAAGTTAGGCCCAACTGCCAGTCTTGACCTCTTGGGCCTCAGGATGTCCTTGCCGAGAGAGAAGAGCCGTTCCACTGCGGCAGAGGACGGAATTGGCAGATTGAAGTTATGGCGGTTTGAATTCATTCGCGGAGCGGTGATCTTCCGTGAATGACTCCTCGCAGTTAACGTGTTAACGGACTTTAACAGACTAAATATCGAGTTATCGGAAGTTAACTGGTCCGATAACGATAAATGGAAATTAACTTCCGTTAATAGTCCGTTAAAAAAAGTTAACTTCGTTAATTAACTGTTATCGGATTAACGCTTTAGTGCCCAACACTGTAACCAAGTTACACCTTAGGATTACAAGGACTCCTTCCTTTAGTGCCTAAAGGACCTATAAAAAAATTCATTACATGACGTCGTCATTCGTACATAAATTACCGATCTTCTATTGGAGCTTATCTCAATTTCATTATACTTATGCTCAGCTTTTCTTAAAGAAAAAATTAAAATTAAAATTTAAAATCTTCTCCCGAGGATTTTCCTTATGCAAAACCGAATAATAAAAACATTTTACTCCCCTCGGTAAATTAATTACTTGGCCATAAATCTGTTCTGGGATGTCAAACAAGAGTTCGTTTTCTGATAACGCACTCAACCCTTTGGCACGACCTTCACCATCAGATTATTTCACTTTTGTACGTCTTCATTTTAAAGGTTTAAATTTTCATGTCACATTAAGTACATTTCAAAGTCACTTCATTCTTTCTTTCTACTATTTTTATAAGAGATTTATGAATACAAATTGGCCGTCAGAACACTGAACAGCCATTCACTTCGTGCGCTTGTGGGTGGCAGGACAAGATATTTGCGAGCCAAGTACTAAAAGTTTCAGGAATCTTTCGCCATTATGGTGCCACCAATCAACAGAGTTCATGTTATAACCGACACGTGGCTCTTTTGAATAGATGTCTGATTCTTTGACAACTCTGCTGGCTACTTGTGATAGATGGAGGCACATCCGATTGTGAAGACGTAGCAACCTCATCGAAGTAGCTCCACAAGTCATCCTTCGGCTTCTTTTTCGAAGACTCTTGATCTTCTCGTGAAACAAGAAGAGTTGCTTCATCGCCATGAGTTATATTACATGCAAGACTAGCATTAGGTGATGCGGACATAATGATTATCTCATTTTTTACGAATTCAGGCACTGTAATGCAAGCAAATTTGAAACGGGGATCTAAAATCTGAGCAAGCATCCAAGTAATGTCTGTCTTCCACTGCTTAAAGAGATTCTGTAAATTTTCTATTAAATCTTTTTTCATTGTATGAATACCTGCATTATGAGTTATGTTACACAAAAATACCACGAGACCCGTTACACCGGGGACACCATGGAAAGACAAGAAGAATCAGAGGAAAAGTTATTCGTTAATTTTTCACATGGGCTAAAAAGCTTTAAAACACGTTCAATTAGAGTCCACTGATGGTTATTGAGGGTTGATATGTCATAGTTCGAGGCGTATGCAACACCCGCAGTTTTTGTTGAAGTCGTTGCAGCAAATAGAACAGAGTTCCATCGGATGATAACGTCGCTTTATAAGTTCATTTTTGGATAAATTATGTTGCTTCTGGATTTCCTGAGGTCTGTCACACTCCAGAGATAAATGATTAAAATACGAACTGATTCGGCACGGCACGCAATTGCCTAGAGCCATAGACAATAATTCTATTCATTTTTTTACACTGACGCCTAATAACCCAAATAAAACTAATATTAGTTACTAGTCACATCCCTTATATATATATATATAGAATTTTTTTAATAGATTCCTGCGAGGAAAATTGTAATTATTATATTTGTTTATGTTCTATTTATTTATGTTACGTTTATTTTTGTTACTCTCATCACTACTACATTTATTATCTTTATTTCTCTTCCTTACATTCTACCAAGAACATACAAATATATGTACACACACACACACACACACACACACACACCACACACACAGTATATATATATATTTGTTAACCTAGGTTTTGCTTCCGCGCGAATTGTTCATTCTGACAAAGGTTGCTCCACCTGAGACCCACATCTTAACGTGGAATCCGAACCACGACGCACTACGGATGGTCAGAAATTACGAAGTCCTTGCCCGGGCTCCATCTCACGACCTCCTAATCATAGTAGTCCTACCCAGCCCCTTAACCACTAGGGCACGCAGGGTACCGAGTTATGTACCCATGTTCGTCTTTCTCAAGGAAAGACGAACAGCCGAGTGCCGCCTGTTCTAACCAGGAATCGAACCCGAGACTGGTAGGTTCATAGTCTCCGATGATAACAAGTACACCACCTAGGCGTGTATATATATATATATATATATTATATATATATGGCCGGATCTAAAAGTTGCGAGGCCCTAGGCAGATCTAGAAATTGCGAGGCCCTAGGCCTATATATATGAAAATATGGACTTAATTATCGGTACTATACCAGCAATATTAGAATCCCGCACAGACAGAACTATGCCAGCACTTAAAAATTAAACCAAACCAAAATAATCACGCATGGAAATTGTATAAGAAATATAAATAAACCATACAAATAAGTATAAATTATAATATGAATCAAGATTTGTATCGAAAATATAAGACAATGATTTCTAAGATTTATATATATTATAGGTAATGACTTTCCATAGTATACAAACGTTTTTCATATGTGATGTATAAGAGATGTTGACATTTCATTTTTTATAATAGTGAACGATCGACTTATCAGGCTAAATATTAATGCTTTAATATTTGGTTCAGATGCTCCTTGAATATTACAGCAATGCTTTTCTACTTTTCTTCGAGCTAAACTCTTCAATTAATTGAGAATAATCTAATGAATTTGTTATATCGTTTTCTATTGATAACATAGCTAATGATTGCAATCTCGCTTGAGACATTGTGGAACGCAAATATGTTTTAATAAGTTTGAGACGCGAGAAACTTCTTTCAGCCGAAGCAACAGTAACTGGGATGGTTAATACTATTCGAAGTGCAACATAAACATTAGGATAAATCTCACTTAGTTGTTTTTGCACTATATAAACAAGGGCATTTCCGAGATCTATTTTCTCAGGTATAAACCTGCAAAGTACTTTAAGTTCTTCATAGAGTTCTAAATCATTAATATCACTTGAACAGAACGCGCAAAACGGCTTGAGCGAGGCCCCCTTTGGCGCGAGACCCTAGGCGATCGCCTAGTTCGCCTATAGCTAAATCCGGGCCTGTATATATATATATATTATATATATATATATTTTTTTTAAAAGTGTGAAACTGAGTAAAAACACATTCATAAATGTATTACAATAATTAAACGTGTTAAATGCAAAAAACTTCACTTTTCTACGTGAAAGTCAAAATATGATAATAAAAACCCACTCTAATAGACAGTTTATTTCCACAATGATTTCGATGCCCACTGGCATCCTCTTCGGGTGGATACAGAAAAACGAATGAACCAAAAACAAGAGGGAAAACAGTCCAGGGACCATTAAGAAATTCGCACCTAGGTTAGATCCCGTTCTCCCGACACCGGAAGGGCATTTTTTTATTAAAGGGTCCTGCTTATAAGTACATTCGCACAAATTTAAAACTATCTTCTTGTTCTATACATACAGATTCTATTATTTTTTTTTACATAATTATTACATTTATTATTCCATTTATTACATTTAATATTGCATTATTATTTATTACAGAAATTATAAATTTATTATTACATTGATTATTACATTGTTGTTTATTATACAGAAATTATAAACGGAAAAACGAATGAAAAAGACGAGAAGGAAACAATCCAGAGACCATTAAGAAGTTCGCACCTTGGTGAGATCCCGTTCTCCCGACACCGGAGGGCATTTTTTATTAAAGGGTCCTGCTTATGAGTACATTCGCATAAATTAAAACTATCTTCTTGTTCTATACATACAGATTCTATTATTTTGACATAATTACTGCATTTATTATGGCATTTATTATTACATGTACGTTTTTTTAACATTTATTATTACTACCTTTACACTTATTATTACATTTATTTTATTGCCTTTAATATTACATTTATTATTATTATTGCATTTACATTTATTTCCACATTTATTACTTCCGTTATCACATTTACACTTACGTTTATTACTCCATTTACATTTTATCGAAAAAACGAATGAACCAAAAGCGAGTAAGGAAACAATCCAGAGACATTTAAGAAATTCACACTTAGGTTAGAACCCGTTCACCGGACGCCGTAAGGGATTTTTTGACCAAGAATCTCATTAGAGGGTCCAGCTTATAAGTACCTTCGGACAAATTAAAATTATCCACTTGTTCTATCCATACAGATTCTATTATTTTTCGTTTGACATAATTATTGCATTTATAAAGTAACTTACTTGATTCCCAATCTATAGCATGATCATTTTGGCTGGCGTGATAAAAAATTGCATTATTAGTATTACAACTTCTGAAGGCATATTTGTGTTCTTTAATACGGGTTTCAACATTTCTTCCAGTTTCTCCTACGTATACTAAATCACAACTTTTCCAGGGAATGCTATAGACACAGGCTTGTTCCTGTTTTGCAACGTTATTCCTAACCAATTTACTTTTTACGGTAGACGAATATTTGAACGCCAAAGCAAACTTAAAATCTTTCGTCAACGGTTTTACTCTTTCTAAGCCGGCAATGTAAGGCAAACTCACATATTGTTTATGGTTAACTGAAGGTTCCCGAGGGGCATAAAAAGATTTTCTGGCTTTAAAATACGCCTTTCTGATAAACCACTCAGGATATTTTAAATCCTTAAAAATGTTCCAAATCTTTGAATTTTCCGGGTCCAGCAAATGTAGTTACAAATCCTGAGTGCTCTTAGAAATATGGAAGAAATAATTGAGCTTTGAACCCCTTCATCATGATATAAAAAATAATGAGTGTACGAATTACAATGAGTAGGTTTTCTATAGACCGTGAAATTGGGCTTTCAGCTTTCGTTAATGACCAAAACATCTAGAAAAGGTAATTGTTTGTCGTTTTCCCATTCATATTTAAATTTAATAGAGAGGAACAAGATTATTTAATAACTGAAAGAAAGTGTCAAAGTTGTTCCAGTGGTCAGGCCAAAATGAGAAAATATCATATCATCTACATAACGAAACCAAATTAGATTCCTGGGACATATTGTTTGCAACAATTTCGACTCATAATATGCCATGTACTGTATAATGTACTCAGTATTGGGGATAAAGGGGACCCCAGTCCCATACCAAAACGTTGCAAATAAAATTCTTCACAGATGTGGGCATGCCTAGTTCTACTTTACATGTTGGCAATTTTCTATCTAAAAAATTAAGTACATCATCAATGGGAACTTTCGTAAACAAGGACTCAACGTCAAAACTGATCATTCTTCCCCGCTTTAAATCTAAAGACATAACTTTGTTAATAAAGCCACAGGAATTAGTGATGTGCGAGCCTGAAAATTTACCAACTAATGGGGACAATGTATCTGCAAGAAATTAACCCGTAACTAAAGGAACTCCTGTGTGAAATAATAGGACGGAGTGGTATATTAATCTTATGGGTTTTGGGTAAGCCGTAAATGTAGGGGAGTTTGGGGTTAATCTGTAGAAATCTTTTAGGGTCAATCGCCGGGACATCTTCTAATAAGTTCCTGATAGTTTTGTTGAATTCAGCAGAAAGACGCTTTAGGGGGGACGATCTCACTTTGGTGTAGGTAAATTCATCACTAAGTAACGCTTCCATTTTTTGTTTATAATCACACTTGTCCAAAATAACCACAGTGTTACTTTTGTCCGCTTTAGTGACAAATATTGCTTCGTTCTTCCTGAGCTTGTCTAAAGCTAACCGGAATCTTTTGGGAATCGAGTCCATTGAGTTGAAATGTTCCAGAAACTTGCTCAGAATCAAACCATTTGAACACGGAATATCCACCCTGGAATTAACTACGGAAGACACAAAATCTAAAACAATGTTTTTATCGGGTTTAAGGGCAAAGGACAGCCCTAAATTAAGAACTTCCTTTTCGGATTTGGATAAGACATATGTCGATAAATTTAAAACGGAACCTTCCACCGCACACTTTGACCAAGCACTTTCGTCACATAAATTGGGTAGCTTTCTCTTAAGTCATTGTTCAGTGCGTCTAGTCTCCACATCGCATTTATAATCTGCATTTCAAACAGCGCCACAAGTAAATGTAATAAATGTAATAATAAATGTAATAATTATATACAAAAATTATAGAATCTGTATGTATAGAACAAGAAGATAGTTTTAAATTTGTGCGAATGTACTTATAAGCAGGACCCTTTAATAAAAAAAATGCCCTTCCGGTGTCGGGAGAACGGGATCTAACCTAGGTGCGAATTTCTTAATGGTCCCTGGACTGTTTTCCCTCTTGTTTTTGGTTCATTCGTTTTTCTGTATCCACCCGAAGAGGATGCCAGTGGGCATCGAAATTGTTGTGGAAATAAACTCTGTCTATTAGAGTGGGTTTTTATTATCAAATTAAACGTGTGCTGAAGGTACTTGGCATGGCGTATTTACGAGAGGAGGTCAGAAAATAAGTTTACATGACATAATTTCGTAACTAAAGGACCTACATTGATTATGTTTGTATCAGGTGAATTCGTTAATCATTGTTGGCAACACTGCACGTCGATTCGGATGCCATCTACCGTACATTGGTTATACGAGTCAGTTGAACATGGCGGCTCGACTGGAACAGTGCCCTGCCCTACGGAGCAGTCCAGGACGTTTACGTTTAATGGCCGCTCGTAAACGTTCCAGTGTTGAACAATACGCAGCTGCATTGGTTGTCGTGCCTTTTTGCATGAAGTCTTTGAGCAAAACGCCTTTGTGGTCCCAAAACACGGTAACCATCACTTTACCAGCGGACCTCACAATCTTGAACTTCTTTGGTCGCGGGGACGCAGGGTGTTTCCATTCCATGCTGGCACGTCTTGTTTCCGGAGTACGGTGATGAACCCATGTCTCGTCTCCTGTGACAATGCGCTCGAGAAATTCTTGACCAGTGACAGGCTCGGAATATCGTTGCAGAAATGACAGGGCACTGTTCCAGTCGAGCCGCCATGTTCAACTGACTCATATAGCCAATGTACGGTAGACGGCAGCCGAATCGACGTGCAGTGTTGCCAACAATGATTAACGAATTCACCTGATACAAACATGATCAATGTAGGTCCTTTAGTTACGAAATTATACGTCGTGTAAACTTATTTTCTGACCTACCCTCTTATAATTTACTTCTACTTTAAAAAAATACATAGCAATATCAAAGTAAAATTTAAAAATTAACTGACCAAATTGCTGGAACCAGGGTCAATATAACCTCTGGCCGACAAATAATTATTTTGCTAATAATAATATTAAGAAATAAAGAACAGACAAGAAAAATCTTCCCTAAAAATACGAAACAAACTAAAAGTACGACTTACCCAATACCAAGAAAAAAGACCATAATGCAAAAGATTGAAAGATAAAACTTACAACTGGAACTTTATATGGAAAATCGATACGCGTGGGTAGTTGGGAGATACGAAAATGGTCCACTGAGTAGGAAGGTAGTTAATCTAAATTATTAAACTCCTTTTATGTCAATAACTGGGTGGATGAAACCAATTGGTTGCTCACCAGAGTTATTCTCCACACTAGTATTTATATACTGTGTGATAGAGCGTGCTCGGTAGTAGACATACACTATCGATCAACGTCACTCAACCAACAAACAAAAAGGACGCTGGTGGAAAAAGCTGGGGAACCAAAGGACTTGCATCAAGAACGGCATGGTGAACGAAGGGGCTGGAAAACAGTGAAAGATCCCCACCAGCTAGTACGGTCTCAAAAATTAAGCAACTAGAAGAAAGACGCCAAGAAGAAAACAGGACTTATCTAATAACACTCAGTAAGTGAACAGTTGTATTTCTAAACCCCAGTTTAGTGATTATATATAAACTAGGTCCAGTTAAATTAGGCCTACATTGTGGTCTAAGGCCTAGCATCAACTCATAGCTTAAAGGCTAAGGTAAATTATCCTAACCTAATTTGGTGAGGAATCCTACTGTGGACCTCAATTTCCTCTGCCCACTCTGGACCATTTCCGGAATCTCTAGGCTGACCCCTACAAGGCTAGGCTTAACCTACTCTACAGTTAGACTGGAAACATTAGGGATGGGTTAATTGGGGACCAATTCATACAGAGCACTTTTACATTTATGTAAGTTTATCTAAATCTTACCATTATTTATAGCTAATACTACGACGCAAAAGAACAAGACCACTAATAATGATATTCTTCATGGGATGTCTCGATCCTGACTATTTTCAAGTTTGTAAACAGATCTTAGACATTGCTTTGGAACAATTAAAATAAAAATACCCTAACTAGTGCTCATTTTCCCCTAATCTAACCCTACTTCACGGATTTTAGTAAAAAATAAAATATTCAAGCAAAACACAATATCCAAAGGTTGTCGAAAATATAACATTAAAATAATAAAATAAAAAATTAGCCCCAACAAAATAACGTTTCTTAAAAAAATTACAGAAATCTCGATAAGGGAATTTTAACTTTTTTTCCGAGGGGTAAAATTAGCATGGGAATTTTATTGAATAAATACATATGGCAGAACTTAACCATCGTATACTGGGACCTATTCTGTCCTCAAAAAAATCTACAGCTATCAAAATATAAACATTTCCTCACGGTGAACGGGCAATTCTAGCAAATCAACATCTACCTCTTCAAATGGAACAGCAACAATTATTTTATGCAACGAATTTCTAACCTTATTTATTGCACTTTTACGTAATTGACAATATTCGCATGTCTGTATTACTGATTTAGCCGCTTTTCATATCTTTGGATGAAAGAACAATCGTTTAACAGATTGCTCGGTCCTCCCTCTACCTGGATGGCACAAATTTTCATAAACCTTAGGAACAAGTTCTTCCTCTTGTTTCTCAGAAATCACAACACTCGAGAGCGATGATAATTCCCTACTTAACTGATGTGGAAATAGCAAATCAAATGACAATTTCCAGATATAATGACTCGGGGAAAAACTTAGTAAAACACTCCAAAAATTCTTTCCTTTGACCTTCTTAAAAAATTCTGATCTAGTCTTCCCCCCTTCCTCTTTTCAGCAAGTATTGGTATTCATCCCTCTCTTGAAACCCCTTTAATTGTTTGACAGACACTTCTCTCGGAAGATTCATCATTGTCTTCCGAGGTACTTTTTTTGTTGTCATAAACTGATTAAGATTTACTACTCGCTCATTTATTTCATCTTCGTCCTCCACAGGGTAGTCATCTTTAGCTCAAGTGAAAGGCCCTGAAACAACGAGTCTACACTTTCTGGAACTTCTACCGGAATAAACTGCGTTAACTCTAACTTCTGGTTCAGCCCAGAGCTCAACCTGCTCCCCACTCTCACTTTCAGGCAACCGTGATAGAGCGTCGGCACCAAAATTTAATTTTCCAAGTTTATAAATTATGTCGAAATCCATAGAAAAGATGTCCTCATACAACCGTGCCATTCTGTCACTACAAAGCTTCATGTTGACTAAATAAATTAAGTGTTTATGATCGGTGTATACTACAAACCTATGTTCATATAAGAATGGTCTAAAATGCACCACTCCAAATCTTATGGTTAGGAGCTTTTTATCAGTATGATCATAATGACGTTCTGATTTACTAAAAGTATTAATCGCATACGCGATTACTCTTTCGGCACCCTTTTGCACCTGAGAAAGTACAGCTCCCATCCCTACGCCACTAGTATCTACTGTCAATTTGAATGATTCAGTCGATTCGAAGTCAGGAAAAGCCAATATCTTAGGAGAAATTAAAAATTTTTAAGCTTCTCAAAAGAGTTTTGGCAGCTGCTCTCCACTGAACTTTTTGGTTCAAAATTATCTGCTGCAAAGGCTCCATGTGACCATGCGCATTCGAAATAAATTTTCTGTAAAATTACACAATCCAAGAATCTTCTAACCTGCCTGACCGTGGTGGGCACAGGAAAACTGACAATAGCTTCAAAATTAATTTTCAAAGGAACAATCCCCTCTCCATTTACTTCATGCCCTAGAAACTCCATCTTTTCTTGCACCAACTGCCACTTTCCTGGCTGTAACTTCAACCTATGTTCTCTAAATCTCGGTAGGACATTTCTCAAACTAACTAATTGACTCTCTAAATCAGATCCAACCACCAATACATCATCCATTTAATATAGCGCCTGACGCCACGTCATATCATTGAAAACCAGCCCCCATCAAACGCTGAAAAGTAGCAGGTGAGTTAATCAACTCCAAAACTGGAGTACCTACTTCCCAGTACTGAAGTCAGTAAATGATCTACTCGCCTTCTCAAACCTTAAATTCAAATTGGTAATTGGCCTTCTCAAAACCTCAAATTCAAATTGGCAAAATTGTCTTTCATAACACAAATACTTTGCACAAATATTTATTTTGTACGAAAAAAATAGTGGCTTTAAATAAATAGCTTCCTTTTGTTTTATTTTCAAAATACAAATCACCACACATAGCAGGAAAGCCTATATGGTTTTTTAGCTTGTAGCAATTAATTAGAAAACCACTCGCTCACTATCAATTAAGTTTTTTTAAACTGGGTAGCACTAATAAGTTTAGAAATTGGAAAACAATTGCAACTTGATATAGGAATCGTTTATGTTAAAGAAATTTGCTAAAAAAACTGAATACGTTGTTTTTGTCGCCTAATTTTAGATTTTTTAAATTTTATAAAACAATCCTCTAATTCAATACAAATCCGAAGCTGAATCCAGCAAAAAATTTCGAATCCGAATCCACTTAAGGTGTGTTGAATCCGAATCCAGCAGAAACCCTTCGAATCCGGAATCGAATTCGGATTCGCCCACCTATGATATATATGATGGCCGTTCCAAAGTAATTATAGTGTAGTTAAAACCGACACTGACCAGAAAAATAAGCAAAGACAATGGGACAAATGATGATTTGAATGAAGATTCGATACCCTGCTCGGCTTTTGTGATTTCAGATTTGAGCGATGAAGATATTGCCATGGTTTCCTCCCTGATGAGGATATGGATCAAATGGACGTTCAACTGAATACAGTATTTGAAAAGTATATTAGTAGTATAGCCGAAAAGTGCCAGAGTGCAGAAATGTTACGTAATGTTGCAAGAGTGCCACCCCACCCCCATTTGTTGCAAGAGTGCCACCACACACCCCCTTTGTTGCAAGAGTACCACCCCACCCCATTTTTTGCACGGCACCCCACCCCCCTTGGTGCCAACCCCAAAATGGGATTGCAAGGGGTATGCAACTTGGAAGCTGAGTTCTTCCCCAAGCTGAACCCCCCAAAGGGGCATACCTAACCTAAGGGACCCTCTTTGGGGGACAAGTGAGAACCTCATCCCCCAAAGGGGCAGAGAGAAAGAGACAGCAAGAGAGGAAGAGAGAAAGGAAGAGGAGGGTCCTTGCTCGGCTGATTGTCGAGCTCATATGACACCGTCGGCCACCCATCGCCCCCTTATAGGGAACTAATCAGCCGGTTGGCTTATTCAGCCAGTGCCTTAGGGCATCATCAATCATTGCCAGCCACCGCCTCAGTGTGCCATCGTCTTAGATCATCATCAGCCAGTTCCTCAGGAGGTCGTCGCCTCAGAACATCAACAGTCAAGTGCCACAGAGCGCTAAAAGGAACCGGGCACGCACCCACTCTAGGTCTGTCCTGTTGCTGGGGGCCCTGCCCCCCAGCCAAGTGCCACTGCCTCCCGGGTGAGCCGTATAATAATTACCCAGTAGGCTTAGAAGACCGATTTGCCAAATAACAATTAATTAATTATTCTGTTTATGAGTTAATGGATATACAACGTAGCACATATATATGACAATTAATAGATTTGAAATTATATAAACATTCAAAACGGGGCATTAAAGAGAACTATTTATTTTAAAAGACATACACTCATTCAGAATTAGATAAAACACCGCTGCTTCAATACGAAACATATCGTGCGAAACAAATCGTGCGGTAATACAATAGGCCAGTGGTCCTACCCCGTGAAATAATAATAATAATAATTATTATTATTATTATCATTATTACCACTACCAATATATATATATATATATATAAAAAACGGAAGGTAATATTATATTTGTGGCCATCTACAGAATAAATTATCGCATCCTTGAAGACAAAAGGTGAAGCAACCTTTCTCCGCTTAACAAAAGTATTTCCAGGTAAAGGGTTTCATTTTTACGCACAAACTTACAGTATATATAAGCAGGAGTTCCCAACTAAATATAAATTGTATTTATTCTATTTTTAAGCAAGTTTTAGGCTATGGAGGACCACATCGTTTATTAGCATTTGTCCGAAAAGTATTCTAAATTTATGGCAGGCTGTCACAGTACAATACAAAAATCTGGGACGTTGTACCTTGTAAATATATTTCCTTTGAAAAGTATGACCTTACCCGAAGAAATAAACTTTAAGACATGACACGTCCTAAATTTTGTTTTTGTTCCGAAATGAGGACACAATGGGGTCATATATATACACGATCAACAATACGCATATATATATATATATCTATATATATATATATATATATATATATATATATATAGGGTGTCCCAAAAAACTATATACTCTTATAGCATCATATAGTTTATAATTTAAAAAAAACCCAAACAATATATTGTTATAGCAATTGCCAATGAAAGGTAAATTAGTAATCTAAGTGATCAAAATGTTATAGCGAGTTGTTTGCATATAAAATTTAATTAACTACGCCAAGTGCTCAAAATGTTCTCCGGCGGCATGAATGCACTTTCAATACAAGAAAATCGTTGGTCTGATGAAGCTACCTTCAAGCTGAATGGCACAGTAAATCGACACAACTGTAGGTACTGGTCACTTGATAATCCACACGTTTATGTGGATAAACATGTTAATTTACCAGGATTAACAGCATGGTGTGGTTTATCATCCAGGGGTTTGGTTGAACCATTTTTCTTTAATGAGACAGTTACCGGTGCCACATATCTCGACATGCTGCGGACAGAAATTATACCTGCAGTTCGGAAGTTGTTTGGAAACGACGACTTTTACTTTCAACAAGATGGAGCCCCCCTTCATTATCATTGTGATGTCAGAAGGTACCTCGATGAAACGTTGCCTAACCGTTGGATAGGACGAAGAGGAAGCGTTGAGTATCCTCCACGTTCACCGGACTTGACTCCACTTGATTTTTACTTGTGGGGCTACCTGAAGGATGCAGTTTATGGTAAAAGACCTGCAACACTCGAACACCTTAAGGATGCAATTAGGGAAAAGTGCGGGACCATCACAGCATCCACATTAGTCCATGTCTGCGAATCAGTTAGTCGACGAATTCAAAAATGCATTCATGCCGCCGGAGAACATTTTGAGCACGGCGTAGTTAATTAAATTTTATATGCAAACAACTCGCTATAACATTTTGATCACTTAGATTACTAATTTACCTTTCATTGGCAATTGCTATAACAATATATATTTTTTTTTTTTAAATTATAAAATATATGATGATATAAAGAGTATATAGTTTTTTTGGGACACCCTGTATATATACACACTCGGTTTTATCCTTCACAGCTCACCTTTCTGTATTTAGTTTTTGTGTTTACATTTTCTGATTTAGCGAAAATTGAAATAGAGATTTTTCCGAAAATTGATTTGCTTTGTTAACACTTGTAGAAAATCCTTTTCCCAAATATAAGGGCTTCCCTATTGTGTAAAGTGGTCACAAGGAATTGTTCAATCACGGCAGCCCGCAGACCCACATTTCGCAGAAAACAATGTTACATTGTCCGAGAAATAGGCAAAAGCCTTTCAGAACAAAGGACACGTCCAGATGTTTAAATCTAAAATAATAATTTGGTAAAATTCAGGAATATATGAACGGGCAGGATTCATCAACGAGCGATACCATACGACACACCCAGATTTGCGGGAAGCAACGAATCACAGTACGGAATACCTGTCTGACCCCGTTCCGAGCAAGCCTATAGCATTGCTCCTCCAAAAATTCACACCTACCTATCGTGGGGCCCCAATCAACGCTCGTGAAAAGGAGCGTTGTTCTCGGATTGGCCGGAAAATGCAGGCCTAAGTACTAGTCCCGCCCAAATCTAGACTCAGTCCAATAGGACAGCCAGATTACCGCATGTGGGTTGGGCACATATGCCCCTATAAAATGGGGAGTTTCGCCGTTTAGAGCCAGTTTCTCGTGCAATTTACAGCAACACACGCAAATCATGGCCGAACTCTACGTATCCCCTGAATTGTTTGCTGATGGTGACCACTACAGCCATGCTGCATTGTATCTTTCCAGTGTTACAGATCGGGGCGTTCTTCTCTCATCGCAGAATGTTATTGAGATTTGCAACGAAATGCAAGAACCTGCAGTCAATTCAATTGAAATGTGAGTAACTTACATGTATATATAATATATATATATATATATATATATATATAATATATATATATATATATATATATAGTGTGTGTGTGTGTGGTCAAGCTTTAAGAATAATTTCTCAACAAATTCCTACTGCAGTAGGAAGTTACCAAAAATGCAATAGTTGAATTTTTTTAAATATTGCCTAATTCCTTTGTAGGTTTTAAATATTGTCTGGTTCTTTCTTAGATCGTCAAAACCCAACTTAAAAAAATGATGTGTTCATAAAACTAAAAAACACCGTGATAACGCGAAGTGAAACAAAGTCCCAATAGCGAAATATATACTCTGTCTTAACCTAACCTAACCTAAACTGGCCTAACTCACCCTAACCTAGCCTAACATAACCTAACTTAGCCTAACCCAACCTAATCGGGCGTAAACTAACCTATCCTAACAAAACCCAACCTATCCTAACCGGGTGTAAACTAACCTAACCTTGCCTAACTTAGCCAAACCTAACCGGGTGTAAAATAACCTAGCCTAACCTAACCTATCCTAACCGTGCGTAAACTAGCCTAACCTAACGTTGAAATTTTTTAAAATATTGCCCGATTCTTTTGCAGGTTGTCAAAAATCAATTTAAAAAATGAAATGCTCATAAAATAATAAATTCTTAACATAGCGAGTTTATTTTAACACTCTTATGTAGAGATGCTTGTATGCTTTCAAGCCCATATTTCTTTTAGTTTATACATATATACTTACTTACTTTTGTTTACTTTTGTTGAGTTTGAACGACGGTTCAGGATCGACCTGCGGTCGACCCCTCTGCAGCATCCCGCCTCATTTGCGGGACTTGGTGAAGGAGGGAATTGCTCTCTGATCGCCTCCTGCCCTCGTAGCCAGCTACGCATGGCTGGTCAGGGACTTTGCACAAGAATCTGTCCAGCTGGTTCTTGAAGTTATTCAGGTTGGTGTACTGGAGATTCCTCACTTCTTTTGGAAGGACATTGAAAAGCTTTGGGCCCCGTATTTTGAGGGTATTTTCCATCCTCGTTTTCATGGTTCCTTGTCCCACCGCAGCTGGGACCGTACAAAATCTGCCTCTTCTCTCATTCCAGTTTGTTTTCTATTTCATTTCTGAGGTTAGGGACAGAGCCCTCAAGTATGTTCCATATGTATATTATTGTGTGCCGCTCTCGCTTCTTTCAAGAGAGTAGAGTTCCAGGGATTGTAGTCGAGACCAGTTTTCACCTTCCGTTTCCTCTATCTTAGACGTAAAAGTCCTTTGTATAGCTTCAATGCTCGCAATGGTCTCTTTTCTGTGTGGGCTTGTGAGTACTGAGCAATACTCAATTATTGGTAGGACTAGACTCTTCCATAATTTGAGCATGATGTTTGCTTTTCTGCTGCGGAAGCTCCTCCAGATGATTCCCATTATTTTTCTAGCCGTTGTGATTTTGATTTTATAGTGCTCTCTGAATTCTGCATCCGACGACATTATTACTCCAAGATCCCTGACTTGTGGATTTGGTGTTATCTGTTTGGCTTGCGGAGTTTTTACCCTTTTTTCTGTAGCTCTTTATTATTACCATATCTTAGAAGTTGGAATTTTTCTTCGTTGAACTTCATATGTTGTCTTCTGCCCACTGGAATAATGTTTCAATGTCGTTTTGTAGTTTTCTTATGTCATCTTCGTTCAATATTTCCTTACATATCTTCGTGTCATCTGCGAAGCATGATACAATACTGTCCTTAATATCTGCATCAATATCTGCAATCATTATTATGACACAAGGGGCTAATACTGTCCATTGTGGGACAGAGCTCACGACTTCCGAGACTTCCGATTTAACTCTGTTTACCACCACTCTTTGCGTTCTTTGCGTCAAGAAATTAAATATTCACCTTCCTAGGTTTCCAGTAATTCCTGTACCCTTAAGTTTGTGTGCTATGATTCCATGGTCACATTTCGAAGGCTTCAGCAAATCAGTATATATTACATCAATGTTTTGTCCTCGACACAATGTTCCTAATATTTTCTCCTGGTGGTCTAGTAGCTGTGACAGGCATGATCTACCCGCCTGAAGCCATGTTGATTTGGGTTGTATAAGTCTTTTTCTTGTAGGTAGTAGGTAATTTTGGCTCTAATTATGCGTTCAAAACACTTTATAAGGTGTGAGGTGAGAGCCACTGGCCGATAATTTTTGGGCATTGCTCTGTTTACCACCTTTAAATAGGGGGGTAATATTAGCGTTCTTTAAGGGGAGTGGAATTCGTCCTGTGTCGAGTGATTTCCTCCATAGTAAGTATAGCGGTTTTGCAATACTCTCTTTGCATTTCTTCAGAAATGTGGCACTCCATGTGTCTGGCCCTGGCGCTGAATTGTCTCGCATCTGTGATAAGGCCGTAATTACACACACACACACCACACACACACACCATATATATATATATATATATATATATATATATATATCGTGGGTACTCTCCTTCGTCATTATATCTGTTTGTTTTTAAAAAATTATAGGATGCCCTGCAGGTAGAGCTTGTTTTTTTTTAAATTTCTCCAAACTTTTAAGATTTGCATGCGTTTGGAAAATATACGTAACCTTTGTATATAACTCATATATATATATATTATATATATATATATATATATGCAACATCTTGCTACATCTTGCAACATCGCTTTGTAGCAATATATATAGATATATATATATATATATATATATATATATATATATCTGCATATGTTGGAACTTTAAGATTATTTTACGATAATGCAGCGCCACAGTAAGATTTTACCAAATTACAATAAAAGTGCTTTGAAAAACGTGCTTAGTCATGATCCCTCTATATATAGTAGCCAACACTTTTAACTGCAGCCAATTCCTTGACATTTATTTTAATTACACGACCGACACGGAACTAGACCATGTTATAAACACTTTCGACGAAAGGAGAATGAATGCTTCGTCGAACAGTCTACCCAGCGAAACAGAGGTCACACTATTGAATCACTGTCGGCCAAGCGAGCGCGAATTTGCAGACGAGCTAATGTAAGTGTTTTGAAGCTATATAGTATTTTTAAAGTAAGTATATTTTTTCTACAACGTAAATTAGGCACACTGATTTATCTGGTTCTCGCTAATTGAATTTTTCTCGTTTATAATATAACCTGACATTCATTCACTATCAATTAGCTTTATAAGTGCCACTACGAGCGTGTTTTGAAAGTAATTTATGCTTTATTCTCGGACTATATATATAACGTTTCAATCGGAATTAACTTATAAAAGTCCGCCATAATTGCAAAACATTTTCAATCATTCTCTACACCCTTCATCGTTATTTCCTCATATTATATATATTATATTATATATATATATATATATATATATATATATATATATATATATATATATATATATATATATATATATATATATATATATATGGCGTGTTTATATTTCTTGTATATTAAGGTTTTTAGAAATAATAAAACTTTTAAGAACTGCCTTCGTTTTGAAAAATATTTTCTCTATTTTTACAGGAGCGATACGGAGCTAGACGATATTATAAACACTTTTGGGGAGAGGGTGTTAAATGAAGTGGTATCCACAACAGCTAGCGAACCAGATGTCGTGGTATTGACACACAACCGGTCAAGCGAGTGCGTGCTAATCGACGAGATTATGAAAGTATTTTTTGAGGATATTAACGAAACAACATATTTTCATTTTCTTAGAGTAGAAAAACATGTACAAAAAGGGACAGTGCCCAATTCTTAATTGTTACATATGTATATACAGGGTTACACAATATAGCTCTTACACAGGGGGTACTAACATATGGGAACCTTTTTTTATCTGTCTGCACAGATACTTATCATTCATATTTGTGTCACACAAATCGAATAATTTTTAAAAATTCATAAATCCCTTCCCGCGCGACATGTGCATGAGAAACAAGATACAATACAACCCACATGTTTCAGTATAAAACCCTTGGAAACGATATGGATTCCAGACAATCTTAGGCACACGTAATTGCGTGATAAATTGTACAATCGCCGAATCATGCCATGGTGGAAATCCGAGTGAATCGAAACAGCACATTCTTTCCTTAGTTTTAAAATAGATCGCAAACCAGTGAATCCCATCGCCACCCACAAAGTCGGTGTTAACAATAATCCCGCACCAGTTTCCCGTACTGGGCACCTTCAATATTTCATTTTTCGCATACACACCGATAAATTTGGAACGCGCGAAACAGTCACTTTTCATCCCTCTCTGGAGTGTATTTGCATCCATTTTAAAAATCTGTGCTTTTGTTCCTAAATCTGTCTACTTCTATTAGGCCCTGCGACTCGAGGTATATTAGTACACTAATAGGCGCGTCTGTAGGCTTGGCGAACTCCGTCCGCACTGAAATCGTACCAGTCTGCTGGGAATTTAAATGGGTATTTACACCGGCGGTTAAGTCAGGCGTAACGTCAAATGAGTAGATGTTAAACTGTTCCACAAATTCTTTCTGCGTTATGCCGAATCCAAGTTCATCACACGCACCTGTATTCTCGCACAGAGCGGGAACACAGCATCTGAAGAGTAGTCCATATTCATTGTCCCACCCAGTGCGACGCCGTTGACATATATAGTAATGTTTTAAGTCCGAAGTTCTCAAATTTTAGCGCACTCTTTTTAAATTTCCATTTGTCGAGGCATGATCTTGCATTCCAATTAAAATCCTTTTAGGCAGTACTCCAAGAGCGATGTTTTCTATCTCTTTCGATGCCAGGCCTGCAGGGATCGTGTACAGTTTGATCTGTACGCTGTTAATGGGATATTTTACTGTGGTATGTATGAGGTCTTTCTCAATTTCTATTTGCTTCGGGGAGCTTAATTTCACTCGGCGTATGCGCAAATATGCTTCCATGATGTGTATCACAACAGGTTTCGCGCCTTCTTCTTGGTCAGCTCCCAGATTTATACAGATCTCAGGGCTCGTGCGGGTGAGCTTCAATTTCATATCCACTCCGTTCATAAGCAGCTTCTCCTGGAATATAAAGTCTGTATGCAGGCGCCCAAAACACTCGTATATCTTTTTTTTAGAATTTTTAAATTTATCCTTTATACTACCTTCATCTTTAGTGTGGTAATACCCTCGGCGGATAAAAAGGTGTCCTTCGCTTCTTTCGAAAAGTTGAGGACATTTTCCAGATATGCTCGTAGGTGATAGTACCCCGTGCCTGCTGAGATGTTAGTCTGATTTAAATATACGTCACACTGGCTGAATATGGTGTGCAGAAAGTTTGTTTCGGGGTATGCAACATAATTATCATCGCAATCCGTTCCGTCAGAATGAGCTATGCGAAGTTTAGTATACATGTGCATACAGCTCGGATCAAAAAAGTAAGGGCCTGAGCTGAGTATCACGAATTCTATAGGGGCACTGGGTGAACTAATTGTGTTTAAAGGGTTAATTGTAATAAAGTCACTGTGCTCAATAGAAACTTGAGTTGAATGGCATCTCAAAGAGGGATAGCTCCGATTTACAGCATTGTGAACTACAAGGATGAATGAAACGGGCCATGGTGAGCTAGAAACAGTGCCGCTTTCCTCGACGAGTATTAATCAATCTATGATTCGTGAGAGTAGCGTCTTCAGTTTATATCAGTTAAAAAAATGATCGGCCATAGGTTTCATACTCTTAGAGCACTTCTTTTTTGGCACCCTTTTACGTTTAATGCCACGTGACCCCTTCTTCTTAACAGTTCTCTTCTTCCCACCACGTGGTGGCACCCCATTCTTCCTAACAGCTCTCTTCTCCTTTACGCCTCGTGTTGGCACCCCCTTCTTCTTCCTATCAGTTCTCTTCTTTCCACCGCCACACATTTTTCTCTTCGCATCTTTGATGATTTCATCCCGTATACGTTTTAAATGTTTTTTTTAGAGCTTCTTTAGGTTTAGTTCCCGCGAGCATTTCTTCTGCCGCGTTGAAACCTGTTTGTAAAGCCTTCCTTCCTAGGTACCTGGCCCCCCTCTTCAACAGTGGGACAGCGGTGCGTAGTATGGATGAAAAAATGGATCCAAGTCCACTACCACGCTGGGTCTCACCCCTCGGTATACCGTGAAAGGCTTTCTGGCCATTATAACTCAGTGCATCGAAAGTGTAGCTTCACTGTTAAGCTCCAACCACCGAATGGAAATTTTTACCCTCAATCGTTCTTATAGATATTGAGATACTAGTTATTAGGTTAGTTGCGACATTCACATAATGGGGTATGTCATATGTAATACTCAAGCTCCTTCCTCTATGGTTGGGAATGTGCGCTACGCGCAGCAGTCGTGCCTGGGTATCCCCAACAAACTGGTGTTCCGCTATATTGCTGTAAATATAGCACATGTCTGGAGGCTGAGAACTTACATCCAGCTTCTCCATCCTCAAGTGATACATTAAGCTGAATAAGTCATGTGGTGACTCGTGAAAGGTGTCTCTTTGGAAGGCTGCTCGATAACGCCTCTCGGTTATAATTTTGAACACTCTTCCGTCTTTAAGATTTCTATTAACCTTTGATTTTAGGACTAGAGTATTCTGTTTACGATTTCGTATAATAAGTCATTCGTAAGATTTGAGTTTTTAAAACTTATGTTTAAGTCTCTCACAACATCCTCAGCCGTACCATAACGCCCCGGCCCTAATGTCACTGTTGTACTGAAAAACTGTGCTGCCTTAGTCCGGGCGATACGTATAGTAGCATCCCGAGTTAACCCGGCTTTTCAGACTCATCAATGTCTCTAAGAACCATAAACACTGTATCTTTATAATCAATATTAAAAAGAGGGTATCCAGCTGAAATTCACATAGCCCCACCTTATACGAATCACGACCCAGTTCAATGGGCCCGTGGATCTCTGTTACAAAGTTGGCTAGTGTGTTGTTAGGGCGTACAGACAGGGACGAGGAGGACGGTAGTGTGACGTAGGAAATGGTTAGGAGTCATGTTGCATACTAATTAAGCTTCGTTACTGCATCAGCTTTTATATAGGTATTGAAGCTTTCTGGGTAACCTAGCCACTTCACCAGTACATTTTTCTCTTTCCTGTACCTTTGCTTCCTAAATTTTCTCAATTTTAAACACATTTTTTCCTAAATTAAATGCCACTTTCTGCAGTTCCTCGCGGTAAGAACCTCCCGAGATTTCTTCCCATTCAAATATTCAACGTAATACATCATTATCTCGCCTTTAGGCCTCATAGCCCTAACTTTAAATATCTCGCGTGTCCATCCTCGCTCAAAACCTTCGCGAATTTATTTCCGAACGTGACAGCCTTACATAGTCATTGATTTTGAAACGCGCAGATTGTGGTGGTGGTGGTGGCACTCCATCTCTTCTCGGCCGCTGCCTCTTTCTAAACATCGTTAGGTGTGTACCGATCTTGCGATGGTGTGAGCGGTTGTAGGATGAAGCCAATGAATCGAGGAACGTTTATATATCTGTGCGTGTTTTATGTATAAAATACCGGTGCATGCGCTCCTTATAGTACGTTCAACTTCCAGCTAAAGAAGCCTTATGTATAAGTTCTTTTCCCATATCCGTACAAAAATAGCCAGGAATCCGGTTTTCTTTCAACATCATCGTTTTGGCCGCTTTAGCAACTGTTTCAGGCGATTTATTTTTCAGGGGAATTAGCCACAGGTATCTAGAGAATACATCTATTATGAATAGGATGTAGCGGTAGCCGTCGTTGTACACTGAATATCTTTGCATGTCTGTTAAATCTGCCTGCCAAATAGAGTCAATCGATGCGGCTGTTGTCTTGGCTGTTTTAAACCTTTTTATCATCGGTTTATGAAGTGTATAAGCATCCTGGGTGCGCAAAAATCTCTCAACATCTTTTTTCCTTACATCATAAGTACCTCTACAGTATTTTAGAGGCACGTGGATAAGGTTGGCCTTCTACTCTCTTCTTTCTTCTCTTCAGAGGTACGGCGGCTGTTGTGGGCGAAGGTGTACTCAGTTGTGACACGTGCGATGCATGCTCCAAGTCTTTTAACCTATTCAGATTACCTATCAATGTTTTGGGGACATTAATTTGTTGTAGTCTTGTTTTAATATGTCTCCAGCCTGCTGGTGAGGGCCTATCCCACTTTCTCACCAGATCATGAACAATATCAACGATATTGGATCCTTGTACTCTTGCTCCATCTACAACGACCTCGCCTGTGTCGGTCCACTGTATGATGTAATCCTCACTCAATAGATTATAAAGACTTAATCCTTTATTCCTCAATGTATGGGGGAGGCTGTTTTTTAGCACAAGTTCGATGTGCTGTGTTCCGCTACTCTTTGGTTGCTCAGGCTCTGTGTCACTATGCTCTGCGCTACTCGAGCTGTGTCGCACGGTGAGCGCTGTAGGATGCTTATAATCTTCGGACTCATGAAGAAATTTCTGCAAAGCCTCTTGATACAAAACCCTTTTCTCATCAGGTGCCTTTTCTTCATTATATTAATCTAGTCAGTAAAGGCCCCAAAATTGAAATAAGATGGGGAGGAACGACCCACCTCTTTTACAATAATACGCTTTTTCTTACCCGCAGTCTGACTTTTATGGGCGAGCGCCCGTATTATGTTCTTGTAACGACGTAAGCGAGTCTTCTGACAGGATTTCATTGGAACATTACATTTTATAACATTAAGGCAGATTTCGCAGATGCACTTTAAAAAGTCAGAGTCGATATTTTTAACAAACATCTGCTGCAATGCTCGAGGCAGCGCAGTCGTTGATAGATTTTTATTAATTCGCGGTATTTTTTTAGCCTATTCGTCATTCTGGAATATACACGGTTTCAGGCTCGTTTGGAAATATATTCGTTCTTAGAAGCACCCTAAACGTGTTTCGCGGGTGAAGGTCACAAAGCAATTATCCATAACGTTGCTTTGTGACCTCTTTATAAACCTCCAAAAACTCCTTACGCTGACTCGGGAACATTTGACTGGCTAATATCCCAATTTGTGACACATCTCTACGTTGCGCGAATAAGACTAGATATTGCGTATTTAACGACACATCGCGCATGTATCTATTTTTGAAAAATAGATTCTGATTGATGAAGAACACGCTCATGTTAAGGTGGTGGGAGAATACTGTAAATGTCTCGGCAAACGTTTTATCCATCTCCAACATGAGATCGTCATTACGATGACTGTATGTTCATTTCTCTTTAACGAATTAATGTCATAGACCCCCTTGTGGAACAAACAGCATCTTGGTACTCGTTGAACACTGGTATGTCGAATAGCACCAGATAACTTTATGCACAAATTTGAGAACATTTCCCCTTTTCTTTAATGATATTCAGCATAAACACCGTTTTACCACACCTGTCGGGCCAGATATAATACATGTTGATGGGCTCGTGAATCTGAATTTTTCTACAGATTCCATTTCTGACACGTCACACCCTAAGTGGGTCATTTACAGAATATTACAAATAGCGAGTTAGTTCTGCTCCTTATATTTTGTTTTCTTCTTCCACAGAACCGTGAATGACGACGATGTACAGCCTCCATCATCGATATCACGGGCGAATCCATTGACCGTGTATCTACAATGCCCATATCCTCCGATGAACCCTCATCACCGACACCTGTTGTACGTTCAAAGCGGAGACATGATGAAGAGTCCTCCACGTTAGGTATAAAGCGCGTGAGATACATGCCGGTTTTTAGACATCCAGTATAGAGCCCCAACCCTCAACGTCTTACGCAACCAACCCCACATCAGCTTCTTCCGCCAATACACTCCTTGTTCATCCTCCACAGCTGCACCCCGTTCTGTTGAGTCTGCAGTAATAGAGCCCCAACCCTCAACGTCTTACGCAACCAACCCCACATCAGCTTCTTCAGCCAATATACCCCTTGTTCATCCTCCACAGCTGCCCCCGTTCTGTTGAGTCTGCAGTAATAGACCCCACCCTCAACGTCTTACGCACCAACCCCACATCAGCTTCTTCAGCCATATACCCCTTGTTCATCCTCCACAGCTGCCCCCGTTCTGTTGAGTCTGCAGTAATAGCCCCAACCCTCAACGTCTTACGCAACCAACCTCACATCAGCCAATATAACCCTTATTCATCCTCCACACTGCCCCGTTCTGTTGAGGATGGTATAACATTCGAGTTGGTGCGCACCGCAACCCCTACCCCAGCCTTGACTAGAAATCGGTATATAGTCAGGGTTGACCCTAGATCCATGTATAGCAATGGAATTGAGCACGGCTACGTCGCGTTGTACAGCGTATTGTAGAGTTTGCCCTTCAGAACCGCGACGAGCGTGAAGTCAGGACGAGTCTGTCCTTCGGATTCGGCTCAGATGAACGATGTAGATGATTTTTGGTAGTAGTACCATTTAGACGTTTGGCGGCTGAAGATGTAGAGTATATATTAGGTCGTATAATGCAAGCCTCCAAAGTAGTATAGCTTCAATATGGACAACTTCACGGTAAATATTGACCGTGTATTCCGTGTTGCGGGTCATAGTGCCACACCTACACTCTTAACTTCAATTCTCAGGCTATTTAGACGGCATATAAACGTCGATCGTGGTTGCGGCAGTAGTCTTGGCTCGCATGTTTACTGTACTAAATACACGGACCCAAAAAATTTGTTGCCTACGGTCGTGGAGCGTGCCCGTAAACTAGCTGTAGATTGTGAACTTGAATTTGACTGTAATATGGGTCCTGAAGAGCTGAGAAGGGTAGAACAAAATGAATGCTCGTATAGTTGTATTTGGACTGGATGATCGTCGTAGGACTGTGTATGTTTTTAAAAGCTGTGAGAGATCGTACAAGACCCCTACTTATTTTAGGACTGTCAGGGACAACGTATCTCCCCATCCGTAATATAAGGTGCCTTTACGCGAGTTATGATAAAAGTCGAAAATATGGGCGACATCATGATTTGTGTAAGGGGTGTCTCGAGTTTGCGGATGATATAGTGAAACATTGTAAAGATTGTCACATGGTATGTGTGAACAGTGTAAAAGCCAAATGTGAAAGCCGTGTAGTTGAGCTGAGAAGAGGGACTGTAATGTGTGTAGACGCACATTTTTCAATAATAACTGTTTTGAGCTCCATAAATCAATTGGCACGTGCAGGAAAATGAGAATCTGTGAATGTGGTATGTTTCACACTGATGGATAAGGGGAGTTCAAGCACAAATGTGACGAAATTCACTGTCCTACATGCCAGGAGGAATATAAGGCGGATGGAGTAAAGCATGTATGTTATATGAAAGACGCCAAGCCTAAAAACAACCTTGTATAACTGTATACTACGATATAGAAACATACACGAACGCTGAAACCAAAGAGGTAATTCCACATTTACTTGTGAGCCAAACTATCTGTGATGAGTGTATGGAGATCGAGTGTGATGAGTGCCCCAAATGTGGTAAACGGACAAACGTTTTTAAAACGAATGTCCACGATAGTCCTGTGAAACTATTTGTGTCCTATATTGTCAAGTTAGCCGACAAGTTCAAAAAAATGACTGTGTATATTCTCGCCCATAACGGGGCAAAGTTTGACACGCAGTTCCTTTATAAGGAGTTGCTTGAGCACGAGTCCTCTGAGATATTTACAGGTGATCCATTGAAAAGAGGCAACAAATTAATACAGATGCAAATAAGAGGTAATGTACAATTTAAAGACACTTTATTATTCACACCTTGTAAATTAGCAAAGCTACCCAAGGTGATGGGGTAGCAGCTGAAGTTTCAAAAGGATACTTCCCTTACACATTCCTCACTAGCGAGACTTTAAACTACGTAGGCCTACCTCCACCCAAACATTATTTTAACTATGATTGTATGAGTGCAGATGAACGTGAAGACTTTGATCGATACTACAACAGTTTTAATGAACGTAATCCTTATAATATAGCTGATGAATGTGAGCGTTATTGCGTGAATGATGTACGAGTGCTTAGAGTATGTTTCCAGGCCTTTAGAAGGATGTACATAGGCCGTTTCAAATGCGATCCGCTGCAAGTCGCAACCACCATCGCGTCATTATGTTTTACGGTGTTCAAGAATAACTTCATGCCTAAAGCCACCTTAGCCATTATTCACAGAAACAACCCCCGCAGTTATGGCCACAAGGCTATTTACTGGCTCATACACCTACAGCAACAGACAGGTGTATACATAAAGCACGCCCGCAACACGGGTGAAGTACCCATTAAGATTAATGGTCGTGTTTTTTGGGTTGATGGGCTAAGTGAAAACCGTGTCACTGGTGTGAAGACTGTGTACTCCTTTAACGGATGCTGGTGGCATGGATGCCCCCGTCCTGAGTGCGGAATCGCCGGAGATATCCACGGTAGATCTCCTGCCGACTGTCTTGCATGGACGCACCCGCGATCAACTTATAGGCTCCCAGTTCACTCACAAAGTCTTGTGGGAGCATGAATATGACGCACGGATGGAGACAGACGGGGCGTACCGTGAGGAAATAAACACGATCAAGCGTTCAATGGTACTGGAACCTCTCAAATGCGGTGATAGCTTGTTCGGTGGGCGTACAAATCCCTTCAAGCTATACTTTCCACCTACGGAGGGTGTGAAGCTCCACTACTACGATTTCTGTTCTTTATACCCCTACGTGCTGAAGAACAACCCGTACCCCGTGGGTGCGCCTGAGAAACTGGTGAGACCTAATCTGCCCTCCATCAACGAATTTTCAAGAAATTTGAATGATCGTTACTTTGGGCTCTCTTTCGTAGACGTGCTCCCCCCTCGCGATTTATGGATGCCGATCTTACCCGTCGTTATCGACCACAAGCTCATGTTTCTCCTGTGCGTGAAGTGCGCGGAAGAAAATAACGGTAATTGTAACCATATACCCTAGCAGCGTAAGATCAGAGGCGTATATACAAGTCCTGAGCTGGCCCTAGCCGTACGCCATGGGATAGAATACTGAAGATACATGAGGTGTGGAGGTTTCAGAAGCTACCCAACCTTTTCACACCGTATATAAACGCATTTTTAAAGGATAAGATCGAGGCATCAGGGTATCCGCGAGTAGTTGATACCGAAGATGAAAAGTCTGCCTATATTCAACGTTACCGCGACCATGAAGGTATACAACTTGATCGTGCCCAAATTGCAAAGAATCCTGTCAAGCGCTTTAGTGCAAAATTGTGCCTAAACAGCCTTTGGGGAAAGTTTGCGCAGAATATCGGTAAAGGGAATGTTCATTTGGCGCAAAGCTATAGTGAAATCTGGGATTACGCCAACGCACCCGATAAAAAAGTCATGGAGATTGTGAATGTAGGTAATACTTACATAATAAAGTACAACAACACTGAATTGGCCACAGATACCTCACGGGTTGCAAACATTCTTGTAGCCACCTTCACAACAGCCTACGCCCGCATCAAACTTTGGGGTCTATTGCATTCTCTTGGGCGGAGAGTATTGTATGCCGATACAGATAGCGTGATATTCACAGCGAGGAGTGGTGAATACATGCCCGCTATTGGAGAGTTCCTTGGCGAGCTCACTGATGAGATCAAGGATGAGTATGGAGACATCGCATACGCCGACTCTTTTGTCTCAACAGGACCTAAAACTTATGGGGTACGGGTGAGGGTGGGTGAGGATATGAAATATATCGTGAAGGCAAAGGGCATCACGCTTAAACCAAGCGAATCGGCGGGTCGTCAACTTTGATTCGCTGAAGGAGTTAGTGTGCTTAGAAGATGATGAGGGTGATCGACCGCCCCAACTGACTGTAGGCACCCACAATTTTCGGGCGCAGAAGCTGGGCACATATAGGAAACGTTACCAAGTGCCTGGCACCTATGATACTGTGCCATTTGGATACCACAATCTTTGATATGTCTATTGCTAACTTATTTATTACACGTATTTGTAAATATATGTACATCCTGATTATTTCGTTTATTAAATAAATCGTGTTTCAACTTGCGTTTCACTTTGCGTGTGTGCGTATGTACAGTAAAAGTTAAGCCCCGCCAACGTAAGACCGGCGACTGAATCACGCCGCAACCTGAGCAGACCTCTACCCTTCCGTACTCAGTTGACCTCTGTATACCCTTTGAGCTCAGACGTGTATTCTCTCGCATAGAAGGAAATGGCCACCTTTAATATCGCGTGTTCAACATTTATGAAGTGGTATTCAGCAAAGTGCGTAGATGTAGTGGATACTGAAAAACTCCCTATCCCCGCCTCCTTTGACTCTTTTAAGGCTGCATTGAATCGTGCGAAGGGTCAGGCTATTCAAATACTCTACGGATATTCTGGCGAGGGGATTGTAGGATTCCGCAGTACAGACGATGTAATGAAGTATGTTATAGAACTAGGCTTTATAAAGGCTCACGTGCACCGCGAGGTAGAAGAAGCGGCACGCTCAGAAGCTAAACAACAGTTATGGGTAGTGAGTCTTGTGGATGAGTGGATGATAAACGGTATTATATCATGCTACACCATGTCGATTACTTATACCCTACGACTAAAAATGTGAATCTCGTCATCATGGACAATCTTAAGTATTTTTACCACTACATTAATACATATGATGAGGTTTGTAGTGAGGTTGTGGCTAATGGGCTATGTGAGTTTTTAACAGATTTTAGAGATGAGTATCGTCTGTTACAAAAAAGGATAAATATGAACATATGTTTCTCCTTAATAGTGCCCCGCAATGTGAAGATGTTTAGGAGAGATAAAACGTTATAAAATGTGTTTAGTTCATGAAGATCCCCCTTTGCAAAAATGTCTGGTGCGTATTCAGGGGAGTGGGAGTGATAAAACACTAAAACCGAAATTAATTCCTGTACCGAAAATTTCTCAAGACACCTGCCCAATATAATGGGATACAGCAATTCATGTTGGGTCAGCGCCGCACACGTTTCATTAGATTATGGTGCGACTCACTCCTCACGGATCATACGAGTTCGAACAAACCCATTCACGTTTCATCAGAGCGAATCACCCGCCCGTCGACCCGATCCTGCCTACCTGCCTGTCTCCTGTGGCTCATATCCTTCTCAGAGCTTGCGCCGAGTGGTTGTGCCACAGTCATCTCGACCCGTGTGAACGTGCGAATACAATGGAGCTCCCTTTGAGAAGCATTCTCAACGCCTCGTACGACGTCTCCGTGACGAAGTCGTTGCGTGTGTTCAGGCGGGAAACCGGCGCCATTAACTGTGTTTGAAACGATCTGCAGGCATGCAACCCAGCGTAACGTTATTTATTTAAATCTTGAAGAGATGCATAAAATCTTCGTGGTGGTTGAGAGGTGGGCTGAGGACCGTTATAAAATGCCAGCTGATGTAGGTATAATAAGAGAGGTGATTAGTGAAGCCTCCTCATATACCATTGTTTGTACATTGAGTGTAAGTAACAATCAACCATGTATTGATATACGACTGATGTGGAAGAACACAGCTGATAATGACGTTCGTGCTCCTACACGAAACCGATTCATCCTTGACAGAATGTTTGAGATCGTCGGATTCCGTAAGCTGAAGCCTATATTAGATGCTCGTGTTACAGACATGGTTTATTTTGACACAGTGCTTGAATACGCTTACATCGCTCTGCTCGACAGATATGTTGAATGCAGGAATGAACAGGGGGAGAACGGTCTAGATCTGGATGCATATTTAAAAGGTTTAGATTCTTCGAAATATCCTGAGCTTTGGTACAAAGCACTTGAGAGGTACAGAGCTGAGCTCGCATACACTGTTCACCCTGAAGAACTGTACCTCTATATAGTGGATAGGTGTCGTTACGACGTTGAGAAAAAACCCCGATTGGAAATGCATGATTATAAACTTGTGTTCAATGTAACGCCCCACGATGACGTTTTAGTGCGTGCTTTTGAATGTGCTCTAGCTGCGCTTAAAGACAACTTGCTTGCCGAGTGTAAAGTGGGTACAAAAATAGTGTTGAATGATATGAAAGCCATTTATATCGAATATAAACCGCCGTATCAGTTAAACGGTGAAGTGATGCTTGGATGGTTTTACCACATCGTGCAGAGTAAAGCCGATGTGGATATAGCATCAATCACTATTGAATTTAGCGTTTTGCACCGTAGAACGTAAAGACAATATATATTTTTCCTGTAATATTTTGCTAATACTACGTTTTGTACGATTATATATAAATATATATTTTCCTGTACTAATATTTTCTTAATACTGTTTTGTATGATTATATATAATTAATGTAACTATATTTTTCCTGTACTAATATTTGCTAATATAACTTTTGATAATATAACTATATATTTTTCTAATATTTTGTTAATACTACGTTTTGTACGATTATATATAAAATTAATATAAATATATATTTTTTAATATTTGGTTAATGCTATGCTTTGTATGATTATATATTTTCCGTTCTATTATTTGATCATATATATATGTTCCATTGTATAAACATTAATTAATAAACAAAACGTTGTAATGGTGTTTCATTTATTCCTTGAACACGTTTATATCATTTGTTTCTAAAACAGAATAATTAATTAATTGCTATTTTAGCGATTAGATAAGTAACGTGGCTGACAGCTCAACCAACTGTAATATATGTTTTAAATAAAATACATGACGTTATCTGGTAACTCATCAGCCAAATGGCTGAATAATAATTAAACACATGGCGTTATCTGGCAACTCAGCAGCCAAGTGGCTGAATAATAATAATTAAACACATGGCGTTATCTGACAACTCGGCAGCCGACTCGCTGTGGCGCCTGCTGGCTGATTGACATATGCTTATTTAAAATAAATAATGAATTTGGCAATTCAGCAGCCAAATGGCTGAATAATAATTAAATACATGGCGCTGTCTGGCAGCTCAGCGGCCAACTGGCTAATTAGGGGCCTATAAGTAGCGGCGGGTGGCCGACGGTGTCATATGAGCTCGGCAATCAGCCGAGCAAGGACCCTCCTCTTCCTTTCTTTCTTCCTCGCTTGCTGTTTCTTTCTGTCTGCTCCTTTGGGGGGTGAGGCTCCCCCTTCTCCCCTAGAGGGCCCCTTAGGTTAGGTATGCCCCTTTGGGGGGTTCAGCTCGGGTGAGAACTCAGCCTCCAAGTTGCATACACCTTGCAATCCCACTTTGGGGTTGGCACCAAGGGGGGTGGGGTGCCTTGCAACAAAGGTGGGAGTGCCTTGCAACAAAAGGGGTTGGGGTTGGCACTCTTGCAACAAAGGGGGTGGGGGTGGCACTCTTGCAACATTACATAACATTTCTGCACTCTGGCACTTTTCGGCTATACTACTTATATTAAACAACGAGTTTCTGATATCCTAAAGATATACTCGTAGGTCATATAAGTGAATCCACGAAACTTCTTAAATATCGCTTACGGAGATAATTTTATTTTTATTTAAATTAAGTTACTTTTCACTTCATACACTCCGGGTGATCTGCCATTCTTGACGAATATCTTCACGAATTAACAATCACCATCGGGAGTCTGGTCCCCGAACGTACTTTTTGTTTTCCTCCAACTAAAAGCTACCGGAGTTGATAATTCTCTCTCCACAAAGCCTTTTTCAGTTTATCTGTTGCAGCCTCACATAGAGCATAAAACAAAACAAAGTTATCGTACACTTTCTTATTCTCTGTTTTACGCATAGGTCTCGGACTCATTATTAATTTATACTCGTACTCGACCTCTTCTTCCAATACTCGAAGTTACCTTGTGTGTATACCAAGGGTGTTAGCCTAAAAGCGACTCACAATATTAAACGTTAAAATGCATACAGACACGCACGCACAGACATTAACCATGGTTTTGCTTCCGCCCGAATTGTTCATTCTGACGAACGTCAAGCTCGTTGCTCCACCTTGGACCTATAGCTTAACGTGGAATCCGAATCACGACTCACCAAGGGTGGTCAGAAATTACAAAGTCTTCGTCCAGACTCGATCTCATGACCTCCCGATCAGCAGCTCAGCGTCTTAACACTAGGCCACCCAAGGTACCCATTTATCTATCAATCGACTATTTTCTGGAAGGATGAACAGCATGGTAAAGCAGTCTGTTTTCGAAGGGAATCGAACCCGGGGTGGTGGATTCGTAGTCAGCACTGCTAACCACTATACCACCGAGACGCATATATATATATATATATACCCATATCCCTTCTCGCTTCTATCACTTTAGATATATAATCAAAGTTATTAATCCCCTGGAGGTGATAGCTATTTCCCCTAAAGAATGCCTCTCTCGCAAAACTTATTTCCACGCCCCTTTTTCTAGTTTTTATAAAAAATTATATATTTAACATTTGTTTATTACTTGTGTACAGTATTTTTTCAACTTTTAATTTTTAATTTCTTTGTACTTTTTCGTAAGCTTTTTTGCAATACACGAGGTAGATTTCTGCAATAATATTAACTGTTGTTTGTTAGGACTAATATAAAAATATTTTTAGTTGTATTTTAGTTGTACCATGTCTATCTATAAATAAAAAAAACTTTGCGCGGTTTTGAGCGAAGTTGAGCGTAGTAACAAATATCTCTTTTGCTGAGTCGCCTGTTATCATTGGCTGACTTACGTAAAGTGGGTGAAGCTAATGTCTCTCGCTCAGTCGCCCGATAGAGTCGGATCTATCAAGATGAGCGGCGTTAAATTGTTTACCTCTCCTCCGGAAAGAATGCCGAAGGCCGGCAGTAGATCACGAAGTGATCACAAGCCAGCCCTACCCGTAGGGAGCCGAAGGCGCGGCTTGTTTGTATACAAATTTGTTTTTTATTATTATTATTTTCTCAGTAAAATGACTTTTACAAACATGTTTGGTTACTTTGAATTAAAGAAGCTATTCAGTAAATGATGTTAATACGAGTATGTTTGATCAATTAAGCTATAAATAAGGGGTTTTTATAAAGTTATTTCACCTCAGTTTCGTATTTAGGAACAGTACTTTAAGCAAGCTTACAGAGGGTAAGTTTTTCAAAAATAGACATTTTCTGATCATACATATACAGTAGTTACTGTATATTCATTTTAGATCTGTAAATATACTACTAATAATAATAATAATAATAATAATAATAATAATAATGAGCCTCGGTGGTGTACGAATCCAAGATACCTGGTGACGGCAATCGTCGCGCAGCAACCCCAGCTGTTCATCCTGCTATAAAATAAAATTAGTTGGTAAATAAACTCCTAAATAAATTCACTGATTTTAAAACACTCAGAAGATAGTCGACGTTGAGAAGGTCTTCCAGTGAGCGATCCATTATTCCTTTTCCTTTTTGCTCTTTAACTACTCTGTACACATCACGACGCTTCAAGACCGTTTGCCGGAGCGTAGTGAGGATATGAGTTTTAACTCGTGAACGACCAATAGGTGAAAGTGATAAGCCATCAGTAAATAGCCGCGAGGTATATACCTTCCGATTAGATAGTGTAGCGATGTATTTCAACATGAAAATAGATGTCGTGGAAAGAATATGTACGAAAAAGAAATTAATTAACATGAGGCGCTTTGTTCGTTAAATATGCATAACCATATTAATCGTCTCAAGGGGACATAAGGTACTCATCGCTTAGTTCTATTAAAAAGGATTTTAAACCCTTAGCTATGACCAAACTCTCAATCTCATCGTGATATACAGGGTGTACATAAAATCAGGATCTATTTTTGTGAAGCACTTGGAAATTATATGGAATTCAATCATAAAATGATAAAGTGATAACATTTATTAAATAATTAAGAGTAGGATTCGACGTGACACCCATCAGTATCCCTGCACAGCTCAAATCGTTCCGCAGCATTTCTAAACACATTCTGGAGCATTTGCGGGGTTATGTTATCTGCAGCAGTTCGTATACGTAAGTTTTCAAGACTCGTAATCTTCGTCTGATAGACGTGCGATTTGATAAAGCCCCATGCAAAGAAATCTAAAGGGGTTAAATCTGGTGATCTCGCTGGCCAAGGTCTGTTGCTTCCGCGTCGATCCAGCGATTTGGAAAACGTCCATTTAGATAATCCTGAACAATTTTGGCATAGTGACAAGGAGCACCATCATGTTGATAGACGACGGTACTAACAATCCTATCCCCGTCGTCTATCAACATGATGGTGCTCCTTGTCACTATGCCAAAATTGTTCAGGATTATCTAAATGGACGTTTTCCAAATCTCTGGATCGGACGCGGAAGCAACAGACCTTGGCCAGCGAGATCACCAGATTTAACCCCTTTAGATTTCTTTGCATGGGGCTTTATCAAATCGCACGTCTATCAGACGAAGATTACGAGTCTTGAAAACTTACGTACACGTATACGAACTGCTGCAGATAACATAACCCCGCAAATGCTCCAGAATGTGTTTAGAAATGCTGCGGAACGATTTGAGCTGTGCAGGGATACTGATGGGCGTCACGTCGAATCCTACTCTTAATTATTTAATAAATGTTACCACTATCATTTTATGATTGAATTCCATATAATTTCCAAGTGCTTCACAAAAATAGATCCTGACTTTATGTACACCCTGTACTTTAATGTAAAGGCAGAAGTACCTTAATTTATCCATGATCACGATATTTCCGTGTTTAGTAAAGGTAGCATAATCGATAAAACGCATCAAATAAAATTCTTTGTTCCATTCGTCCGCAAACTTTGTTATTCAAAGTCTTTACTTATCCTCACGCAAAGTTTAAATCGATATCCGCTAAAATTATATTTATTGCTGCATCTTAAACTCCTCACATTTTCCGTGACATCTTTCACATAACGAAAACCTGTGGCACTTGTTTCAGAATATCCAAAAGGCACCTATACTTCTTGTTCGGCCAACATTAATCGGGTTATTTCGGCCTTAAATGACTGAATAGACTCGAGGAAATTCGGTATTTGACGTATCTACAATATCCTCAGTTTTCACAGAATACCATTTTAACCCTAGAAAGCCAGCGTGGCCTATTACAATAAAAGTATACTTGTTTTTCTGGAAATGATATCTTTTATTGTACGCGAGTTAATTTTTATTATTGTCTAATAATAAAAAACTCTGCCATGGGGAATGACACCTGGAATCCCATGCCGGTCCCAAGCCCGGATAAAAGAGGAGGGTTGCCATGACAGGCCTAGCAAGCCGGTGGTGTAAAAACCTTATCACTCGAGAAACTCAAGAACTCAAGAACCAGCCTCAAGAATAAAAAACTGGGATCACTTTAACATATTGCTTCCCAAAGCATTCGGGAAGCAATATGTTAAAGTGATCCCTCCTGGGAAGCAATATGTTAAAGTGATTAACACTGGGAAGCAATATGTTAAAAAGAAAGGTTGGTTGGTTAGAAAGAGGTTGGTAATCTAGAAGATAACCTATGACCGTAACCAAAGCTATAAATGCCCTAACCGGGCATTCTTTATAAAGGGTGATCCAGAGAAATGGGACCCAAAAGAAACCCCTGTAACTCTTAAAGTATAAGTCCTTTTATAAAATCATACGCATCATTCGAAAGAGGACAATACAAGACAAGATAAGATACGAAACAAAATAAAAGTGTTAGTTAAAACTAACCCTTCAAGATGACTGCATGGACTGTGGAACAGCTGCGTTTCATAACTGAGCAATATTATGAGCATGGAAGAAGTGTAGTTTCAGCTCTTAGAAGGTGATTTTGACATCTGAAAATTTGTCTTGAAAGATCTTTGAGCTGAAACTACACTTCTTCCATGCTCATAATATTGCTCAGTTATGAAACGCAGCTGTTCCACAGTCCATGCAGTCATCTTGAAGGGTTAGTTTTAACTAACACTTTTATTTTGTTTTGTATCTTATCTTGTCTTGTATTGTCAAAACCTATACAATCCTGTACAAACTTGTAACTATCCTCTTTCGAATGATGCGTATAATTTTATAAAAGGACTTATACTTTAAGAGTTACAGGGGTTTCTTTTGGGTCCCATTTCTCTGGATCACCCTTTATATTTAATGTAGGTTAACTGAATGCCCGGTTAGGTCAACTGTACGCCCTTGATGATTGGTTAGGTTAAGTCGTGATATTTTCGTTAGTTTTAACGAAAATATCACAACTTAACCTAACCAATCGTCAAGGGCGTACAGTTGACCTAACCGGGCATTCAGTTAACCTACATTAAATATATAAAGAAAATGAAAGGATGCAAAAAGGAGCTACTCAACTCGTACTTGTGGCAAATGATGTGGCGTGACCGATTCTTCCGAAATCCATTTTTACTTTGTGTGACCATATAGCGCAACAATTCTAATAAATTTACTTTCAATCTAATATTTTAACACGTTATGATTTACTTTTTATGCCTTTACTTTATTAAAGCGAACATTTTTTATCGTACTCCTTATCCTAAATATTGGGAAGCAATATGTTAAAGTGATTAACACTAGAAAGCAATATGTTAAAGTGATATACCGGGTGTCCGAGAATTATCTGTACAATGTTTGGCTGTTATTAAAAGTCAACCATGAAGTGTAGAAATTCCAGTCTTATCCCATTTTACGGAGAATCTCATTAAGTTTTTTCTGATACCACGTTTTGACAAGTTTTTTAGAAATGTACGCGGGTGACAGACATTAATGATTTAAAAGCAAGAATCACAGCTGCTATTGAGCGAATTGATGTGGATATGCTGCAGCGTACATGGCAACATTTGGAGTATCGATTGGATGTTTTGCGAATCACTAATGGTGCGCATATCGAATGTTTGTAACAACGTTACTTTAATAAAAGAAACTTTTGAAAATACAGATTCTAAATAATCTTGTTTAAGAATTTTACGTGTGTTATCAAGAATTTTATTAAAAGATGAAATTGTACAGATAATGTTCGGACACACTGGAATTTCTAAAAAACTTGTCAAAACTTGGTATCAGAAAAAACTTAATGAGATTCTCTGTAAAATGGGACAACACTGGAATTTCTACACTTCATGGTTGACTTTTAATAACAGCCAAAAATTGTACAGATAATTCTCGGACACCCTGTACACTGGGAAGCAATGTTAAAGAGAGGTTCCTGGGAAGCAATATGTTAAAGTGATCCAAACACTGTTTAATTCAATTTATAAATATAATTTTTACTATGGTGTTACATAGAACCCAGACTAGTCCCTATGTGTGCGGTTCCACACTGGTCTTCTTGGATTAAGAAAATCCTGTAGGTAATATCAAACGCTTCTATTGTTCGCGCACACGAACTGTAATAAGAGAATAAAGAAGAATATATATATATATATATATCACACACACCACACACACACACACACACACACTCTATATGTATATACACTAATACACAGACTACAATAAATATACTTACTTTATTTTATGGGAAAAATTTAGCAATCGGCACTCAAATTAATATTTTTATTTCAAATTATCACGAGCACGAGGTAAGCAACGGTTGAATGCGCATTATGAGGAATTGTGGTGCAAGTGCGCAGTAAATTAAAACCGTGATTGGTCGGTGCATTAATGTGGGCGGAACTTATAAGCGGTGTTAAAACATAAAAGCTACTGCGGAGGAAAACGTTATAACGTATTGTGATCCGTTAGATCTGTAAGATTTACTAACATGGTAGAGTGGACAAATATCGAAAGAGCAAAGATTCTGGAACTGTACTTCAAGTTCGGTTCAATAATTCAGGCTCAAAGAGACCTCAAAAGAATTTACAATATAAACAGATATCGCACCAGGAACACAATACTCTCATATGCCAAAAATTTCGTGAAACTACCACTGCACAAGCCGCGCCTCCCCAGGACGACCCAGAAGCGTTCGTACGTCTGGCAATATTGCAGTAGTGCATGAAGCTGTTCAGCGTAGTCCATACCGTTTGACAAGAAAACTGTCACAGGCATTAAGCATAAAGAGAATATCCCTTCGGACCATGTTGAAGGATGATTTACACATGTTTCCCTACAAAATTCAAGTGGGTCAAAAACTTAGTAAAGTTGATAGACGAAACAGGAAGGAATTTTGTAAAACATCTCTTCGGATGTGCGAGGAGGGTGACTGGTGTATTGAGAAACTAATCATGTCAGATGAAGCTCATTTTGAGCTCGCAGGTTATGTCAACAAGCAGAACTCCCGATTTGGCAGAAGAAAATCCTGAGCAGTTCCACTAACGACCTTTACACAGTGAACGTATCACAGTGTGGTGTGGCATTTCTTGGGCTCGAGTCATAGGACCATACGTCTTTACCGATGCCAATGGGACAACTGTCACAGTGACATCAGAGCGATATCAAGAAATGATAAGCAATCTTCTTGCTACAAAACTAATAGACATGAGATATCAAACCTCATTCCAACAGGACGGGGCAACTGCCCATATTTCTTGTGCATCAATGTCATTCCTGAAGGACCTGTTCCCACCTCATCTCATTTCACGATATGGAGATGTTCCGTGGTCAGCCAGAAGTCCGGACTTAACTGCACCCGATTTTTTCTTGTTTTCTTGTGGGGTACCTTAAATCAACAGTCTACCAGACAAGACCAAGGACCATTCAAGACTTACGTGGGCATATTGAATAGGAAATCGTCAATATTCCCCTTGAAACTTTAAGGAAGGTGACGCAAAACACAGTTGTCTGTATGCGTGAATCGATACATGAAAATGGTAGACACTTAAAAGGCGTTGTTTTCAACACTTAGGTCCTGAAACTGCAGTTTCGTATGATATGCTAATACTCACATTTTTCGTTAAAAGTCGTTGAAGTAATCTCCTGAGACTGTAGTTTTGTACGATATGCAAATATTCTCATTTTTGTTAAAAGTCTCTTTTTACATTAAATATAAATGTGTCTTATTTCTCGCCCACCCTATATATATATATATATATATATATTATATACACCTTACCTTACAACCTTACAAAGGTTCCGGGCGATGATTTCTCATTTCGCGAAGGTCAAGCTTGTCGCTTGTAAGCTTGTAAATATATATATATATATATATATATATTATATATATATATATACACATTTTAACTGCAAACAACACACAGTATAATTAATGTAAAGAACGACGCTTGTGTAGAAGAGCGTTCCGCACAAGATGAGGAGGGAGAACGAACAAATGAAAAATGAGGTATCACGGGAATCGAACCCTGGATCATCCGATTGCCGGTCAGATATGCTATCCACTACCTACACCATGGACCTCGATCAATCAGAAGTCGTAATTCTCTTACATACGAGCAGAAACCAATGCCCTGAGGGGGCACCTTCGCATGCCGTACATATATACATTTTAACTGCAAACAACACACAGTATAATTAATGTAAAGAACGACGTTTGTGTAGAAGAGCAATCGGATGATCCCGGGTTCGATTCCCGGGTAGTACCTCATTTTTCATTTGTTGTTCTCCCTCCTCATCTTGTGCGAAACGCTCTTCTACACAAGCGTCGTTCTTTACATTAATTATACTGTGTGTTGTTTGCAGTTAAAATGTATATATGTACAGCATGCGAAGGTGCCCCCTCAGGGCATTGGTTTCTGCTCGTATGTAAGAGAATTACGACTTCTGATTGATCGAGGTCCATGGTGTAGTGAATAGCATATCTGACCGGCAATCGGATGATCCCGGGTTCGATTCCAGGGTGATACCTCATTTTTCATTTGTTCGTTCTCCCTCCTCATCTTGTGCGGAACGCTCTTCTACACAAGCGTCGTTCTTTACATTAATTATACTGTGTGTTGTTTGCAGTTAAAATGTATATATGTACGGCATGCGAAGGTGCCCCCTCAGGGCATTGGTTTCTGCTCGTATGTAGGAGAATTACGACTTCTGATTGATCGAGGTCCATGGTGTAGTGGATAGCATATCTGACCGGCAATCGGATGATCCCGGGTTCGATTCCCGGGTGGTACCTCATTTTTAATTTGTTCGTTCTCCCTCCTCATCTTGTGCGGAACGCTCTTCTTCACAAGCGTCGTTCTTTACATATATATATATATATTAAGTGTGTAAATGAGGTTAATAGGAAACCTGACACCCCTCAACCTCTTGTAATACCCATCATTGGAGGTCAGGTAGGTCATCTGGATCCACTAATCCTGGTGGATTCAGGTTCAGAGGTCTGTCTTATTAGTTCTAAGTTTGTAAATCAATTAGGATTACAAAGTGAAGTAAAGAGCTCGGATATTAATTGCACAGCTGTAAACAACCAGTCGGTACCCATGCATGGAAGGCTCGATATAAGCGTGAGCTTCCAAGGAAAACCCCATGACTTAACACTCAACAGCCTATATCACCTCCTCATGATAGGAGCTGATTTCATGTTAAGGCATGAGGTTGGCCTAATTGCCAAACGAGGGAGATTTAAAGTATTCATAGGTCAGATCCAAGTCCCAGTAGCTTCACACGCACTGAGGATGTATAAACAAGGTCGTACCACCAATTCCTTGAAATGTAGTAGTATCTCTGTTTACCTTAAAAATAAAACGGTCGGTATTGCCCCGGATAACTGCGCAAGTGTACAGTACCTTTTCGCGTGGCCACTGAGCTGCCGGAAGGGGCTACTTTAATAATTGCCGACAGCTGCGTCCCCCCCCCCCCCGAAATAGAAATTCCGTCCCAACTTACATGTGTGGATGAATATGGAGAGGTTAACGTAATTATGCGTAACACCTCCAAAGGCAATGAAATAAGGGTGAGGGATAAAGATCTCCACCTCACTGGTGAGCTGTTAATATATTGCGATTGTGGGTCTGCAACCCTGTGTATGATCTCTAAACGGTTGGTATGTAACGTAGAGCAACGAGAAGAACTGTATTATATTCCTGAAGAAGAGCTGAACGATATCTTAGCTGCGGAAAGAGAATTGTATCGGAATGATTTGTGTGAGGAGGATTACTCCAAGGAAATGACATATGATTTTAGTAAGGTAAAGATATCTCCAGAGGAGAAACGAGAGCAAATACGAGATTACATCCGGAAGCATCCAAATTTGGATGACATTAGAAGGAGGTTATTGGAGAACTTGTTGTTGGAGAGAATGAACTCAGTGTCCGTGGAAGGCGATGACCTTGGGTTATTAAAGAACTACGAGCTGGATATAGAATTAGAGGAAAATCATGGTCCGGTGATAACTCCGGTGTATACGAGGCAATATCGTTTGCCCCTACAGTATCACGAGGAAGTTAACAGACAGATAGAGGATTTGGAAAAAAGAGGTCTAATTGAACGACGTAACAGCCAGTATAATAGTCCTCTATTATTGGTCAAACAGAACGGTAAGTTTCGAATGGTCATTGACTACCGAAACATAAACCAAATCATAAAAACCTCCAGATTTAAACTACCGGATCTATATACAATATTTAGACAGCTAGGAGGTCAAATGTACTTCACGACGGTGGACCTCGCAATGGGGTACCATCAAGTGGCCTTCAGTGAGAGGTCACAGGAACTAACCGCATTTTCTTCTAACTATGCGAGTTATGTTTACAAGGTCTTACCGTTTGGGCTGAAAATGGCTCCAAACGTGTTCAGCTCGATTATGGCTGGGTTGTTCAATGATATGATCGGGAAAAAGGTATTTGTCTTTATCGATGATAGTATATTGGTAATTGGTTGGTTTGAGGAAGAACATCTTAAGGAATTTGGAAGATGTATTAAGGTGATTGGAGAAGAATAACTTGAAATTTAAGCTCCAAAAGTCTCAATTTTTCCAAACAAAGGTTACGTTCCTGGGTCACGACATCACCTCACCGGCAAAGGTAGGTCTCCCAGCGAAAGCAAAGTAACATCCATACGGGCCTTGCAACCACCAAAGACCGTGACGGAAGGACAATCTTTGTTGGGCCTTGTGAACTACTACAGGGCATATATCCCCTTGCCGCCGAGATACTGGCGCCGATACATGATTTAACCCGGAAAGGTGTTACTTTCCAATGGTCTGAAGAGCATGATACCGCATTGAGTTTGATTAAGGAAGTAGTTTCTGTCCAAACGCTTTTAAGACACCCTAATCCTAACGAAGGTGTTCATTATATACACGGACACCTCAGATAGGGCTTGCGGGGCGATACTTATGCAAGAACAACACGGAATCGAACAGCCCATAGAGTTCTTCAGTAAGAGCTTTAATAGGACGCAAAAGAAGTATTCCACCACTGAAAAAGAAGGATTGGGAATTGTTCTAGCCCTGAACCACTACAGGCCTATGATATTAGGAGTCAAAGTTATCATACGAACGGACCATAACCTTTGATTGGTTTGGTAGTTAAACAAACATCTAAAAGGCTCGTTAAATGGTTTACGGCTTTGTTGGAATACGATTTAAGGGTCGAGTACATAAAAGGTCAGCTAAACGTTCTTGCTGATTTAATGAGCTGGTGCATAGATAGTAACGCCCCGGTAGTTGCCGTTACTCGACGGAGAGCCATGGACCCCAGGAAGAGGATAAATTGAGTCCTCTCCTTGAACGAGTATTAAACGAGGCGGAACATAAAGGTTGGCATCTCTCGGAAGAAGAGATAAAAAGGGCACAACAGGAGGATGAAGGATGCCAATGCACGATTAAGGGGCTACGGGAGAACCGCAGTCCAAGCAAGAAAAGGCCGACACAATACACGGTTATAGACGATATTCTATACGCTGTGGGTCGAGAAGGTGAGGATGGGAAGTATACTATCAGGTATTTCTTACCCTCGAAAGAGTTGCAGAGGGAAGCCCTCAGGAAAGCGCATGACTCTCTTATGAGAGGACACTTTGGTCATACGAAAACCTATGACCAGCTGATGGAATTTGCGTATTGGCCAAACAGGATGGGTGATTCATATCAATTTGTGAGAAACTGTGAAGTGTGTAACAAGTTTAAGAATGTAAGGGGTTCCAAAAAACCTTAGCCCCCCCATTTGCAGCTTACATGTTTACTTATATCGAAATGGTTTTTAGTGATTATAAAAATATATAAAATTCTTTATTTATTGCAGGTATTAAAATTACTCTAGCTGATAAAGTGATAATATAATGGCTTCTCAATTAATTGGTGATTCGGAGAGGCAACGTGTGATAGATCGCATACGAGCAATAACATTTCGGGAAGCTCGTGATGCTGGAGCCACCTTTATAACACGTTCATGGGTTGCCAAAAAGTTGCGAAGAGTGAGGACTTCGTCAAAAGAAATTGGAATAAAACTTTGGATGAATCTGAAATGGATACAACCAAATCTGAGCGCCCAAATTTGCCACTCCCTCAGGAAACAGAGGACATCATTGAAAGCGGTGGTGAGATCATTCGACTGTACCATCATAGGCGAGGTTTAAAGCCTTTGCATGAACTTCCAAAGACAAGAAAAACTCAACTTAACATCGATGACAGAATGTGGTTTGCCCATTATCTTGAAGATTGGGATGTGGATGATTTCATGCATTTAGCTGTCTCCGATGAATTTTTTGTTTACGTAACACGTCGGCCTAACTACCAAAATGATCGAGTGTTGGCCACAACACCAGATGAAATCGATGACAATGAACATTATCGCGAATTATTAAAAAGTCCAGACTGTGTTGGTGTGTTTGTTTTGTTCAGTGCAAAGAAGCTCATATGGGTGCTGAAGCCAAATGGTCAGAGTTGGGATGGACAGTATTTTCGTGATATTATTCTATCCCAGCATGTCATTCCTTTTCTAAGAAACCCAAACAATGTTATGGATGTCGATCAGGTCACACTTCTGCACGATAAGGCCCCCTGCTTTAAGGCATTAGCCACTCAACAGTTGTTGCGGAACCATGAGATCGATTTCTTTGGAAATGAAGAATGGCCAGGAAATTCTCCTGACCTGAACGTCTGTGAACACATTGGATCAGTTATAAAGGACAAGGTTGAATGTCTCTTGTTTCAAGAACCTGCAGCAAATCGATTTTCGAAGGATACAATGACGCAACACATTGAAACTGTTTTAGAAAATTTGCGTAACGATCAAGATCTATTCACGTCACTTTTGGCAAGCTACCCAAAGCGAATTCAGGCTGTCTTGGAAGCCAATGGCGGGAACACCAAGTTTTAATTGTTTCTCATTAAATGCAGGATTAAATTCTCTTTTGTAAGGTATGTTTAGTTTTACTGTACCTGTAATGGTTTAGGCCATGGGCGGGGGGGCTAAGGTTTATTGGAGCCCCGTACACCCTCGGAAATCCCCCTTGGGAGAGGTGGAAACGGCTTCAAAGCCTCTCGAAATCGTGTACGCGGATGTAGTCGGACCGCTCCCACGGTCGGAAACTCTTTCCGCCTACGTTCTAGTAGTCGTAGACTCGTTGTCAAAATACGTCCATTTATACGCTCTAAGGGATAAAAAGGCCAGTTCTGTGGCCAGATGCATTTTCGGAAAATACATATACACATACGGGAAAATGCAACATTTAAAGACAGACAATGGCACAGAATTTAAGAACGAGCGATATCAACGCTATAAATATTATCATTAATTAGTATGATCATCATTAATTTTAAACAATTCTTAACGTTACTCAATGATTTACAGGATGTGTTATTTACAGTATATCGTGCGATTCTAACGAGACACGATATTATATACAGTGCTTAAGTTGGAGTCGCTTGCGAAAGCTAGCGGCTTATCAACCAGAGTTATCAATAAACGAGCTTGTTTTTGCTTTACACATCCGGTCAGAAAGAAAGAAAAGGATTGCGTATGTTTTCTACAGCTACGTGGGAATCCCGAATAATACTGGTTAAGTTATATTGGAAAATCATATTTCGTAGTATTTAGTATTTATCGTCTCATGATATTTAGGGTATTATGCATGTTATTATGCATGATATTATGTCCTATATCCATATATATATGTGTATATATATGTCCCTTTCCAAGCCAAAGATCTGCTTTTAATTTGGAAATCTGGTATAGGAAAATTGTTTGTATGTGTGTGTATACACGACTCTGTGTGTATCTATGAGGGAATGCTTGAATAAAAAAGGGCATGCTTGGATATATAAAATAATATAATCATAATACGAAATGGATGTAATGTGTAGTGATGCACGCAAGCATGTGTACGTGTACGGCATGATGTGTATGTGTGTATATGGGCCCATGTGAGTTAGCGAGTGTGCATGGGAGTGTGCCACTATGCATAGGGAAATACTGGAAGGTTTGCCAACGTCTCCATCAGTGCAAGTGTAAGTGTGGATGTCAGTGCAATTCCGGACGACGAATGAAGGAAGGGTCACGTGGAAACGAAACGGGAATGCCACAGGTCAATTAAATTTAATATAGGAATAATATCAACATTTAAAATAAAAATAAAATTTAACATCAATTAAAAATTTAACCTAAGCTAATTTATGTCATAGAGGATATGCAATGGTAGGTAGAGGGAATTAATTAAATGAATTGATTAATTAATTAATATAAATTATAAGTAAATTTTGTAAGAAGGGGCACTTGTACCCCAAGGATTATCCCTTTTGTTCCACGATTACTTGGGCCTGATTTTCTTTCGCGGGTGATGATGATAGCAACCCTGACGCTGTCGATGCGAGCTGAGGTCGCCGGATTCCAAGGAATGAAGGCGAATGGGGTCTTCTATTCCCGGCAGGGAACTCTCATCCCAAGTGGACCAACGTACGTGTTCTCGGTCAAGATGAGCGTAACCCCATACTTAAACGATCTGAACGCCCTTCGAAAGAAAATGGAGTTACTACAAATCGAGTGCGATCACGCGCTGCGATCATATGGGGAATTGAAGACAACACGACTCGTATCAGAATTTCATCTCATCCGTAGGACAGTGGACAACCTCTACGACCAAATAAAAGAAGCAAGCAGGGAGATCTGCACATTCTTCGACATCCTACCCCGAGAAGACGTCGACGTCTGCAGCCCACGGGGACTCATCAACGTGTGGGAGATTTCTTCCACACCGCCTTTGAAGTGGCCAGAGATGCAACCGTGGAGGAACTACTGCAACACGTACAAGCGATTGAGAGGAATCAGGAGAAGATAGCCACGGCGTTGAATCACCATCTAACTCTCATCAACACCACCATATACGACATGTCTGCGTTGAGGAAATACGTCGCTAAGCTCCGAGATAACCTCGACTCTTTCCAAAAGAGTGTCATCACGTACTTCAGGAAGCGACTTCAGGAAGATTCGTATATCGTTTTCCTCCAGGTTCTAGCTCAATCTTTGAGTTCATTTACCGAAGGTGTCAACATCAGAGTTAGCAGGCTGAAGGCTGCTCTTCTTGGAGCTTACCGAGGACATCTAACGACATACTTATTCGACCCAACATTCTGCTTAAAGCTACTGAAGGAAGTGGAAACGAAAATTGGACGCCTTTTACCATATACGTTGTCCTCTGTCACTCCGCCTAAATACTTCGCCCTGGCCCGAACCACCTTAGTGAGAACGAATGATGAAACGATCCGAATTATCGTTCTCCTACCACTGAAGGCCATCGAAAGCCCCATGACTCTATACCGGGTCCTTCACTTACCAATATGGACTCAGGACGCCGACCTTTTCATCGACGTACACTCGTACAGCCGGAGGGAGAGTACTTGGGAGTTAGTTGGGACAGACAAAGCTTCGTTGTCCTGAAGGACTTGGACGACTGCGTTCTCGTAGACGAAGTACATCATTGCCGCACCCGCTCGGTGTTCCTAACATCGAGGTTATCTCAATGCGTCGTGAGATTATTTCTCATTGAATCTACAACAGAATTAGGCACTTGTGCCCGGAGCGTACACAAGGACTCCCCCCCCCCCCATTTTGTTACGCACACAGGATCTCATATTCTTTAGCGTTTCCCGACCAACACTCGTTACTATTCATTGCAGCGAGGGAGACGTCCAACACATATCGTTGAGGGCTACTGGCAGTTTCGAGCTTCCGGAAGGTTGCTCGGCGATATCTAGCGCATTCCGCATAGCGTCATGGTCTGGTCGACGTTCCGAAGAACGAAGGAGGTGACGGTCACACTGTTCCGTGCTTCCTCGTACCGTGACCTCAACTTTATGACATCATGGCATCAGAATATTTACCCAAAGCCATCAGACATTTTAACACATCATATTTTAGACCATTGCCAGCGATGCCAACGATTCGCTTCTGATTCCGAAGCTAGCATTAACTCTCGAGAGAACGACGCATCTGACGGAGCGAAATCCAGCGAGAACGTCACTTATATCCCCATGGAATCTCACCTTTATGAGGAACCCTCCGACGACACCCCATCGCGTTGAATACCAAAGTGTACTACCGAATGTCCACCTCTATTTATATACTCACATTTATGAACTTACGTTATTTACACCGCTAATTGGCCAACATTTTGCCTATTAGTGTACCATGTCCATGCTTTTGTGTCTTGTTTATGAGTTTATCGCTACATTTTATATTTGTCACTTTTTATTTCAAGACTCTTACTTTCATATATTATATATTTTATGTTTATATTTCACCTCTATGACTGTGTTTTTATTTTTTGTTCATACGACTTTCCTAAAGTATGTATATCTAAATCTATGTTCTTCTTTTCAATTCTATTCTACCTATGGGCTAGTGTGGTCATCGTATTAATCCTGATTGATAAGGGTACCATAATCGGTCTGTCCTTCCTCATTGCAGGTGAGAACATGCTACTCACAGAGATGCCATTGGAAATACAATAAAAAATTTTAGGATACGTACACGACTACGCTTTTGTGGTCGGCCGCGTATGTTGATTATGGCATGAATGCTTTGTTATGATAAAGGGTTATTCCGATGTACGTTACAAACATATTGCATCTCCACAATTGTGGTCACAAATCAACCAATGGATTGACCGGACGGCCAAGAAGAGCAGTACCAGAGAGTGTTTAGGAGCTCTACTTAGATTCAGAAAGGTTAAGCTTCTTAATCTGCCTAGGGTCCGATTCCTCCCTACGGAGGAATGTAGTTATTTAAAGTTTTTCATACATTTTGATAAGCTACAAACGCTGAAGCTGGCAGAGGTCATGCTGCCCGTAGAGCTGTTATTTTCTCTCAGGTGCTTCCTCGTTTAACAACCATTAAATTAAGAAGGGTCCGATTCTTAGGTCAGAATCACACGCGAACCACAGAACGTCTCGTTGTGGACCTTGACACCCTGATACACCTCCGACTACACGATCTCTCCTTGGGAACTCGATTTCACGACTTCCTAAGTATCTTTTGTGTCGGTTTCAAAGATAGCAATGTTCCATCTGGAGAAGATGCGATCTTCTTGGTCAACTTAAGTATCACAGATGGAGATCGCCATCAGCACTTGTATCTAAACAACATCACCCTAAAAGGATCCTTAGATTATGACACGGATAGTGAGAATGAAGCTGCTATTCTTCTCGATTAGAATACAACCCGGACCCATGTTACCCTTATTCTTAAATACCGTATAGATGTTTATTTGTAATGATTTTAGTTTTGCTTGTATATTTAATGAATTTTGAATTTTAACTATTGGCATTGATTTCTTGTTTGCAATATATTTAATAATTTTTCTCATGGTTATTCTGTTATTTGGGCTACTTGTTTGTTTTCTTCTAACATTTGGAACTCTAAACTTTAGTAATTTAGTAACTTAATTTTGTTTGTTTTTGGTAACTTTATTTGATTAATTTTCAGTAAGTTTACGTTTGTTTACTTTCCGTTTTTAATGTAACTATTGAAACTTTGAAACTTTAATTTGTGTATAATCAACTTAGCTCAAAATTTTATTCGTCTTTACGGAGTAGATGAATCGTAGAAAAAAAAAATTTTTGTTTACATTTTCACTCTACTGCTGTGACTTTATCTTCCGACTGTTAGCTCTCTATCCCGACTTCGGTGTATAATTACCTCTACAACTGTTTTTATTTTCGATTACTTTGACTTTACTATGGTACTTGTTCAGTTACTGGTTGAATTCATGAATCTTGTTCCGTATGTGTATTTCACTCTTCTTGAGGCGAGAAGGAAAATTTTTTTTTCAAAAGGCGGAGGAATTGTTATATAACGACCACTCCCTCGTGTCAAGTAAGTAGCAAGGGACGCTCGACCTTATAGACGGAGTCCAATGCGCATGCGCTAGTATTGAGACTATATAACTCTGAGACTAGGCGCACCCAGGAGGATTTGATTGATATAACCATTACCCGTGCTGTTAGCATTGCCGCTGCCGAAAGGCCGGTTCATCTACTCCATTTCACATCAATAAACATATGTAAGCCCTTCATTCATCTTTCATACCCCCCACCTTACTTCTCGAAGTGTCAACGTCATCCTGATACGTAAGTAACATATAAGGGCACGAAGGCACGACTCCATAAGCTAAAGAAGGACAAAGAACCCGCTAGGGCCCAATCGTAACAACCCTCAAAATCTGTGCCCATAAAGACACAATAGAAAAGTGGTGAAGCGTAACTAAACACACCACTATAGAAAAAAAAAAAAAAAAAAAAAAAAAAAAATATATATATATATATATATATATATATATATATATATATTATATATATTATATTCTTTTATGAAATAAGAAATTGATCTCAGAGTAATTTGGTAGAGTTGGTCAATATATGATATATGTTGATTAATATATCACTATCTGGTTCTGTGCTTCAAATTTTGCATCATCGGTCATTGCTACCCCTAAATCATTTGCTTTCGTGATTCTCTGAATTTCCTGTCCATGTGGGGCATAGTATGATGTTTTTAAGTTCTTCATCTCAAGAGCTGAAATTTCTTGGTGTTAAAATTCGTTTTTGTCTTCTGACCATTGGCATATTTTTTTTGTTCCTCTGTAGGGTTTCCACCTCTTTTGCATTGCCGATTTTTCTGCTAATCTTTGTGTCGTCAGCAAAGGCTGTTAATATACTGTTGTCGGTTACTTCATTGTCTATGTCTGTCAGCATGATAATCAATAGGAGTGAGGCTAATACTCTTCCTTGTGGAACTGAGCCGCGTACTTCCGATTCTGATGATGATATACCTTGGATTTTTGTGACTTGCTGCCGTTCCCTGAGGAAGTTGTAGATCCATTACCCACTTTGCCTGTTATTCCCATGTATGTCATTTTATTCGCTATTATGTCATGATCACACTTATCGAATGCTTTTGCAAAATCTGTGTATATTACATCGTAGTTATCATTGCTCTCAAATGCGTCTATGACATTGTTATAGTACTCTATTAGACTATTAGTTATGATAGGCACAATCTTCCTGATCAGAATCCGTGCTGGTTCTCAATGAATCTTTCTTGCCTCCAAATTTAAGTCATATACTGTACAGTAAAACCCCACATAACGCGGTAGTTGTGTTCTTGGAAAACGCCGCGTCTTATGAAATCGCATTTTCTGAAGTATTAAGTCAATGAGAAAGAGGGTGGGGGGGGTTAGGTTCTCGGGATCTTAGATTTTTCATAAATTTGTTTAAAAATAATTTTATGACAAGTACTTAAAATGGGTAATATTATTTATAGTACCATTTTTATAATAATAAATAATAATAATAATAATAAAATACAAACTTGTAAAAAATTCCTACAGTATAAAAATAAATTTTCTTTTACTTACCCGGTTAGGTACCTTAATAATTTTTTTTAAGCAGGAAGGAGGGAGGGGCCAAGAGCGAACGCCCGCAAAAGCGCCACTCCCATAGGAGAAGAAGAGAGCCAAAATCAAGGTCCAGGGTTTTCGAGATGCCTAAACACTTTGCGTTTGAAAGACTGGAGGTCACAGACAGGGTGATAAGATGGATTGAAGAAGATTGTCCCAGCGTTGACCGGTTGAGTAGATGAAAGATTGAAAATATCGATTAACCCTTACGTTAGAGAGTTGGACAGAAAAGGAATGAGAAAGTGTCGAAAGTCTGGTGGTACGTGCTCTCTTTAAAGGAGGAGGCACGCACGCAGTTAGAGAGATCAGACGAGCAGTGTCCGCTATAATAGCGATAGTAAAGAGAGAGTGAGGCAACATTGCGGAGAAGAGAGAGGGATTGAAAACAGTGAGCAAGAGGCGGGAAATTGATGAGATGAAAAGCCTTTGATTCCACCCGGTCAAGTACGGCTGTGTGGGTTGAGCCACCCCATACATGAGAAGTATACTCCATACAGGAGCTCACAAGACCCCTGCATAGAGACAGCAACTGAGGCGGTACAGCACACCTAACCTCTTAGAAGCTGTTTTAGAAAGGGAGTGTATGTGATCTTTCCAGGAAAGATCACGAGCAAAGGAAACCAAGAATGTCAGAAGAGGAAGGATTGAGTTGTGTATTGTGGAAAGTTGTGACGAGCAGACAGATGAAGGAACTGAGTTTTTGAGGCACTGAAAGCTAAATTTCAAGTCATGTACATTTGTACAACCTACCAAATCCAAAATATCAAGAGTTCTCTTCATATTATTTAAACTATAAAGACCCTTCCTCAAAACCCACTCTTTACCATATATTATTCCTTCCTCCATCCACATTTATTATATTGCATTGGAGCAGGGGATAGCTCAAAGAAATATATAAAATATCCTTTGGAAGTAATTCATGAAAAATGTCTGCGAACTCTCTCGAGTAATGAGAACAGACACAGTCACACTTCCCCAATGTTTAAAGAGATAAATATTCTAAAACTAAATGACTTATACAAATTCAATGTTGCTGTCAATATGTTCAAAGCTATCACTAAAAATCGACACACATCACCCATTCAAAGAGCAATCACTCCCCATCAAATATACCAGACTGCCCATTGATTTTGTATACAAACCTAACTATACAATAGAAACTGCAGGAAATGCACTCTATTTCAAAGAAGCAGATGTATGGAATACAATTCCCATGCATATCAAGCAAGCTTCATCACTAAATGTGTTTCGCAAATCACTAAAAAGCACTTCATTAGTTGCTACTGATGCATAAGTTCACTACTGCCATTTTTACCATACTAATCAATTTTGTAATCAACTATTTAAAATAGGCTAATTTCATTAAGCACCTTTAATTTCGTAATCTATTATTATTATTATTATTATTATTATTATTATCATTTTTGTTGTCTCTATTATTATTACTTGACACTTCACTATTTTTATGTAATAAATAAGGTAAATGCCATTAATTTTGCCTAAAAAGCCCCCATGCATCCAAGGGCCTATTCAGATGAAAGTCCTGTGAATATATTAATGTCATAACAACTATCTAAAAACTGTAAAACTCTTTCACTTGTATTCTTTTTTGAATGAAAATTTTGAAAGTTTTTAAAAGTATTGCCACTCAACGATAATTTTCTTGACACTCCAAATTTAGAAGTCTAGGTTACGCGTCTGAAAATATAAAAAAGAAAAAAAAGAATGAATGTCTGAAAGTGGCGAAGCTCGCGGGTTCCAATGATTTTTCACTACGGGGCTCCAATAAACCTTAGCCCCCCCGCCCATGGCCTAAAGTGACCTAAACCATTAGAGGTACAGTAAAGCTAAACATACCTTACAAAAGGGAATTTAATCCTGCATTTAATGAGAAACAATTAAACTTGGTGTTCCCGCCATTGGCTTCCAAGACAGCCTGAATTCGCTTTGGGTAGCTTGCCAAAAGTGACGTGAATAGATCTTGATCGTTACGCAAATTTGCTAAAACAGTTTCAATGTGTTGCGTCATTGTATCCTTCGAAAATCGATTTGCTGCAGGTTCTTGAAACAAGAGACATTCAACCTTGTCCTTTATAACTGATCCAATGTGTTCACAGACGTTCAGGTCAGGAGAATTTCCTGGCCATTCTTCATTTCCAAAGAAATCGATCTCATGGTTCCGCAACAACTGTTGAGTGGCTAATGCCTTAAAGCAGGGGGCCTCATCGTGCAGAAGTGTGACTTGATCGACATCCATAACATTGTTTGGGTTCCTTAGAAAAGGAATGACATGCTGGGATAGAATAATATCACGAAAATACTGTCCATCCCAACAGGGCCGGTTTTAAGCCGATTAGACCGATTTGTTCAAATTGGGCCCCGCGCCCCGAGGCCGCAATGTTCCCTCTAAGGTGTGCGCGTGTGCGCGCACACACACGTTGTGAAACCCGCGCACACAGCAAAATAAAATGCGCACAGGCTCAAGCGTATCATGAGTCACGACAGTAAATGAAGTAATTTCAAAAATATACCGTCACCCAAGGTCTGACCATTTGCTTGAACATACTCTATAGTCGCTCTTTTAAGTATTAACCCCTTCCGCCCGACTTTGCCGACGTCCGCGCAATTACGCAATACGGATTTTTTTTACTCTATGTATTTGCATTTTTTTTTCTTTTATACATTAACGCATTGAATATACTGTAAACCTTCTCTTTCTTATTTTTGCAGAAAAACGAATAGTAATTATCTCATAATTCATAAAAAATAAAATTATTTTTTATTTTATTCCTATTTTGTGAATGGATAAAATCATGTATTAATCTCAATAGTCTATTTTAAATTGTTAAATGCTAAAAATTGTTTTGAGAAATGATAACTAAAATAGTCATTTTCAATTAATGTTATTTTTATTTTATTTCTTTATTGTGTTGAATTTTATTTTACTATTTTTTATTTTATTCATATTTTTAGAATGGATAAAATGTTTTCTTTTTTAAGAATATATAATATTGTAAACAGTTTTTTAATATCCATTTAATAGTACCGTAATGATCAAGCTATCACCTTATGGAAATAATATTTATTAAGTATTTAATATTTATATAGTACAGGGTGTCCCGTAAGTCTGGATCCATAGGGCAAAATTAATAAAATTACAAAATAGTCCAAAAATTTATTACATAATCTGTTCAAAGTGTCCGCCGTTGTGTCGCACACATAGTTCAAGACGCAATCTCCACTGCGACAGCACTTTCTGAATCACAGTCGCAGAAATTTCTTGACACGCCTCCACAATGCGTGCTTTAAGGTGGAAAATGTTCTGAATTTTGACCTCGTACACTTTGGCTTTCAAGTGGCCCCACAAATAAAAATCCAGCGGAGTAAGATCAGGGCTCCTTGGTGGAAACTCAACATGTCCTCGTCGTCCAATCCAGTGTTCTGGAAACTGTGTGGTAAGGTAATTTCTAACCGTCGTGGCGTAATGCGGAGGGGCGCCATCCTGCTGAAACCACTCCGGTAGTCGCCTGCTGGGTTCAACATGCTTGGAAATGCTTCCTCCTGCAACATCTTGAGGTACGTGTCACCGGTTACCGTCACGTCAAAGAAGAAGGGACCAACGATTCTGTCTTTCCATATCCCACACCAAACCATGAGGCGTTGGGCACCTTGTTCCTTGGAAGGATCAAACCAATGAGGATTTGTTGGTGACCAGTATCGAGTGTTCTGACGGTTGACTTCCCCAGAAACATAAAAGTTCGCTTCATCAGAGAACAGAATGTTTGATGGGAACGTCTCATCACTCACGCATTGTTCTTCTGCCCATTCGCAAAACTGAACTCGCCTATCAGGATCATCTTCACTTAAACGCTGATGGAGTTGCAGTTTGTATGGATGCCAGTGATGAAGTTTCAAGATGCGGTGGATGCTGCTCTTGGAGATCCCAGTTTCGCTGGACATGCGTCGAAGTGACTTCTTGGGACTGACAGCGAAGCTAGCCAACACATTGGTACTGGTTTCTTCTTCCGTAACAGTCCTTGAAGGTCCTCTGCGAGGCTTGTCAGCTACGGATCCAGTTTCCTTAAATTTGGCTATCAACTTGCCAACACATCTGTGTGTGATTGGTGCGCGGTCTGGATGCATATTGTTGAATTCTTCGGCCACTTCCCGGCGACTGCGGGTCCCGACCAGCAAAATAACTTGAACTCTCTCCTCTCTAGTCAGTGACATGGTTTACCTGCAACATAATAAAAAAATATATTATAAATCCCTATGGGTCCAGACTTAAGGGACACCCTGTATATTTCATTTTGAAGATAATAGCGCTCAGAAAAGTTTGCAAAATTTTTCACCATGAATCTAAATGTATGCACAAAGAAAATTTCTTGCGCACACGAACTAAAAAAAATTAGAGGGAACATTGCCCGAGGGGACCCCGCGCACGCGCTCGAGTGGGGGACGCTATGATGAATTAATGAGTGTCCAGTGTGCACGAAGTTTCTTGTTACTGTGAAGGCAGTGAAACTATTCAGTACGTCCTCGTATATCTATGTTTCAATGTTTTATTGTTAATCGTTTGGTTTTTTGTTTTGTAATTTCAGTTTATCGTCGCCGTTTAGCTTTTTTAAAAAAAAGGTAATTTGTGGACGATATTCAAACCCTCAACACAGAAAGAGCGCTGTTAATGAGATTATATAACATAAAGCTTGGAATGTAAAGTTGTGTTGTTTGTTAAATATGTCCAAATTGTTTATATGTCCAAACTGCAAACTTGAAGTGTTTTAAGCCTGCATGTAACAGAGAAACGTGGTGGTAAGTAGATCCTACATATTAAATTAACTAGTTTTTGCCTCATTATCATAGAGAGCATTTACATTTCTATTTACTAGAGCTTGTTCTTTTGCCCCCTGCGCTTTTCTTCTTACTCCCAGGCTTTTAAAAATCATGAAATCTTTTGCTTTAATCATTAGATGCATACATGCATATCTTGACTTGTAATAAAACATTAAAACTTTCATATGGGCTTTCAATTTTTAGTATATCATTGTGGCTAATGGTGGAGCCTCAAGCCCTCAACGCTTTTTGGCTGGGACTGGCGTACTGCACGAAGCATAAAGCATCGATCTTCAGGTTTTGTAGGGTAGAGGGCCCCGCTAGGCGCTAACAATTTTCTAATTGGGCCCCGCACTTCCTAGCGCCGGCCCTGCATCCCAACTCTGACCATTTGGCTTCAGCATCCACATGAGCTTCTTTGCAGTGAACAAAACAAACACACCAGCACAGTCTGGACTTTTTAATAATTCGCGATAATGTTCATTGTCATCGATTTCATCTGGTGTTGTGGCCCACACTCGATCATTTTGGTAGTTAGGCCGACGTGTTACGTAAACAAAAAATTCATCGGAGACAGCTAAATGCATGAAATCATCCACATCCCAATCTTCAAGATAATGGGCAAACCACATTCTGTCATCGATGTTAAGTTGAGTTTTTCTTGGCTTTGGAAGTTCATGCCAAGGCTTTAAACCTCGCCTATGACGGTACAGTCGAAGGATCTAACCACTAACGATCTTTCCTCTTAACACTTCGATCTCTCTAGAAAGTTTAGCACAGCTGTTTTTCCGCTTACGCGTACCGCTTTCAATGATGTCCTTTGTTTCCTGAGAGAGTGGCAAATTTGGGCGCCCAGATTTGGTTGTATCCATTTCACGTTCATCCAAAGTTTTATTCCAATTTCTTTTGATGAAGTCCTCACTTCTTCGCAACTTTTTGGCAACCCATGAACGTGTTATAAAGGTGGCTCCAGCATCACGAGCTTCCCGAAATGTTATTGCTCGTATGCGATCTATCACACGTTGCCTCTCCGAATCACCAATTAATTGAGAAGCCATTATATTATCACTTTATCAGCTAGAGTAATTTTAATACTTGCAATAAATAAAGAATTTTATATATTTTTATAATCACTAAAAATTATTTCGATATAAGTAAACATGTAAGCTGCAAATGGGGGGGGGCTAAAGCTTTTTGGAACCCCTTATTATAAGTTCTGGGGCGTATTTACTTATTTGAATATATCATAAAAATATTTAGGGCATCCACAAGCAAACTCAAGAAATGAAGAAACTTTTCCTATCATAAAAGAGTCTAATACTTTATTAATGTAACATTTTACGATATCATAAACGAAAAACCTTTTTAAATTACTTAATCATTTTTTTAGATTTAGCTTAATGTAATCTTGTTAAATTCTGCAATGTTCATTTTCTTTATACATTCTCTCTTCGTTGTAAAAGATAAAGTCGTGTCTTGCTTAACACTTAATCTTAAATTTTAAGCATTTAATTTTGGCTCACATGCATGTTTAATTTTAATCCATAATAAAATGCATATTTCAATTTCCCTTTTTAGTTAACTCGGCAGATCATGATAACATGATAATGGCTTCATCTTCAAATATCTTGCTTATCTATCTAGACATTGCTACAGCTAAAATATTTACCTTATCTTCAAATATTTTGCAAAATAATTCGGCCTATTGAGAATAGAAAACAAAACACGTTAACATTAAATAATAATGATGTCACCAAAAATTCAATATATAAAGTCAAACAATTTTTCAAATTATCATTCTGATTTTATCTGATCCGACTTAGAGGCTGAGCATTACTTGTAACATTTTAGCAGTAAACTACAGTAAGAGAATATCTTTGTCTTTTCCTTCGAGCCTTGCTCTCTTCAGAGAACTTAGTCGAGAAAAATAATTTCCCGATACACTACAAGAAGAATCGGGGAACCGTTAGAGAATTTAGTAAGCTTCACATAATCCTCCTATCCCCTACAAGAAGAAATCGGAGAGTAGTATAAGAAAAACTACTGCGATTCCTTATACGGTACCAGCTACCCCAGAGTAACAAATCCGTTACTGCCACCTAACCAGAACCCCCGTCAACTTTCAACCGCCCAAGGCCATAGACAGAGGAGTTAACAACTGGCGACCTCTGCAACCAGGATTCTTCCAGTTTTCTAGACCCTGGAACTAGAACCAACATTCAAGTAATTGTGGCTACATCCGTTGACCGGCGTGTCACGACTTCCAGTTCTTTACGTCCATCATTCGACCGGTGTGTCAAGACTCCAAGTTCTCCACGCCCATTCTACTTCCAGAAACAAGTGGCCAGCAAGACACGTCTTCAGTACACGTCTTCAAGGATTTCGCCGTGGGAATCTTGTTAAGTGCAGATCTCTTTTTCAAATTAATTACTAAACGTTTGAGAAGTCAGTATAATTAACAATTAATAACACTGGGGAACAAATTTTAACTTTGTTTTTGTTTCTTGGACGTGAACAGGTCGGTCTTATAGGATTTTTTCCGCTGATTCCGAATATAGCCGTAGAATTTCTCTATCATCCAAGATTACTGAGGAATTTGTATTTTAATATTTATTCAAAAAGTGTATAGAAGTTAGTAAAAATACTTCATAAAAATTATATTAGTGGCAGATTGGCATTTAAAATATTCATCTTAAAACTTCTTTGTCACTGATTTTCTCTTGTAGTTTTCATTAGGAGCTTCTCGCATCAATATCCAGCAGTAATCAGCTAACATTGCCGAATCCCACCTCCCTTGGTAGCGTTTCTCCATAGTAGCTATATCTTGGTGGAACCTTTCTCCATGCTCATCGCTTACGTCGCCGAGGTTTTCAGGGAAGAAATCTAAATGGGAGTGCAAGAAATGGATTTTCAGTGACATATTACATCCCAATAACCTATATGCTTCAATCATGTCCTGCACTATTTTTTCATAGTTAGAGGCTTTGATGTTCCCTAGAAAATTTGTGACAACATCTTCATGGCCTCCCATGCCACTTTTTCTTTTCCTCTCAAGGCATCATCAAACTTTTGATCTTTCATGAGCTCTCTGATTTGGGGACCAACAAAGATCCCTTCTTTTATCTTTGCATCGCTAAGTCGTGAAAACTTTTTCTTCAAATATTTGAATGCCTCATCTTCCTTATTCATTGCTTTGACAAAATTTTTCATGATGCCAAGTTTGATGTGAAGTGGCGGTAAGTATATTTTCTTGGGGTCAACTAAGGGTTCATGAGACACATTCTTCAGTCCTGGGATACATTTTTGACGAAGTGGCCAATCCTTTACAAAATAATGCGAATCTCTGGCTCTGCTGTCCCATTCACAAAGGAAGCAGCAGAACTTCGTATAACCGAGCTGCATTCCAGAAGAAGCGCGACGACTTTTAAATCCCCACACATATACCAACGAAACTGGTCATAATTAATCTGCTGAAGGATGAGTTTCATATTTTCGTAAGATTCCTTCATGTGGACAGCGTGCCCTACAGGAATGGAAGGGTATTTATTTCCATTGTGAAGTAGTACAACCTTGAGGCTTAGCTTCGAAGAGTCAATAAATAAACGCCAATCTTCAGATTTGTGCTCATGACCGAGAGCTAACAGCAGTCCATTTATATTATTACAGTAGCATAAACCACCTGACGAGGAGAAATACTGCATCAGATCTTTTTGGCGAGTGCGGAACGCCGATATGCTTGTATCTTTTGCCAGCAAATTCCATTCACGTAACCTGGAGTCCAATAATTCCGCTTTCTTTTTAGGAAGGCCCAAATCTCTCACGAGATCATTCAGCATAACCTGCGTTATCATACGTGGTTTATTTGATTCAGGTTGCTGAAAGTCTGTATCTTTAGTGGCATCAATTTCCATTGGTTCAACTTCAGACTCTTCATCCAGTGTCCATGACTTTGGGGGAGTTGGAATTGGGTTATCATCGTCATGTAATACTGGTCTTATGGCAGATGCAAGATTTGGGTATTGAATTTTATGTTTATTTTTGGCAGAGAATCCTGAAAAGTTAGTCATACAAAAATAGCAATCCGTTAGGTGATCCTTGGGCTCTCTCCAAATCATTGGTATGGCAAATGGCATAGATTTGCGGGTACCTTTAATCCAACCCCTAAGAGTGACGGCACAGGAAATGCATGAGATATGAGCCCGACTCAGAGCTGGGCACTTGCGTTTTTTTGCGCGTTTTTTTGCGGTACTGCGGTACTGCGGTACTACTACCGCACTACCAAACCGGTACCGCATAACGCAGTACCGCAAAGGATCGCTGAAAGTACAGCAGTACCGCTACCGCATTCAAATTTCCCGCGGTACTTTCCGCGGTACCGACCAACACGGTAGTACCGCAGTACCGCAGTACCGCAAAAAAAAACGCAAGTGCCCAGCTCTGATTTATTTAATTTACTGTGCCCAGGATTTGTCTTGGTCGCCTACCTTACATCCAAAATAAAGTTCGTAAGCCTTCTTCACGAGTGGGGTCATCGTCTTCCTCTGTGCCATTATGGTCAGTTCTCCACATACGTAGCAAAATGTATCTCTGGGATTAATACAGTTTCGATTCATGCTGGCGGAAAATTATTGAAACCACGGAAAACTTTTTGGAATGAAAAACCAATTTTTTCTACTATGAAAAATTTTAAAATTTGAGCAAAACTTGAAAAAAATGTCTTTCTTTTTATTAAAAATCTGTTTGTTTAAATAGCTATATTTTTTTAATGCAAAAAATACTATTAAATATAGTTAACCTGGAAAAAAAAGAAAGTAAAATTAAATTAGTACACTTAATTTTAACTAATATTTTGGGAAAACTCTGAGTAAATGGAAATATTATTTTCTCGAAAACTATGGGTGATAGAAAACTTCTGAAACCATATTTGGAATCAGCATCAAATGTTCTATAAGAAACACCAAATAGTTTTCAAGAAACAAAAATGTTGTTCCCTAGTGTAATTAGTATGAAGCCAGAATTAACACAAAACACAGTGATATTCATACACAGTGATACATTTCTTTTTTTCGAAACCGAGTTATTTCCACTATTATGGTTAGCATAGAATAATTTTATTTAATTCACATACAGTACATTCACGTACATTCGAGTGAATTTCTGTTTACATTTGTTTACAATTTTTCCAATTTTTCTCCCCAGTTAGGCAATTTGTTGTGCATTTATTTGTGTATTTCTTAGATAGAGTAGTTAGGAAAGCCACTCAAGTGATCATTCCATAGATTGAGATCGGTTAAGCAGACCAAATTAGAATACATTAACAGAACTTTCACATAAAAAACGAACCCGCTCAGAATCCGAGCTTAACGGTCGACCCCCACTACCACCAAAGCGAGGCCGACCACTCCGCACACAAACACAAGTATTCACACGGCAATCCCCAGCTCCGTATAATCTAAGACGAAGAAATGAATAAAATTGTCCCCCCTTATAATTTTGCAAATTATATACTCTTGTAGCCCTAGCATTAAAATTTCAACCGGAGATGTTATAAAAAAAACTTGTAAAAGGGAAGTTTTTAAAGGACACGCGGACCTTTTTATCAATTTGCAACCACCTTCTCAAATTAAAACTAATTTCCTTCAGATAAAAACCCAATTAAAAGCATTTGAAAGTAAAATTCACGGTTCAGTTAAACATATCCTGGGAACAAACCAGATTAATCGTGTTTTGTTAGAAAATACATTTGAAAACATTCACACAACAGCACACACCCTATCAAATATATTAACGTTACCATAGATACAAACTGGAACTCAAAACTCAGCAAAATTTAATCAAAGAAATAAAAGGGGATTGATAATATGGGAGGAAAAATATTCAAAGGGTTATTCGGATTAGCGACCGAAGAAGACATTAAAAGAATTGATCTAAAATTGAATCTCTTCGCACGGAATCGACAATATAGGGGACACATTTTAGAACAAACCATTGAGTCACTACACGAAAACAATCGCTTCTTCCACGCCCTTTCGGACAAATTTACATACCTCGAATCCCTGTTAGCTAAATACAAAGAACACGAAAGATATCTAGAATGAGTAAAATAATTAACATACAAGTAACCCTAATCGATAAATATTTGCAACAAATAATTACGATTCATTCCAAAGTTTTGCGTGCGACCCAGCTAGCCCATAGAAAAACACTCTTTCCACACTAATACCATGGGATACACTTCAGTCTTTGATGCACACTTCTCAGACACAATTAAAATTATCACCCATAATCCCACTCAACCATAATAATTACCCCCAATTTCTAGAATACACCTGGACTGTACAATGTACATGGACCACGCCCCTACACTTACCTCATGATTGTACCATTTTTCGATGTACTCACTTATGACGTATACAAATTTCACCCATTCCCAACACCCTACCAAAGCAATTCTAATATCTATCGATTGCATCTACCCACAGTACCACCTTACCTTTTCCTCACCAAAGAACATATACATATACAGTGTGTCCGTAAAGTCATGGTGGGATTTTAAATAGCTATATTATTGCAACGAAACATGATAATGAGATGAAAAAAAGGCAAATTGAAGAACAACTCTAAAAGAATAACTTTATTTAACGTAGTTCGATATGGGCTCCTCTGGTAGCCCTGCAGACATCTAGGCGGTGATGTGTGTCCGTAAAGTCATGGTGGGATTTTAAATAGCTATATTATTGCAACGAAACATGATAATGAGATGAAAAAAAGGCAAATTGAAGAACAACTCTAAAAGAATAACTTTATTTAACGTAGTTCGATATGGGCTCCTCTGGTAGCCCTGCAGACATCTAGGCGGTGATGTGTGTCCGTAAAGTCATGGTGGGATTTTAAATAGCTATATTATTGCAACGAAACATGATAATGAAATGAAACAATGCCAAATTTAAGAACAACTCTCAAAGTTGTATCTTGTAGTTAGTCTAGGCTAAGCTTAACCTTTATCTCGTAGTTAGTCTAGGCTGTCCACATGCCTATGTTGAACATGAGCGTAATAGCCCGAAAGTTAATGTGCGGTGTGCTCTAGCACGAGATCGAGTGATTGGCCCATTTTTCTTCGCGGAACCCACTGTGACGTCACACAACTACCTCGCTATGTTGGAACATTTTGCAGTACCCCAATTTATTGACAATAATGTCATCTTTCAGCAAGATGGTGCTCCTCCGCACTATGCCAACGTTGTTCGAGAATTCCTTAATGAAAAATTTCCACGGAGATGGATAGGAAGAGGAGGATGGAAGCCATGGCCTCCACGCTCTCCGGACCTGACACCTTTGGACTTTTATTTGTGGGGTTACGTCAAGCAAAGCGTGTACAGTGTACCCATTAGGGATATTCATCACTTGCACGAGCGAATCACGGAAGCTATCATCACTCCTGATGTTCTTGGGCGTGTGTGGCTGGAATTGAATCACCGCCTAGATGTCTGCAGGGCTACCAGAGGAGCCCATATCGAACTACGTTAAATAAAGTTATTCTTTTAGAGTTGTTCTTCAATTTGCCTTTTTTTCATCTCATTATCATGTTTCGTTGCAATAATATAGCTATTTAAAATCCCACCATGACTTTACGGACACACTGTATATACTTGGGGCACTCAATATATTTTGCCCCACCCTTTTCTCTTAGCTAAATAATAGGCCATGGGGTTGAAATGTCTTTTGGGCCGTAAGTTTGAACTTTCTGCGCTTCACATAACTGGATTTTTCCAGTTTGAACCTCCCCTCCTTGTATAAAACCGATGGTTAACGCAGTTTCGAAAATGGTATCTGACAGTGATCTGCGTCGTAAACAGAGAGCTGTTATCGAGTTCTTAACCGCAGAGAAGGAAACAGTTGGAAATATTCACAAACGTCTACAAAACGTTTACGGAGATGCTGTTGTTGATCGAAACACAGATGGACGCTGGTCTAAACGTGTGAGATCATCGGAGAGAGGGAGAGCCAGCCCCGATGATGAGCCACGCAGCGGTCGTCTGGCATCGGCTGTAACATCTCACACTGTGCAACGTGTTAACAGCATCATTCGATCAAGTCGGCGCGTCACGTACAAGGAGCTATCACTGGAGCTAGGAATTAGTGAAGGAAGTGTGAATACGATAATTCAGCAACTGGGAATACTCAAAAATGTGTTCACGGTTTGTTCCTCGCGGAATGACTGAAGATCACAAAGCCCAAAGAAAAGAAATTGCTTCTGAGTCGTTGGTTCGATACGAGACAGAAGGGGATGACTTCCTTTCACGAATTGTGATTGGGGATGAGACTTGCGTACACCACTTTGAACCTGAAACAAAACGCCAAACCATGGAGTGGCATCACGCAGACTCCCCACGCAAAGAAAAGTTCAAAATGGTTCCCTCTGTAGGAAAGGTTATGGCCGCCATCTTCTGGGATATGAAAGGGGTGATTCTGGTGGACATTATGAAGAAAGGGTAAACAATCAACTCAGAGGCATATATTGCTACCCTACATAGACTCCAGAGACGTATAAACGAGTTCTCGACAGGAGAAAAAACTGGAAGACGTCCTTCTTTTGCAACGGTTTGCAAACAAGAGAGGCTATCACAAAAATGCGCTTGACCGTGTTATCCCACCCTCCATACAGCCCAGATCTGGCACTTTCAGACTTCCATTTGTTTGGGCCAATGAAGGATGTTATTCGTGGAAGAAAGTTTCAGAGTGACGATGAGGTTGTTGGTTGTTGAGGAGGTTAAGAGATGGCTCCAGCGGAACTCAGCGGACTTTTACCAGCATAGAATAAAGGCCCTTGTTTCGAGGTGGAGGAAAGCCGTAGAAAAGGATGGAGACTATGTGAAAAACTAAAAACTTGTAAAAAAGGTATGTAACTACTTGTGTAAAAAATTTCTGAAACTTACAAGGAAACTTGGAAAGAAAAAAAAAGGTGGGGCAAAATATATTGAGTGGCACTCGTGTATATATATATATATATATATATATATATATATATAAGTAGTAAAACAAGACATTTCCTTATTAACATGAAATAAAAATAAGTTTTTTATAAAATTCCAACTAATTACTATCAGTCTAATCTAATTACGACTTTCAAAATATAATTAGTTTTTAAATTATATTGATTATATTTAAAAAATAGCTCCTTTTTGGCAAGGTAACATGATTTCTGATGATCACATTAATGAGTCTTTTAAAAACTAATTTATTCGTTTCAGAATTGTAAATTTTATATATATATATATATATATATATATATATATATATGATGAATAAAACCACGAAGGAAAGGAAACACAAAAAGGTGCTCAAGCGCTTTCGTCTAATGACATCCTCAGGAACACTGAAGTACATAAAAGGTTATGGCCTATATATAGGTTACAGAAAGAAAGAAAAAAAAAATAAATAAATAACATACATACACACAAACTATATATATATATATATATACATACATATCTACACACACACACACACACATATATATATATATATATATATATATATGCAATAAACAGAGAAGTAAAAATAAAAATTAAAAATTAAAGGATTAACAAAGAGGCATACAGATTTGTAAGGAAAAATATCGATTTTTAGCACAAGATCAAATGAATTATAAAAATACAAATTTATACTGGAAATCTGCCCGGGTTTTAACACTTTCCCTTTTATAGTCAAGTTTCGATATATATAAAAATAAAATGAAGATTAAAAGTTAATAAAGTAGCATACAAGTTTACCAAAGATTTAGCGTCCTACCCTTTTTATCTAAATCTGTTTTGAAGGAATTCAAAACAACAGGATCGAGTTGAAAAAGACCTTTGCTTATGTTGAAGTTATTTGAAAGTTGGATAATGGCAGACTCAAGAATATTTCTATTAACAATGTTGCTAGAGTGAAATAAAACTGAAGCATTATTTCAATCAATACAGTGGGATAACTCTGACAAATGGACAAAAAGAGCACTGGACAACTGTCCTGTTCTAACGGAATATTGATGCTGTTTTATACGTGTGTGCAAATCCTTTCCCGTCTGACCTATGTAAAAGGAATCACATTGTTTACACCCAATTTTATAGATAATGCCTGAATTATTGGTAGGGCTATTTTTTACTATGATATTTTTCACAATATTGTTATATGAAAATACTACATTAATATCCAAAAGTTTAAGTACATTAGCAATGCCTAAAAAGCCCGGGAAAAATGGAAGTACTAAAATATTTTTTGACAAAGTACGAGTGTTATTATTGACACGATAGAAAGTTCGTTTTGCCTTGTTGAGACAAGATTCCATAAACGCAGATGGATAACACAGATCACTTCCAATACCGTTGATTTTTTCCAATTCGGCATCGATGTATTCCGGACTGGCGATCCTAAGGGCGCGGAGAAACATTGATGAAAAAATGGCCTTCTTAGTGGGGGTGTCATGTCCCGAGTAAAAGTGTACGTAGGACAAATTGTTTGTTGTTTTCCGATAGATACTAAACTTAAAACCTGGGCTTTCCCTATGTACACGCACATCCAAAAATGGGATTGAATTGTCTTGTTCCACTTCTAAAGTAAACTTAATGGAGGGGACTTGATCATTTAACTGAAGGAGGAAGTTATCCAGGTCACGATTCATGGGCCAGATACACAAAATATCGTCGACGTACCGCAACCAAAGGATGCCAACCCCCAGGATTCTCGGAATGTAAGTAATTTCGAAAAACTCCATATAAATATTGGAGAGGAGGGGCGATAAGGGGTTGCCCATGGCCATCCCAAACACTTGTTGATAATACTCGTTATTGAAAGTGAATTTACAGTCTTTGATGCAAAGCTTAATAAGTTCCAAAACAATGTGTGAAGGTAGTGGCAGGTCATACTTATGTAATTCTTGGGAGAGAAAGTCAAGCATATCATCAATCGGCACTTTTGTAAACAATGAACAAACGTCAAAACTGATCAATCTATCGTTAGTTTCAGTACGCTACATAAGTATGACCTGCCACTACCTTCACACATTGTTTTGGAACTTATTAAGCTTTGCATCAAAGACTGTAAATTCACTTTCAATAACGAGTACTATCAACAAGTGTTTGGGATGGCCATGGGCAACCCCTTATCGCCCCTCCTCTCCAATATTTATATGGAGTTTTTCGAAATTACTTACATTCCGAGAATCCTGGGGGTTGGCATCCCTTGGTTGCGGTACGTCGACGATATTTTGTGTATCTGGCCCATGAATCGTGACCTGGATAACTTCCTCCTTCAGTTAAATGATCAAGTCCCCTCCATTAAGTTTACTTTAGAAGTGGAACAAGACAATTCAATCCCATTTTTGGATGTGCGTGTACATAGGGAAAGCCCAGGTTTTAAGTTTAGTATCTATCGGAAAACAACAAACAATTTGTCCTACGTACACTTTTACTCGGGACATGACACCCCCACTAAGAAGGCCATTTTTTCATCAATGTTTCTCCGCGCCCTTAGGATCGCCAGTCCGGAATACATCGATGCCGAATTGGAAAAAATCAACGGTATTGGAAGTGATCTGTGTTCTCCATCTGCGTTTATGGAATCTTGTCTCAACAAGGCAAAACGAACTTTCTATCGTGTCAATAATAACATTCGTACTTTGTCAAAAAATATTTTAGTACTTCCATTTTTCCCGGGCTTTTTAGGCATTGCTAATGTACTTAAACTTTTGGATATTAATGTAGTATTTTCATATAACAATATTGTGAAAAATATCATTGTAAAAAATAGCCCTACCAATAATTCAGGCATTATCTATAAAATTGGGTGTAAACAATGTGATTCCTTTTACATAGGTCAGACGGGAAAGGATTTGCACACACGTATAAAACAGCATCAATATTCCGTTAGAACAGGACAGTTGTCCAGTGCTCTTTTTGTCCATTTGTCAGAGTTATCCCACTGTATTGATTGGAATAATGCTTCAGTTTATTTCACTCTAGCAACATTGTTAATAGAAATATTCTTGAGTCTGCCATTATCCAACTTTCAAATAACTTCAACATAAGCAAAGGTCTTTTTCAACTCGATCCTGTTGTTTTGAATTCCTTCAAAACAGATTTAGATAAAAAGGGTAGGACGCTAAATCTTTGGTAAACTTGTATGCTACTTTATTAACTTTTAATCTTCATTTTATTTTTATATATATCGAAACTTGACTATAAAAGGGAAAGTGTTAAAACCCGGGCAGATTTCCAGTATAAATTTGTATTTTTATAATACATTTGATCTTGTGCTAAAAATCGATATTTTTCCTTACAAATCTGTATGCCTCTTTGTTAATCCTTTAATTTTTATTTTTACTTCTCTGTTTATTGCATATATATATATATATGTGTGTGTGTGTGTGTAGATATGTATGTATATATATATATATATATATATATATATATATATGTTTGTGTGTATGTATGTTATTTATTTATTTATTTTATTTTTTTTCTTTCTGTAACCTACAGTATATATAGGCCGTAACCTTTTATGTACTTCAGTGTTCCTGAGGATGTCATTAGACGAAAGCGTTTGAGCACCTTTTTGTGTTTCCTTTCCTTCGTGGTTTTATTCATCATAAATATTTTTCACGTGTTACTTTCGTGAAATAATTTTCATATATATATATATATATATATATATATATAAGGGGTTCCAAAAAACCTTAGCCCCTCCATTTGCAGCCTACATGTTTACTTATATCGAAATAGTTTTTAGTGATTATAAAAATATATGAAATTCTTTATTTATTGCAGGTATTAAAATTACTCTAGCTGATAAAGTGATAATATAATGGCTTCTCAATTAATTGGTGATTCGGAGAGGCAACGAGTGATAGATCGCGTACGAGCAATAACATTTCGGGAAGCTCGTGATGCTGGAGCCACCTTTATAACACGTTCATGGGTTGCCAAAAAGTTGCGAGGAAGTGAGGACTTCGTCAAAAGAAATTGGAATAGAACTTTGGATGAATGTGAAATGGATACGACCAAATCTGGGCGCCCAAATTTGCCACTCTCTCAGGAAACAAAGGACATCATTGAAAGCGGTACGCGTAAGCGGAAAAACAGCTGTGCTAAACTTTCTAGAGAGATCGAAGTGTTGAGAGGAAAGATCGTTAGTGGTGAGATCATTCGACTGTACCGTCATAGGCGAGGTTTAAAGCCTTGGCATGAACTTCCAAAGCCAAGAAAAACTCAACTTAACATCGATGACAGAATGTGGTTTGCCCATTATCTTGAAGATTGGAATGTGGATGATTTCATGCATTTAGCTGTCTCCCATGAATTTTTTGTTTACGTAACATCACTAACACGTCGGCCTAACTACCAAAATGATCGAGTGTCGGCCACAACACCAGATGAAATCGATGACAATGAACATTATCGCGAATTATTAAAAAGTCCAGACTGTGTTGGTGTGTTTGTTTTGTTCACTGCAAAGAAGGTCATGTGGATGCTGAAGCCAAATGGTCAGAGTTGGGATGGACAGTATTTTCGTGATATTATTCTATCCCAGCATGTCATTCCTTTTCTAAGAAACCCAAACAATGTTATGGATGTCGATTAGGTCACACTTCTGCACGATAAGGCCCCCTGCTTTAAGGCATTAGCCACTCAACAGTTGTTGCGGAACCATGAGATCGATTTCTTTGGAAATGAAGAATGGCCAGAAAATTCTCCTGACTTGAACGTCTGTGAACACATTGGATCAGTTATAAAGGACAAGGTTGAATGTCTCTTGTTTCAAGAACCTGCAGCAAATCGATTTTCGAAGGATACAATGACGCAACACATTGAAACAGTTTTAGCAAATTTGCGTAACGATCAAGATCTATTCACGTCACTTTTTGCAAGCTACCCAAAGCGAATTCAGGTTGTCTTGGAAGCCAATGGCGGGAACACCAAGTTTTAATTGTTTCTCATTAAATGCAGGATTAAATTCTCTTTTGTAAGGTATGTTTAGTTTTACTGTACCTCTAATGGTTTATGCCATGGGCGGGGGGGCTAAGGTTTATTGGAGCCCCGTATATCGGCAGAGACGCCTTCAAATACTTTAGCAATTTCCACTTTACAATAAACCCGCTGTTCGATCGACACAGCCGCGACCAAGATGACGTCACATCGCGAGACTCTCTCAAGTATTCTTGCTGCACTGAACGTCACACCTCGATCACGTTATAAGGGACTCCCGATCACGACGCCTCGATCACATCTCACCTCGTTCTCCAGTGACACGAAATATCTCACCATGTAACAACGTGTAACAGGCCCCATTGGTCTGGTGTCATTCACCTAACTTTATATAAAGACTTTCATTATCTCGCGCGTATTATAATATTGAAGTCATTATTCAAGTGTACATTTATAACATTTTCAATACAACTTTCACTCAAACAACTGCAACGTTTATTTGTTTAATTTAAATATCATTTATTTTGTTTAATTAATAAAAGAAAAATCACTCTATTAATTTCCTTAATTAATAACATTATTATTAATTAAGGAAAATAAAAGTGACTCTAGCCTCAAGTATTCATAACATAATTAACACTAATTAATGTTAATTAATATTATTTTAGTGCTAACGAGGCACTAACCTTGGTTAACCTTGATTTAACTTCCACCCGAATTGTTTATTCTGACAAAGGTCATGCTTGTCACTCCACCTTAGACCTAACTTACAGTTTAACGTGGAATCCGAACCACGCCTCACCAGTAGCTTTTTCCGAACGGGGTCCCTCAAGGTTCTGTTCTCTCACCAACACTGTTCAACTTATACATGCATGACATTCCAACACCCACAGATAACAAGCTTACCTTATCATCATATGCAGATGACATCACTCTAACATCCACCCACAACAACATCGACACCCCTACAAATAACCTATAAACATACATAAACAGTATACAAGACTGGCTCACACACAATAGACTCAAAGTAGTGCCCACAAAATCAACCATCACCTTGCTTACAAGCAACACAAAAGAACACCAGATAACTCCACAGCTTACACTAAACAACACCAACATTCCACACACTCACAGGACCAAAATACTTGGGGTCACATACAACACATCATTATCTTTTGCAAACCACATTAAGGACATTAAAAACAAATGTACATCAAGACTTAACACGCTTAGGGTACTAACAGGCACAAACTTTGGACACCAGAAGGAAACAACATCACTCATATACAAACAATATATTCGCTCAGTTATGAACTATGCGAGCCCATGCCTGGCACCCATTATCTCAAACACACATAAACACCTTACAGACAATACAAAACAACGCACTCCGTATCATTACAGGATGCACTGGATGCACTCAAACAACACCAATAGAACACCTGCACACAGAAACAAAAATACTGAAAGTTAGGGAACATTTAGACATGAGGGGGAACACAATTCATGGCAGCAGCGACAACTAACCCACAGCACCCTTGCCACTACATGTACAATCACGCACCGACACCTCGCACCATTACGGTAACACCAGAGAGACATTATAGCCAAATACTCCTTTCCATACCACGCCCCACAGACATCACACAGTACAGAAAACACATACACAAACACCTAACCCACAAAGCACTGACACGACTCGGTCTGAATGCGGTCCTAGGTGTGAAGCCGCCACCCATTAACAGGTCAGAGATCAGCCTAAGCAGATCGGATCGAGTTAACTTAGCACGATTCCGATATGGACATCACCCCCAACTTACAGATATATAAACACAGACTAGACAACTCCACAGACGACACCTGCCACCTGTGCCAGGACACACCACAAACAATTGAACACATTATGACAAACTGTACCGCTCTAGCACAACAACGAACACAACACAACATCACTAGTGCGCTGAACCTCTGGTCCACTCCGGAGAGGGCGATCGGTTACCTGCGTGCCGCCGGCTTGCTCGATCAGGGTGGGCTGATCGGCTAAACAACAACAACAACAACAACAACCACTAGGTTAAAATATAACCTATCTACCAACTATATTTATCTACCAACCAATTTTTGCCATCCAATATATATATATATATATTAGTGATGTAGCGGATGTCATTTTTTTCACATCCGCGGACGCGGATGCGGACGCGGATGTTTGATTTCAACATCCGCGGATGCGGATGCGGATGTCTACATTTTCGTTATTTTTTAGGATATATTCGAGATTTGTTGTGTTTAACATATATAATAAGTTATTATATAGAGAGAGCTGTAGCTATAATGTAGTATAATTGATTAATTGTACAATAATTGCTGTACTTTTCTCTGAACATATAAAATAATATCAAGCATCTAACTAATATAGAAATCAATTAGTGAATTCGTCTGCAAATAAATTCGTTATATTTTGTTGAGTTTCAGCCACAATTAGAAACCATAATTGTGTTACCAGGATGCGGGACGTGAACCCAACTCAAATGCACCCCAACGACCTCTTTCCCCAACCTCCACCCTTATAGAAAGAGATCTTTAATTAGCTTGATAACTATTTATATTAAGTTTAAAGTTTATTAGGCATATTTATAAATGAGTAATTAAAATAAAGTAAACTAAGATGTTCATCGTTTAATATTCAAACTTAATTATAGGAAGGTTATGCTTAAGGAACATTAATTTTTCTGCCTTTTCTGCTGCCAGTCTGTTTCTCTTTTCATCATATATTAACCCAGCACTGCTAAATAATCTCTCGCTTGGTACGTTTGTTGGAGGACAGGCTAAATGTTTCTTTGCAAGTTTACTCAAGTATGGATAGATATTCTGCGTATTTTTCCACCAACTAATAGGATTGTCACATGCAGCCAGGCGTTTTTCTTGGTGATAGCTCTCGATCATTTTTACTACATCTTTTGACATCGCGTAGATCTCGTCATCGCTGCTTGACTCAAGAAACTGAGAGAGAGATTCTGTGATAGATTTGCTTGTTGAAGGTGTTGGTTCTGTCACTGAAACTTTTATTCTTTTGGTGGGTGGCGAAGCGACAGATTCAAGAGATTGAAGCTCTTCAACTGCTTTGCCAAGTGATGATTTAACTCGTTCTAATGTACTAGGTGAAAATAACTTAGCTTTGTAATGTGGATCTAAGTAGGTTGCAAGAGAGTAACTTCATACAAGAACAGCCTCTCGTCTTGTCGCTTGCATCACTTTTGCGCACAATGAACTAGTTCTAGTATTATTATAGTAGAATTTGATAATTTCCGCTTATTAATGACGTTTTATCTCAACGGTCCACATCCGCACGACATCCGCAGTCCAAAGTGCGGATGCGGATGCGAGAAAATGTGCGGATGTTCCGCGGATGCGGATGCGGATGTGACCTACATCACTAATATATATATATATATATATATTATATATATACAGGGTGGGCGGAAAGTAGCTCCCTATTTTGGATTGGTAAAAAAATACGTATATTATCCATTTATTTCAGAAGAAATAATATGACAAGGTAGGCATACATGGTAGGTTTTCTCTAAAATTCAATGTGGGCTCCAACTCTTTCCACCAGCTTCTGGAGCCGCCCAGGAATGGCGTCCACTGACTTTAGCAGGAACTCCGGCGGGATGAAGGACATGACTTCCCGAATTCGGTCCTCCAGTTCTTCCAATGTCCTCGGTTTGGTGCGGTAGACTTCTTCCTTTACCGACCCCCAAAGAAAGAAGTCGCACGGTTACCGCTGAAAAATGGCAGAATCGGTTCAGTGTAACGGTGTGGTGTGGTATGACCTCAGATCAGGTTGTGGGCCCGTTCCTTCTGCGCAACACCATGAATGCTGAGCGGTAACTTGCTATGTTGCGAAACGAGGTCTGGCCGGTTGTCAGCACATGGGAGAACATCGACGATCTGATATTTATGCAAGATGGCGCCCCTCCGCACTCACTTCGCTCTTGTTGTCCGTGAGTGGCTGGATGCCCACTTCCCTGGGCGTTGGATGGGTCGTCGTGGTCCACATCAATGGCCAGCCAGGAGCCCCGACTTGACACCGTGCGACTTCTTTCTTTGGGGGTGGGTAAAGGAAGAAGTCTAACGCACCAAACCGAGGACATTGGAAGAACTGGAGGACCGAATTCGGGAAGTCATGTCCTCCATCCCGCCGGAGTTCCTGCTAAAGTCAGTGGACGCCATTCCTGGGCGGCTCCAGAAGCTGGTGGAAAGAGTTGGAGCCCACATTGAATTTTAGAGAAAACCTACCATGTATGCCTACCTTTTCATATTATTTCTTCTGAAATAAATGGATAATATACGTATTTTTTTACCAATCCAAAATAGGGAGCTACTTTCCGCCCACCCTGTATATATATAAAAATCTGAATGTAAAGTGAGAAAAAGGTAATTAGGGACCCGGTCACGGGTTCGATTCCTGATGAGGACAGGCGGCGCTCAGCTCACCCAGCAGTTCACCCTTTCATAGAAAAATTCGTACATAAATCGGTACCCTGGGTAGCATAGTGGTTAATACGCTGGATTGGACTGCTGCTTGTCAGGAAGTCGTGAGACCGAGTCCGGACGAGGACTTTGTAATTTCTCACTGCCTGTGGTGGGTCGTTGTTTGGATTCCACGTCAAACCATTAGGTCTAGGGTGGGGTACTAAGCTTGAGCTTCGTTAGAATAAACAATTCGGGCAAAAGGAAAACCAAGGTTACTAAACCTAAGGTTTCATATATATACATATATATATACCTTACAACCTTACAAAGGTTCCACGTGATGATTTCTCATTTCGCGAAGGTCAAGCGTGTCGCCCCTCCTCTCGAGTTGGCCTGGTGAAGTAGTGAGTTGGATTCTTGCGCTCTCCACCTCACATAGCCAGGTACGCCCGGCTCATCGGGGATTGTTCTGAGCCAGGCGTCAAGTCTTCTTTTGAAGATTTCCACTGCAACTCCCTTCGTGTTTCTTAGGTCTTTGGGCAGCTGATTAAATAGTTTTGGTCCTCTCACTACAAAACTATTTTCTTTCAGGGTTAAGGATGTTCCCTGTCTCGCCTTCAATTTGGGAATACGACACAGTCTACCGTTTCTACCTTCCACCGTTGTTTGGGGAGTTATGGGATTTAGAGTAAGATTAGGGACTAGTTTCTCCATTATTTTCCAAGTGTAAATAATGGTGTATCTCTCTCTTCTCCTTTCCAGTGAATATAGGTTTAGTTCTCGTAACCTTTCCCAGTAATTTAGTTCTTTGCACCCATTGATCTTGGCTGTGAAACTTCTTGAATCCCCTCCAGCTGTCTAATGTCTTCTTTTTTATATGGGGATGTTAGGACCGAGCAGTATTCCAGTTTGGGTATTATCAGGGTTTTCAGTAGGGGGATCATTACATTCCTATCCCTTCGTTTAAAAGTTCTCAATATCAGACCCGTTATTCTCTTTGCTCTGTTTACTGCTATCTTATTTTGTGTTTCAAATTTCGCATCATCTGTCATTACAACCCCTAAATCTTTTGCTCTGGAATTTCTCTGGACTTCCTGTCCATTTGGGTATAATATTCCATGGACTTTAGGTCTTTCTTTTTCCGTACCGTAATAGCTGAAATTTCTCGGTGTTAAACTTCATATTGTTGTCTTCCGTCCACTTGTAAATTTTGTTTATGTCGGTTTGTAGAGATCCTATGTCGTCTGGTTTTCGTATTTTTCTACTGATCTTTGTGTCATCTGCAAAGGATGTTACTGTGCTGTCTCTGGTAACGTCCTCATCTATGTCAGTTAGCATGATTATGAAGAGTAGTGGAGCTAATACCGTTCCTTGTGGTACTGAGCTGAGGACCTCTGATTCTGATGAAGATACTCCTTGTACTGTAACGACTTGCCTCCGCTCACTAAGGAAATTATATATCCATTTCCCTACTTTTCCTGTTATTCCCATATATTTCAGTTTATGTATTATGATTCCATGGTCACACTTGTCGAACGCTTTAGCAAAGTCTGTGTATAGTACATCATAGTTTTCATTACTTTCAAGTGAATCAATAATGTTGTTGTAGTGTTCCATTAGTTGTGACAGGCATGATCTGCCTGACCGAAACCCGTGTTGGTTATCATTGAATTTTTTCTGAGTTTCCAAAAAGTCATAGATTTTCTGTCTAACAATTCTTTCAAATATTTTGGTGAGATGAGATGTAAGCGACACTGGCCTATAGTTTTTGGCCTCGGATCGATCTCCTCCTTTATATATTGGGACGATGTTCGCGCTCTTCAGGATGCCAGGTATTTCTCCCGTGTTTAATGATCGTCTCCATATCCAGTATAGGGGCTCAGCGATTGCATTCTTGCAGTTTTTGATCAGTGTGGCATTCCATTTATCCGGTCCTGCCGCTGAGTGTGTTTTTAGTTTCCCTATGACTTGTGCAATATCTTCCGTCGTAAAGTCGAAATCCGTTATACTTTCCCCTTGTGGTTCTTCTTCAAAGAACGCGTTTCTATCGCATATCAGTTTGTCAGTTTTTGGGATACTGAAAGATGATTCATACTGAGCTTTTAATATTTCAGCTACTTCTGTTAGATCATCAGATAAATCACTATTCTCATTTTTTAAAGGCCCGATAGTCGCATAGTTTTTCGACTTTCTTTTTGCGAAATTATAGAAGTACTTTGAGTTAGCCTTTATCGCTTCTATAGCGTCATCTTCTTCTTTTTCTGTATGCTTCTCGATTAGTTCCTCTATGACGACATCGATACTTTGCAGTTTATCATTTAATATTTTTCTGATGTTATCTTTACAATTACTTAATTTTGCAGTCACTCTTTTTCTCTTTCGGAACAATGCCCTCTTTTGTCTTTCGAACCTGCTTCTCTTTCCTCTTTGTTGTATCTTTGGGACGTGTTTTTCCACAATTTCTAACGTCTTCTCCTCTAACGTCATTAGCATCTCTTCCGTTGTCTTGGCCTCGAAAATGGTTTTCCAATCTATTACTTCCATGCTGGATGTCACCTCTTCCCAGTTTATAGCTTTGGAGTGAAAATTAAAAATTTCGAATTTGCTTCTTTCTGTTGTGCGTGTTCTTTCCTTTCCTGTTGCCTTTATATTAGTTGTTATTTCAATGATGTTGTGGTCTGATATCCTAGTTGGGGATATTTCCACATTATCAATTAAATTACTGTTGTTTGTGAATACCAAATCTAGGCAGTTGTTTTTTCTTGTGTTTTCTGTTATTTCTTGCGTTAACATAAATTCATCAGCTAAAGCTAGTAGCATTTTTACCTGCTCCTGGTCTTCTCGTGTGCCCCCCTTGTCCTGGTGTATACATATTTTTTCCTATCCTTTTATATTTCATGAATGGGAAATTAAAATCACCACAGAGAAAAATATTTGGGGTTGGAGAATGTAGATCTTTTACCAAGTTTCTTACCTCTGTAATGGAATCTGAAAATTTTGAGGTTGGCGTGTTTGGGGGTCTGTACATTACAATCAGTACCATATTTAATTTTTCAATTTTTGCTGCCACACATTCTACGTAGTTGTTTGAGGTACTTATAGCCATTTCTGCTATGTGCCTTTCGTGTGTGTAAATAGCACATCCTCCTTTACGTCTCACTGTTCTGTCGGCTCGGAGGATGTTATATTTGTCAATTTGTATTTCTTTTTTGTCAATACAGGACTCACAATTTTCACAGTTCGCCTGGCAGTCCTTTAGATGAGTTTCCGTGAGGCATGTAAAGTCTGCTCCGGCTTCTTGCATGAGTCCTTTCAGGTATAAAACTTTGTTTGTGGAGTGGTTTAATTTGAGGCCTGTATGTTGGCTAGGATTATTTTATTTTTTCTCTTTCTTTTTCGCATACAGGTGGTTCCGATTCGTTTTCCAATGGGGGTGCCGGTTTCGTTGCCTTGTGGTCCTCCGAGAATTTACCTCTTTTTATCTTTGTCGGTACCTGTTGTCCCGATGACGCATGAAGTGCCTTTGGTCATACCTTCTGTCCGGCTCTCGGATTTCTATATTTATATTTGTCAGCTGGTTTTGTAATTGCTTGAGAGTATTTAACAGCTCAAAGGTTCCGCGCGATGATTTCTCATTTCGCGAAGGTCAAGCTTGTCGCCCCTCCTCTCGAGTTGGCCTGGTGAAGTAGTGAGTTGGATTCTTGCGCTCTCCACTTCACATAGCCAGGTACACCCGGCTTATCAGGGATTGTTCTGAGCCAAGCGTCTAGTCTTCTTTTGAAGATTTCCACAACAACTCCCTTCGTGTTTCTTAGGTCTTTGGGCAACTGATTAAACAGTTTTGGTCCTCTCGCTACAAAACTATTTTCTTTCAGGGTTAAGGATGTTCCCTGTCTCGCCTTCAATTGGGAATACGACACAGTCTACCGCTTCTACTTTCCACCGTTGTTTGGGGAGTCATAGGATTCAGAGTAAGATTAGGGACTAATTTCTCCATTATTTTCCAAGTGTAAATAATGGTGTATCTCTCTCTTCTCCTTTCCTATATATATATATATATATATATATGTGTGTGTGTGTGTGTGTGTGTGTGTGTGTGTGTGTGTGGATACAAATTCCTTCGTGGAATGTGAGGAAGAGAGATAAAATAGTAAATGGGGTAGTAATGAAAATAATAGTAATAATAACACTGGTATATGCATATGAAATTTTTTTGTCTGCTGTGAGGGTTTTTTCAACTCATATTATATAATTCGACCATGCTGAATTCGAAAATGACATTGGTTTTCCTCAATCAGGTCAGGCTTTTTCTCTATTGGCCATTTATTATAAGTCCAATTTTACCCCCAAATTTATTGATTTTTTTAGCTTAAACACTGTAGATACGAGTAATATTATAAGAACACTCGTGAAAAATGAAAACATTGTGTGAATAAATACTTTTATTCATACAATGAATATGGAAAAAAGTTTATTGAGGAAGGAATGAAGTTTTTTTGGCTTCCGTCTGTGTTTTTCTTCGGGCACGTCTCGCTTCAAACACCAGCAATAGTCCGCCAGCATATTGATATCCCAGTTTCCCTGGTACCTCTCTTCCATTATTTTGATATCTTGGTGAAATCGTTCACCTGTTCCTCACTATAATCCCGCAATTTTCAGGAAAATAGTCCAAGTGGGACCACAAAAAGTGCATTTTTATGGACATGCGCGACCCGTGAGCTTTGAAAGCTTCCATCAAGTTTTCGACAACGGACTCGTATTCTGGACTTCTACGCTTGCCAAGAAAATCAGTGACAACTGATTTGAATGCCTGCCAGGCATTCTTCTCAGTTGGAGTCATTGCGTTTTCGAACTGAGTATCCTTGATCAAAGCTCGAATTTGAGGACCATCAAAAACCCCAGAATTTAGTTTAGCATCAGATATATGAGGAAATTTACTCTCGAGATATCGGAATGCTGAACCCTCCTTATTCATTGATTTGATGAAATTTTTCATCAAGCCCAGCTTAATATGAAGTGGTGGGAGCAAAATTTTTGTTGGTGGTACAAGGGGCACTGAAACGACATTATGCGACCCAGGTTCAAAATTCTCTCTGGATGCCCATTCACGCTGTGCATAGTGCTTCTCATCCGCTCGGCTATCCCATTTGCAGAGGAAACATGGGTATTTCGTGTATCCCCCTTGCATTCCCAATACAAATGCCACAATCTGAAAAAAAAATGAAAATATTTAAAGAATTTAGAGAATTTGTTCTATCAGATAAAAAAATCTATGCATTGGACTGTATCACTTCTGTGGGGAAGTTAAGTGTTCTTATACGCTCTCAAATAACCTTTGGAAAAACAACATAGTCAATAGCAATAGTTTACTTATGATATTAGTATTACCTTCAAATCTCCACAGATCCTCCAGTTATGTTGGTCGTATACGAGAGCATCCAGTAAAATTTTCATGTTATCGTAGCTCTCAGTAAGTTGTACGGAATGTGCTACAGGGACTGATGCAACCCTATTCCCAATGTTGAGAAGTACTGCTTTCAAACTTCGTTTAGACGAGTCTATAAATAGCCTCCATTCTGATGCGTTATATGGCAGGCCCAAGGATTCGATTAGCCCCTCAACATTGCAGCAGTACACTAAGGAAGAGGTATTTTCGTGCACTGCAAAAAACTTGCGGAATTCTTCCTCTCGTTTCCTATACCAGGAGAATGTTGTTCCCGGAGCCAGCAAGTTGTCCTCTCGAAGTCGTGAGCCCAAGATCTCGGCAGCTAATTTGGAAAGTCCTAAATCCCTGGTAAGATCATTAAGTTTGGCCTGGTTGAGAGGCCTCGGCTCATTTGAAGCGGTATTTTGAGGTATATACGACTGGGACTGGTCATTGGCATTGGTCATTGATTCATCATCAGAATCATCGAAGTCCAGGGTTTGAGGTGGGTCGGGTATTGGAATTCCAGGACCATGGGGTACAGGTCTCATAGCAGAAGGAATGTCAGGGTATACAACAATGTGTGTATTCTTCTTGTTAACTCCTGAAAATAGAAACACAGAAACATGGATATAAAACTTGCATATGAAATAGAAGAAGCATTCAGACAGTGGCGGCTCGTGAGGGAAGGCTGCGGTCTGTAAGATATGAAATAAGTCGATGGAGTCTGTATATTTTCTTTCTTTTTCATTCATATTGTCCCTTCGGGGACAATATGAATGAAAAAGAAAGAAAATATACAATCATTGTATATGTAAATGTAACTTGTATAACAATATGTATGTGTAAATGTATTTTCTATAACAATATGTATATGTAAATGTATGATTACCATTATGGTGAATATTATGCTATATATGGTGAATATTACATTATGGTGAATATTAGGGCGGATCGAAAATGAGGTTTTTAAACATTTTTTCGAAATTCAAATATGGCTAGAGCGGAAAATATGTGGGTGCTATAGATAATGACTGTGCATAAATATTAGTCCTGCGAAATTATATCTTCAGGTGCCACAAAGCCGTCGAAAAAAGTGAAATATAATGATTTTCTTATATTCTGCATTAGTACAATAACTGAAACTTACTTGTTATTATTATATATTAAGTGTTCCAATTACCAAAATAGTTACTGAATTACGCAGCTCTTAGTTTATTTAGATCAATGTTCTTTTGATTAATGATCTAAATAATCCAGAACTCACCACGAGGAGGTGGCTGCGTGTCGAGCTCCACCCATGCCCTCCCAACCACCCATCCTTGCGCATGTTTTTTCTATTAACGTTTTATTTAAACTTTATATTCAGATTTACTTTCGAATGATGGCATTTTTTTACGTGACTGAAGTGTTGATCTTATGAAGCCATCTCGCGCGTTCAATCCAAATACTTTTGATGATGCTTCAGTCACTAATTTTACCATTCTTTCTACTACTTGTGTATGACAAGGGAATTTCTCGAATGGAGGGGTACTCTTGTTTTCTATGAATTCTTCAATCTCATTTTCTGTCAGGTGTCTTGTCACAGGTGGTTCAGTGACAATGCATTTTTGCCAATTAATTAAATCAGTATAATCAGTAGCTTCAAATTGAATAACAGGTACTGTGAAACGCCTCACAACTTTTTCCTTGTTTGTTTGCCTTGCTTTCTTTATTCGCCTCCACGCTAATTCTCTTATGGCGCTGCTGTCATCATGAATCATTGATGCTAGAATATTTTCTGGATTTGCAAAAAATGCATTTCTTTGTATGACAGGGTTTACAATATCCTTTACTTCGTCATTCAGTGTTCTTGTTAGTTCAATAGTTTTGAAAACATGTTTTGAGCCATTGACAAAAGACGTACTTTGCTTAATAGAAAACCACATTGGGATGTAGACCTTCATTATAAAAGAAGCAATGTTCATGAGGTTCTCAGATGGACTTACAGTTGAAACGTATAGACGAAGCAAACGATTTGCTGTAGTCAGCCATCGTGAATGTGCCATTTTGCCTGGACTACGATGAGCAAGATCTGGAGAGCAATATCCCTTTGTTATGGCCTGATGAATATCAATTAGATATTTTTGGTCGGTGCTAAGATCTTCACAGTCTACAGTTGGTTCCTCAGCATCAATCCTTTCAAACTCGACAATAGGAAGACTCTCACAGTTCTCTAATTCCCTGCCAATAGGACCGGTGAATCCGCGGGGGCCAGATGTTTTTCTTTCATAATTTCTGATCTCTTCTTTTGTCTTTCTCTTCTGATTTTACTCCTATCCACTACTTCAGATGTATTGTCAATAGAAACTTCTCCAATATCTTGCAATACTGCACTAACAATGAATGCTGCAGCTCGATCTGAAACTGCAGTCCTGTCACAAACAGTAGCCACTGAAGGTAGATTTGTAGTTTTCCTTTTCTTGAATAATTGTTCTTCAGGTTGTTCGAGCTTTCTCTTCGAGCTAACTGGCTCTGGAAATGTATCGTCTGATATTTCGCCAGATTCACTTTCACTATTTGATGTCGATGATGATAATTCAACATTTGTATCCTGCAATTTCTCCTGTGAAGATTCTTTGGTGAGCCTCACAGCTTCTTTTTGCTTTCTTAGCAACGTAGATGCTTTTTTCTTTGAGAGTGTAATATCTACTCTATCAATAAACAGTTTTCTTTCACTCCTTTGATCTAAGAGGAACGTCACTTCTTCCTTTGGAACCGTTTTTTCTTTGGGACAAGAACATTGTGTTAGTACTTTGCACTTGCACGCTGCATTGTCAAAAAGTTTCGTGTGTGCTTCTTTTTTGAACATATCAATCTTTGCTTTGTAAGCTTCAGAATTTTTTTTGCTTTGGTATGGCTTCATAATGACACGATACTTTTCGTGGTAGCTTCTGAACATTGTTTCAATTCGCCTGTCTGACAGAATTGGGACGGAAGCACTTTCCCAAATTGTTTTCAATTTATCAACAACTTGTTCTAATATTTGAGATATTGAAGGATCTTTATTAGTATTCTGTTTCAAATCGTTTCTTACAAACAAGTAATATTTAAAAACTCCTTCGTATGTAGGAAGATTCCTGTGCCACAAATCTTCCCCCATACCAAACATGGGGCACTCAGTTGAGGCCCTGGTTGATTTTGCACAAACTCGAGACATTTTGAAAGTATACAAATCTGAAAAAGAAAGAGCTAATATCAATATACGTTAATTTCAGTTAATAGTACATGGCAAACTTATGGCAACACAATACAGAAATGCAAAATATATAAGAAATATAGTTTAGACTATCTGAGTAACGCCAACAACAGAAGACCCACCTGCTACGAGAGCGACAGCTACACTGAACCGAGGTACTCACGTGACAGCTGAGTGAGCTGACTATAGAAAACTGTTTTTAGAGAATAGAAACTTTTTTTAAAGGTTGACTGAGCTATTTTTATACAAGTGTGAATAAATTCTTGTCTATTGTGCATCGTGGACTCTTCTGTAATTATTGGTTAAAATCTGCTTTTTTCAATTTTTTTCAATATTGAAGGTCATTGTGGCACCTGAAGATATTAATGTTATGATTTTAAATTTATACCAGCTTATTTCCTCACTACTCCACACATTTTCCACACTAGCCAATTTGAAAATTCGAAAAATGAGTTTTTCACTCCGCCCTAGTGAATATTATGTCAAGTTTCATACGAGGATTTCAAAATATTTAAGAAAAATAAATTTATAAGCCCACCTTGGAGGTTTGTCATGCAGAAATAGCAATCTGTCACGTGATCCTTTCCTTCTCTCCAAATCATGGGAATTCCAAAAGGCAAAGATTTCGCTCTGCCTTTGCTCCATCTTCTCAAATTTTCAATGCACGTCTTGCAGCACATATGAGGGGCGAAATTTTTGTCCTGGTCCCCTAGCTTAATTCCAAAGTATGTTCTATACATTGTCTTCACAAATTTAGTGATTTGGGACTGGTTATTTGGCATGGTAACCGTCCCACATATGTAGCAGAATCTACTGGGATCATTTTTACACGCTCTATTCATTATGAAATATTTTATCTATATGCCTGAAAAGTAAAAAAAGATATTATACAAGTGAAACAAGTGATGATAGATGTTACTGTTCCAATTCCGCTTTGACAAAATCACGAAAAATTCTATTTTACTTATGAGGCCATAGCCGGATAACCTGAGCTGATTGAGAAAAACGGATTGCAGATTCGAAATCAGCAGGAAAAACTCTATAAGAATCACTTACAAAACCATTGACAGCAAAATTTATGCATACCAGTGTAATAAGCGTAACATAAGTCATATTCGGGGAGATTTAGTGGAGGTGTTTAAAACGATTAAAGGTTTTGATAATGTCGACGCCGAAATTCAACTTCAGAGATGCAGTTAGAACTCGCGGTAATGGTCTCAAATTAGTGGGTAAATATTTTAATTCTAATGAAGCTAAACATTTTTTCTTCAATCTTTTAGTTAATTTGTGGAATGGATTGCCAGCCAGCGTAGTTCAAAGTAATTCGATCGAGTCCTTTAAAAAGAAAAGAGACTAGAATGCAGATGTTCTTAACCTTTTATCCACTACTGCCCACCAAGTGCGCAACATTATCAACGGATGTCCCCCAAGCCACAAATGAAAAAGGAGGATATGAAAAAAGTATTCCAAGCAAGGCAAGTTTATTCTGATATATATATATATATACGATACACACATCTGATACACAGGGCCGCCGAGAGGGCGGGGAAGCCGGGATAAATCCCCGGGGCCCGGAAAGAGGGGGGATAAAATCTAAAAATATTAATAAAGCAATTGATTAAATAACAGAGGAAATATAATTAATGAACATACATTTTATAGAGATTATCATAGTCAAACTGAAACAAACAAAATATTATTTGTGGTTCACCAATGCTCAAGACCGACTGACAGATCTGGGAACCATTGTAATTGAAAGCCAGTTAGCTCGTACTTTAAATTTCATCAGAATCATTTACCACCTTGCTAGAGAGAAGGCAAAGAAGTACACTTCTAATTATGAAAATCATGCAGTAAACAATTGTCTTGCTTGCATGGACTGGTACTGCATTTGTAAATTGTATGGTGATAGAATGAATATAATTGATTCGAAAAATAAAATGGTCATTTTCTTCTGAGTTGTTTATTCATACTGTATGTTTTAGATAGTGACTTGGACATATTATAATCAGTTTGCTTGTTATGTACACAAAAAACATTCATAATAAAATACTGAGTAAACAGGGGGACCCATATACCAATCCTTCCCCGGGGCCCTTGGCAGCTCTCGTCGGCCCGACTGATACATACATTCAATGGGACCCTTGTGCCTAATAGCCATCAGCTAGCTCCTTAATGTTTAATAGGTTTGATATTAGTAGACAGCTTGAGTTTCAAGTCTCCGCGATCCGTGATACTCAAGTGCCCCCATTTCTTGCCAAGCAGATCAGCAAGCATACGTAAAGTACAGACTAACAACGTGGAAATAAACTAGCTGCTAGTTTAGTGCTAGTTACTAGAATACTATCCTCACTTAACGGAAGACTAAGACAGAAATGTTTTCTCTCGTGGTCGCCATGGTGTGAGAAAGAATATGGGTCAGCGTTGCCAGACTTACGATATAAAAACGCGTCTTTTCTTAAATATAAATGCATTTTATTTCGTTTTAAAATAAAAATCGTTGATTGAATTTTCGTTTACAGCCTTATAAGAAGGTCGTTTCCTCAAAATACATAAAAATGATACTGAAATTTTAATTTTAGATTTTGTAATTTTTGGACAAAAAATACAGAGAAATAAACAGTCTTGATTAACATAAAAGTAAATTATGGACAAACGTACTTTTGGCCTCCTAAAATGCCGAATGCCCCCCCCATTTGACCCTAAAGCTTCGGGTGTCTTCCGAGATTTGTAGATCGCCCCCTAGGGGGTGGTATGGCCTGGTTAAGAATCGCTAGACTAGATGTTTATCTTGCCTTAAAACGCAAGTTATAAACATTTGTTAGCGCGTAGAAATATTGTAGAATTTTCATTCGGATTCTCTCCTCTTTACTTTAAAATTTTCACTTTATCTTTAAATTTCTTTCCTTCCTTTCAGTGGCGGCTCGTCGGTAGGCACTGCGGAACTGCAGTACCCCTAAATTTTTTATTTACAATTGAAATAATCAAGAACAATATGAGGATGAGCTCACTGAATAACTTTTTCAATAACTTTTGAAACTTTTATTCATTGCTCAATGCTCATCCTTTTATTTCAGTAATTATTTCAACCCATTCTTAGAGACAGCACCCCTAGAATTTTTAGTCACGAGCCGCCACTGCTTCCTTTTATCCTCTCTTCTCTGCTTTGTAATTATGTTCACTTCTCTTTAAATTTTCTTACATCTTTTAATCTTCCTTCTTAAACAGACAGGCGTAGGGAGCAGCCGGTTTGTTGCTGTTTGGTAACTTTGTATTCCTTTGTATAAATAAATAATAATAATAATAATAATAATAATAATAACTAACGGAAAAAAAAGTAAATAATAACTAAATAATAACAGAAATAATAAGAATAATAGCAGAAATAATACTGAGAAATAACTTAGGAACAACCGTGTAAAGTTTTCCCAATCTTTCTTTTGAAGATCAAACTATTCATCACCTGTCAAAAGTCAATTAAGCATCTGTCAACCTTAATGACCTTTCTAGATAAAATATCCTGATAACAGACCTTTTAAAATCAATGTACTGATAACAAACGGCATTTTTTTTATTCTATTCTCTTTTCCTTATCGCCGTTTACCGTTTTCCTCTCTTTAGTTTTTTTTTCGGACGATTTCCCGTCCCGAGCCCTTTCTCTCGTTTCCCCTCACTTACCCTTTGTCAACTTCAGCGACAAGGCGCACTCAGGACGGGGACAACGGTGCCAAAAGCAACCGTTGAATTAGCACGCCGTCTTTTCACCAGTGACGGGGCCTTCATTCAAACTCACTCACTCCTCAGAAACAGACCATGTAGCCACGACTGTTTACCGTTTTATTGGCTCACTTACATACAACAACAGACGGGGCTACACATAAAAACACGCACGAAATACGGATGAAGCTGACATCAGAATTAATGGTGCGGTCCATTTGCTCTAAACTCGCCCTACCAATGTGAAATTCAGTGTTTCACTAATCAGTGAGCAGGGCCAGAATGCGACACAACGCTCAGACGAACTAAAAGCGCCTAAGCTAACTAATGAGCCCCATTGAACTAATGTGTTTTATGGCTCTAAACAACTGTATTATTATTGTAGAATACAACATAACCACTCTCTGAGGCTCGAGATATAGGGTTTGGTGACTGACTTTCAGAATAGATGCTTCCCATTTCTCTCCTACATCAACAGATATACAGTTTATAAATGACTTTTTCCAATACATAAACCGCAACAGTATTAAACTGTTCCCCCCCCCACACACACACCAAAAAAAACACTGTAAAGTCACCGTAGACGCACTGTAGACGTCTCAAAACTTTAATGTAAAATTCCCTGTTGATTGTTTGTACCTGTGGAGCATATTCATGATGCACAACACCTCCACAGTAAAAAAAAACAAGCAACATGACCGACATTGTAGGAAATGGCCGCGAAACAAAAACACGTTTAACTTTATCGGCTCACCACAGTGGACTGACGCTACACAATAAAGTGCAACCTTATCAGTCAACTTCTTGTCTCGACATGCAGAGACATGTTTAGTACAGTCACAACTCCAAGCGTGACCTTATTCTAAAAATAAACACATTGTCCGGATATATATATATATAATATATATATATATATATATATATATAGAGAGAGAGAGAGAGAGAGAGAGAGAGAGAGAGAGCATAAAAGCTGAATAAAAATAAAATTCTGTTTTTTCTATGCTGATACGACTCTTTTTAACATTAGGGGAATGAAAAGCCATTAACGGATTAAAAAGCCTAATGGGTCCCTTGCAGGATTAAAAGAGATTAAGAAAGTTCACTCAGTCCAAACCCTCACTCCCTACAGTGGCAGTGCCACCTTCATTCAAGATGTTCAAGTTTGTGCTGATTTTTTGAACCTGTATAGTGTATAGCCTATACATATTCAATGCTTTGGCCAAAACATGTCAATAGCTAAAGAATAAATGCAAAAAACTTCACTTTTTTCTACGTGAAGGTCAAAATATGAAAAAAACCCACTCTAATAGACAGAGTTTATTTCCACAACAGTTTCGATGCCCACTGGCATCCTCCTCGGGTGGATACAGAAAAAACGAATGAGCCAAAACAAAAGGGGAAAAACAGTCCAGGGACCGACCGTTAAGAAATTCGTACCTAGGTTAGATCTATCAGAGTGGGGTTTTATTTTCATAGCTAAAGAATAAATGGTAGGAAAAGCTTCCTGTTTTACACCATTCAGGCTATACACTCATTCAATATACCAGCAGCACGCAACATCATTACCAAGTAAATAGAAAGTCAACTTACTAACGAGGCTACCAAACGTGCCGCAATAACAGTACATTCATCAATGCTCTGTGTTATCATTATCCAGTGTATAAACTGTTCCACATCTATTCCCAGGTGCAGGATTTATGAGGAGCAAGCTGCACAAAAAAATTGTGTTTCTTCTCCATTACTTCTACATTCAGATGATATACTGACCAGTGGCTTAGATCAAAGGCTCGTCACTTTTTGGAATACTGAAAACTGATTCATAATGAGCTCTCAATATTTCAGATATTTCGTTTAACTCGTCAGTTACTTCATCATTTCCATTCCTTAAAGACCCGATAGTAGCGAGCGTTCTTGTTTTCCTTTTCGCAAATTTATAGAAATATTTTGGGTTTTCCTTTATTACTTCTATCACATGTTCCTCATCCGTCTCTGAATGACCTGTAAGCTGAGATTGTGTTTCCCATCGATTCTCTACATCTCTTTTGCTACCACCTTTCTGACACTGTTGTCTGTGCTGTTTATTAATTTTGTAGCTACCTTCTTTTTAAGAATGTTGTTCTTTTTTCTCTCTCGAAATAGTTTGGGCTGTTTCATATACATATGAGAGAGAGAGAGAGAGAGAGAGAGAGAGAGAGAGAGAGAGAGAGAGAGAGAGAGAGAGAGAGAGAGGAGGACCTTAAGATTTACTCTATGCAACCCCAAGCCAAGGAAAAAGTAGAAGAAAAAATAGGAACATCAAATGAAAATAAAGAATAGTGAAAAATGATACCATGCTCACACTTATAGGCGTGTAAAGTTTTCACGCAGGAATAGCAGTAATAACAAAACATAGAACAGACAAGGCTCTTTCTCTTCCGCCAGCTACTGCTGATGTAAAATGGCTGTGAAAAAGATTTATGAGAAAAAAGGAAAAAATATAATAAAAAGAAAGTCACACCATGCCGTGCACTTGTCTCCTGTACCCAATTACGCATTCGAGGACAATGGAAAATAAAGGCTAGCATGAAACACTAATTACTTAATCTAATGTACACTCTTTTTTCAAAGGAATATTTATTCATTTATTATGTACAAGAAGTCATCATTTCATCGTTGTCTCATTTCTCCGATGAGTGCCAAGCTATCGTGCCAAAAGATTTACTTTTGAAAAAAAATTTACATTGCCACTGTTCCCACTGGAATGGCATAGGTAAGGGAGCACTGATCAAGAGGCACCTCCAACTAGTCAGCATGGTACGCCTCTCATGTGTGGAGTGGCTCAACCCACACAGTCCTACTTGACTGGGTGGAATCAAAGGCTTTTCGTCTTATCAATTCCCTGCTAGGGCGTGGTTAATTAATCATTTTTAGGAAAAAGTGATGACTGATGAAATTTTCTAATTAATCAATGATTAACTGATAAAAAATTAGCAAAAATTAAATACTTCTGAAAAGAAAAAGAGCTTTATTGTTTCTGTTGCGTGAGATAAGACTGAAGAAAACATTTTGCTCAAACATCTAGTTTGCTTTAGTTCAAGAAATCAGGCATGGGTGGATTAGACAGTTTATACATGCAAAAAGGTGCCAAATTCAAATGATACATTACAGAATTTAAGGTAAAATGATGGTGAAATTATGAGGAAAATTAATCATTTCCCATCATTTTCTAAAAATATGTTTTGATTAATTAATGATTAAATTGGAAACAATGATTAACTGATTAATCTGAACCATGCCCTATTTCCCGCCTCTTACTGTCTGTTTTCAATCTCTATCTCTTCGCCGCAATTTTGCCTCTCTCTCTTTACTGCCGCTATTATATCGGACATTGCTCTTTTTAACTCTCTAACCGCATGCCTCCTCCTTTTAGGAGAGCACGCAGTACCAGACTTTTGACACATTCTCATTCCTTTTCTATCCAACTCTCTAACGCAAGAATTAGTTGGTATTTTCAATCTTTCATCTACTCAACCGGTGAAATCTAGAACAATCTACCTCAGTCCATCTTTCCCACTGTCTACGACCTCCAATTTTTCAAATGCAGAGTGTCCAGGCATCTCAAAAACCATGGATCTTGATTTTGACTCTTCTTCAAAAGTTGAAGCGTTTTTGCAGGCATTCGCCCTTGGCCCCACATTCCTGCATAAAAAATATCCTTGTTTAAAAGTTTGTAACCTTTTAAAATGGTAGTCACATACTGTATAAAATCTTCTTCTGCACATTTAATCCACCATTCAATTATTGCCATAATGTCATAATTTTAAACATGAGCATTAATAAAACACTACTTTTAATCTATTCTGTACGTTACTATTCGTTCTTCCGTTCGCGATAAGTTTCTCTGAAGCGACAAGTTACATTTCCCAAACGAGAAAGAACTATTTCGTCTTGCCTACATTTTATGTAAATCCTACTCACGTTTTTATGTTTTTATCAATCAACCTCCTGAGTTGAATGAAGAGATTCGACGAATGAAAATCTGACCAAAAGTTTACGAATTCTACTCCTTCGAAGACGCTCGTCGATTTTGATTTGATATTGAAGTTAAATGCTTTATTTAGCAATCTATTACTTTCACAAATTGTCGCAGAACCCCAGAAATTAGAACGTTATTCAGCTTATCTTTCTAAGATTCAATCAAGCGTCGGTATTTAGTTTAAAAATCTCCCGTTCTACTGTTGAAATTGTACAAATCGTCCCCTCCAACGTGAGAAATTAAAAGCGGATTTGCAGTATGTAGCTTTAAATTCTTTACCTCCCGTTCTCTTCTATCTATTTTAGCGCCTGGTACGCATAATAAACTACATGAGTTTTGACAATCCACTTGAAAACTCGAAGATGCCTTTGGCTTAGCACCATCTCTAACCAAAGTTAGAAAGATGCTATTATCGACTGAGTTATTTCTCTTCAGTTGAAGTTCACCCTTAATTTTAAATACCTTCACGTCAATTTTTTGTACATTATCTCGCATTAGTTTAGCACATTCAGTTTACTCACAGAATTCGAAGAACTATTAAGCTGAATTCCCTTTAAATTCTCTTCAACACTTGAATCCATTTCCTCCAAATTTTGAATCGAATTCTTTCATAAGATTTTTAGAAATGTCCTTCCTTAACTTCTGATACGTTTCATCAATGCATAATAAATTACAGAAATTACAAATACCATTTCTGTTTACATATTCATCAAACGCACAGAACACGCGTTTGTACTTTGTGAATGGCATATTTACTATACACTATAAAATAAATATTTATCGTGTAATAATATTTTACAACTTAAGAGAATTAAACACCACTTGGATAGGAAATATTTCATATGTAAATGCAATAAATCTTAACAAACAACCCCCCAATGTCTTTCAAAATACTCGTATATAAAATCAAGTAAGAGCTTCGATAGGCACGTCTGTGCAGCAAAGAGAGAGAGAGAGAGAGAGAGAGTCCTTAAGATCCCAAAAATGTAGAGAAGAAAAGAAAACACGAATGAAATTAAAAATGACTAAAAACTGTTACCATGCTTGCATTTATAAACGTATAAACGTATAAAACTTATCTCGTGTACCCAATTACACATAGGAGGACAGGGGAATGTAAAGGATAACATGAGACACTGAAGTACCTCACTTAATCTACACCATGCGTCTTTCTGAGGAATGTTCTATTTATTTATTTTGTACAAGAAGGTATTATTTGAGCGTTGCATTTCTCCGATGCGTGCGAAGCCATCTTGCTGAAAGACCTACTTTCAAAAATCAACCAGTTACACTGCCATCTTTCGCACGGAGATTGTTTAGATAAGGGAGCTCTGATCCAGAGGCACCTCCAGCTGGTCAGTATCCCCAATTAAAAATTCTCCTAACAGTGTACATATGCGTAATTTTTCTTACAAAATTCTGTTACACACTATTTAAAACTAAAATTCTACTTCAGCTAAGTAACTTCCCTGAAGATGAATATGTTTATTCGTAGGTTTTGACTCCCCAGAGTTCTCATCAAGGTTCCCTTCATCTGAGAACCCTCAGTACTCTGAAACCAGACCCAACCAGAGCGTCCTACTACATTTATTAAAATCATGTAAATAAAAGTGTGTGTGTCTGTGTGTGTGTGTGTGAGAGAGAGAGAGAGAGAGAGAGAGAGAGAGAGAGAGAGAGAGAGAGAGAGAGAAGAGAGAACTGTAGTTAATTATAATGAACACCACAGCAAATCAAAAAAATCTTCACCCGTCCCTCGTTCCATCCAATCTTGAAATGCCTCTGCTTCGGCGTTTTTTTTGGCTACAAACAAACAAACACTTTAAACACACACACACACACACACACACACACATATATATATATATGTAATAAAAAATCCGTTATCCCCTTCTGACACCAGTTTGTAATAAAAAATTGTCCGTTGTCAGGGGAGACGGATCCTTATTACAAATTGTTTTTTTCGAAGGTCACTGTAAATGCTCGATGAGTAAATTGAAGTTATAATAAATCTTTCTCTAAGTTAGTGACCCTCTGCGTGAATTCTTTAACCTCCGCTTGCTTCTGTACCCCCAATTTCAGTGTGTATTTGATAATGAAACAGTTTGTTTGAATAGCTTTTAATCAATAAATTGAAGTCACATTTGGCTACAAGTTCAGTCTCAAATTCGAAATATAGTACGGTCAAGTTCAAGTTTTTTCTTAAACTAGTCTTAACATTAATTAAATAATTTAAGATCTATCGTTGCCCATCCACTACATCCCTCGCAGTAGTTTAGGTTAACGGCTCTCAATATTTCCTCATAAACTCAAAATCTCAATATTCTCTCAAAACTCAATATCTCAAGCTCAAATCTCAAATCTCACTCGATGGAACTCTCAAATTTAGTCTTTAACGAGCAAACCCTCTCAAAGGCCTACTCGGAGAATTACCAGAGCGCCACCCGGCCTATCGCTCATTCCCGACGAAGCGCAAGATATCTTCTAACAGGTTTTTTCCCTGCATCTGTTTTCATACTCCATCCCTCCTACGAGTCCAAAACGCGCCGAGGCAAGCATTTAAGAACAAAGAAAAAAAGGGGGGTGGGAGCGTCGCACGAGTCGATGAGGACACTTGAGGTTTATCTCCAGGGCTGTTTTAAATATTGAAGATAAAACATGGGGTATTATGGGGAATCAAGTGGCTTGTGTATAACATATACAGGGCGTCCCAAAAAAATGTATACACACTTTAAATACTTATAAAGGCAGTGTTTATTAAAATACATTTCATTTTCAAAATGTAATAGAATCTACAGACATTATTTAATTGTTTTGTCAACGCCTGTTTTCAAACTGACGTCCGTTCTGGTCCAGGCACTGCTGATAACGCGAAGCAATGGAATCGCAAACATCACGAAACATTTCGTTTGGTATTTGTGTGCATTCTCGTTCAATGGCTGCTCTCAATCAGCGACTGTTGCAGGTTTTATAGCGTAGACCCTGTCTTTTAAGTATCCCCATAAAACAAAGTCTAGTGGTGTGAGGTCTGGTGAACGCGGAGGGTATTCTACGAAACCCCTTCGTCCAATCCACATCCACATCGTGCCAAGTACCACTCGCAATACTCCACTCTTCGGTCCGGATCATCTTCATTAATAGCATGGACTAATCTTGGAATGTAACTTTTCCATTGACAGCGCTTCAAAATGCGTTGGACAGACGATTCTGAAATTCCTACCTCACGACTCGCTTGCCGCACAGATTTTCTTGGACTTTGGTGATACGTTTCCAGTACTCTTTCTTGCTTTGTGGGGCTTGTCGATGTCCGTGGTCTTCCGGAACGCTTCTTGTGGACATTCTGAACAGTTCCATCGGCTTCAAACTTATCTCTAATTCGAGTGATGGTAAGTCGCGTTGGTGGATCTGTTTGAAACTCCCTCCTAAACTGTCTTTGCACTTCAACTGCGTTTTCACACTTCCAGTAGCATTTTAGAATGAATTTCCTTTGTTCAAAGCTTAGTCTGACTGCCATTATTAATTCTAATGGGTTTAACTTGGAAAGAAAGAAACATCAATTGAGCTATCAGCTGTTAAAGTGTGTATACATTTTTTTGGGACGCCCTATATATATATATATATATATACACAAATACGCATGTGCACACCTTTACATAAGCGAGGTACCGCTATGTAAAAAGTAAATAACAAAATTTAATTTAACCTAACCTAACCTTAGTGCCATAACTTAGAACTTACCTCACCCGTATGTGAGGGTTCGAAGGTTATTTTTTGCTAAGTCATTAAAGAGTGAAGTACTCACTAACATAGGCAAACCTAATCTAACAAACTTTAACTAACCTAACCTAGCGCAACCTAACTTAGTGCAACCTAACCTATTCGTGACCAAATATCTAGTTTACGTCAATAATTTTTTTTTACTTTTTTCATATATATTTGATTTTCGAGATACCAAAACTGTTACCTCACCAAAAAATTTACCACAATACATCTGTGAATTATCACACACTCGACCTCATTTATGCCCAGTTGGCTACGCACACACACACACACACACATATATATATATATATATATATATATATATATATATATATATATATACACCTTACCTTACAACCTTACAAAGGTTCCGCGCGATGATTCCTCATTTCGCGAAGGTCAAGCTTGTCGCCCCTCCTCTCCAGTTGGCCTGGTGAAGTAGTGAGTTGGTTTCTTGTGCTCTCCACCTCACATAGCCAGGTACGCCCGGTTCATCGGGGATTGTTCTGAGCCAGGCGTCTAATCTTCTTCTGAAGATTTCCACTGCAACTCCCTTCGTGTTTCTTAGGTCTTTGGCCAGCTGATTAAACAGTTTTGGTCCTCTCACAACAAAACTATTTTCTTCAGGGTCAAGGATGTTCCCTGTCTAGCCTATAATTGGGAACACGACACAGTCTTCCTTTTTACTTTCCACCGTTGTTTGGGGAGTTATGGGATTCAGAGTAAAATTAGGGACTAAGTTTCTCCATTATTTTCCAAGTGTAACTAATGATGTATCTCTCTTTCTCCTTCCAGTGAATATAGGTCTAGTTCACGTAAACCTTTCCCAGTAATTTAGTTCTTTGCACCCGTGATCTTGGCTGTGAAGCTTCTCTGGGTCCCTTCCAGTTGTCTAATGTCTTCTTTTTATATGGGGATGTTAGGACCTAGCAGTATTCCAATTTGGGAATGATCAGGGTTTTCAGTAGAGGAATCATTACATCCTATCCATTCTTTTAAAGGTTCTCAGTATCTGCCCCGTTATTCTCTTTGCTCTGTTTACTGCTATCTTATTTTGTGTTTCAAATTTCGCATCATCTGTCATTACAACCCCTCAATCTTTTGTTCTAGAATTTCTCTGGATTTCCCGTCCATTTGGGGTATAATATTCCATGGATTTAGGTCTTCTCTTTTCCGTACCGTAACAGCTGAAATTTCTCAGTGTTAAACTTCATATGTTTTCTTCCTTCCACTTGTAGATTCTGTTTATGTCGGTTTGTAGAGATCCTATATCTTCTGGGTTTCTTATTTTTCTACTGATCTTTGTTTCATCCGCAAAGGATGTTACTATGCTGTCTCTGGTAACGTCCTCATCTATGTCAGTTAACATGATTATGAAGAGTAGTGGATCTAATACTGTTCCTTGTGGTACTGAGCTGAGGACCTCTGATTCTGATGAAGATACTCCTTGTACTGTAACTACTTGCCGCCGCTCACTTAGGAAATTATACCAGTATATCCATTTCCCTACTTTTCCTTTTATTCCCATATATTTCAGTTTATGTATTATGATTCCATGGTCGCACTTGTCAAACGCTTTAGCAAAGTCTGTGTATAGTAGATCATAGTTTTTATTACTTTCAAATGCATCAATAATGTTGTTGTAGTGTTCCATCAGTTGTGATAGGCATGATCTGCCTGATCATATATATATATATATATATATATATATATATATATATATATATATATATATATATATATATATATTGGTGAAGGCCGCTTCTGGCAAGCTTCAATTTCAATTTAAGCAGAAAGCAACAGACAAGAAGGAAAGAAACATCCATCAAGTTGAAAGGACTATATTTTGTATATTGCAACGTTTCAAGCACAAACAATGCTCATCCTCAGGCAAAAATTCTAAAAAGTTAAAAACATAATATTAAAAACCATAATGACATTAACAAAATAAAATAGGGAAAAATCCACAAGCATTAAAAACAAAGTCACACTAAAAAAAAAAATTCTAGAAAGTTACAATTAAAAACCATAATGACTAATATGAAACAAAGCGAACAATTAACAAGCTTTAAAACAATAAAAGTGACACTAAAAACGAACAATGAATAACAGCTATAAAATACAAAATGTAAAACTCAAAAAACTAAAAATTCACAGGCTATCTTTTAAAACACTAAAAAAATTAAAAACCCACACTAAAAGGAACACACCTTAAGTCTAAGCAGCACAGATTCCGAGGCAAAACTAAAAAAACAGAAGCATCTAAAACCAAGTAAAGGTTGGTTGTTCAAGATGTTCAGTTTAGACGGAGGGGAACGGATGAAATATCAGAGTTAAGCGAAGGGAGAGTTTTTTAATATATAGGGATTCTAAAAGTCTTAACGTTTGCTCACACGGAGCGGAATCTAAAATGTTAAAATTAGCTAAAGTTATATCGACTTTGCATAGAACAACATGGCTGCGTATAGCTGAAGCTTTCTTTAGTTTTCAAAGGTTTGTCAGTTCTATGGCTTATGCCCATATGGGCACAGAAACGCGACTCGAGGCTCCGCACAGTGCTACCAATATAGCTCCGATCACATCGGGGACACTTGAATTCATAAACGACAGCACTGCGCAGAGCATCCGATACACGGTCTTTAACATTAAAATATGAGCCAATAGAACGACGGTTGACAAATACTAGTTTAAAATCTATTTGACAATAAAATTTACTAAGAAGTGGCAGAAGGTTATTACGGCAGTAGGAATTCAGATATCCCATTTCTGGGAGCACTAGATAATATACATTTTTAGGCACGTTAAAATTATACTTTTTAGGTTTGTAAATGTTAGCTAGAAATCTATTGATAGCGTTTTCTACAATCTGCAAAGGATAGCCATTATTCACAAATATTTTCTTAAAAAACAAATTCATTATGCAGACATTGATAGTTGGAACATAATTATACGCTCGGTTAAGTAGGGTGTTTACAGATGCCAGCTTGTATTTAAAATCACAATAACTTAAAAAATTAAGACCAAGACCAGTGAACGTCTTCTTACGAAAAACTGAAGTAATAATAGAATCACTCTCTCTGCTAATCAGTAAATCCAAGAAAGGCAGCTTGGAGTCAGATTCTTCCTCCAGAGTAAACTTTATGTTTGGATGCAAGTTATTTAAAAATGTAAAAAATTGATGAGCACTGCTAGCATCAGTAAACACTGCAAAAATATCGTCAAACATATCGTCTATAAAAAATAGGCCTTATAGGGGTAGGAGGCTGGGTAAACATTTTAGTTTCTAAATAGGTCATGAAACAATCTGCAGCCAAAGGGCCGATCGGAGATCCCATGCCCACGCCATCAATCTGCTGGTAATATCTCCATTAAATATAAAAGTACTACCTTTAAGAGTTTGCTCTAACATAGAATTAATGTCTTTTTTATCAAAACTTTGAAATTTGGGGGAATTACTAAAAACCTTGTCAAGGATAATTTTACGAGTTTCGTCCACAGGGATATTGGTAAACAGGGAACTAACGTCAAAACTTACCAAGTAATGGTTTGAGTTAAATTTCTTATTAAGAAGTTCCCTTTGAAAAGACGCGGAATCGGAAATAGTATACTCATTTTTGGAGAAAGGGGAAAGCAAACTAACCAAAAATTTGGCAAGATTATACGAGGGCAAGCTATATGAAGCCAGAATAGGCCTCAAAGGAATCCCGGGTTTGTGTATCTTAGGGAGACAATATAGTCGTCCCAGATCACATCCCGTTGCAAAAAGTTTTTTATAAGTTAATAAATCTATTGCTTTTTTAGTTTTCAAAGATGACAGTAACCTATTGATTTTATCCTCAAGCCGTAAGATTACAATTTTTGCACGATCCTTAATTAGTTTAAATTTCGAACCATCTTTTAACAATTCTAAGGTTTTATTAACATAATCCGCACGATTAAGAATTACAACACCCCTACCCTTATCTGGCCTAGTAACTAAAATGTTGGGGTTACGGGACAGATCGCGAAGAACACAAACATCAGATTTCCGAAATATAATAGAATTATGGCTGCAGATAACTTTTTGAAACAAATTATTCACAACAATTGACATTTCTGAAGAAAACCTGTTAAAATTACTTTTGATGGGTTGTGACTTAAGATCTGACAATAATTTTTCAAACGGCAACAAAAAGCGGGGTTTAGAGAAATTAAAAACTGGAATTTTAAAATGCAGGCCCAAAGAGAGCAAAAACCTTTCCCTCGCGGACAATGTATAAGCTGAAAGGTTAATAATAGTCTTAGACGAATCTACAAATCTAGGACCACTCAGACCCAAACTGCGTAACTTCCTTTCATGCGTAACTGAAACTTTATCAAGAAACGCGTTTAAGTTACGTAGACTAAAATTTTTAATCATTATGAAATCCAAAAATGAAAGTTTAGTTTTCAGATTAGCTTCTATTTTTTCAACCGAAGCCGACAGAGAAGAGAGTTGCTTAATTTTTAAGTTAATTTCACAATTCAAAAGATAAGTCATGGAATCTTTATAAAATTGGGAAAATTAAGCTTAAAAATTAAGCAACTCTCTTCTGTCGGCTTCGGTTGAAAAAATAGAAGCTAATCTGAAAACTAAACTTTCATTTTTGGATTTCATAATGATTAAAAATTTTAGTCTACGTAACTTAAACGCGTTTCTTGATAAAGTTTCAGTTACGCATGAAAGGAAGTTACGCAGTTTGGGTCTGAGTGGTCCTAGATTTGTAGATTCGTCTAAGACTATTATTAACCTTTCAGCTTATACATTGTCCGCGAGGGAAAGGTTTTTGCTCTCTTTGGGCCTGCATTTTAAAATTCCAGTTTTTAATTTCTCTAAACCCCGCTTTTTGTTGCCGTTTGAAAAATTATTGTCAGATCTTAAGTCACAACCCATCAAAAGTAATTTTAACAGGTTTTCTTCAGAAATGTCAATTGTTGTGAATAATTTGTTTCAAAAAGTTATCTGCAGCCATAATTCTATTATATTTCGGAAATCTGATGTTTGTGTTCTTCGCGATCTGTCCCGTAACCCCAACATTTTAGTTACTAGGCCAGATAAGGGTAGGGGTGTTGTAATTCTTAATCGTGCGGATTATGTTAATAAAACCTTAGAATTGTTAAAAGATGGTTCGAAATTTAAACTAATTAAGGATCGTGCAAAAATTGTAATCTTACGGCTTGAGGATAAAATCAATAGGTTACTGTCATCTTTGAAAACTAAAAAAGCAATAGATTTATTAACTTATAAAAAACTTTTTGCAACGGGATGTGATCTGGGACGACTATATTGTCTCCCTAAGATACACAAACCCGGGATTCCTTTGAGGCCTATTCTGGCTTCATATAGCTTGCCCTCGTATAATCTTGCCAAATTTTTGGTTAGTTTGCTTTCCCCTTTCTCCAAAAATGAGTATACTATTTCCGATTCCGCGTCTTTTCAAAGGGAACTTCTTAATAAGAAATTTAACTCAAACCATTACTTGGTAAGTTTTGACGTTAGTTCCCTGTTTACCAATATCCCTGTGGACGAAACTCGTAAAATTATCCTTGACAAGGTTTTTAGTAATTCCCCCAAATTTCAAAGTTTTGATAAAAAAGACATTAATTCTATGTTAGAGCAAACTCTTAAAGGTAGTACTTTTATATTTAATGGAGATATATACCAGCAGATTGATGGCGTGGGCATGGGATCTCCGATCGGCCCTTTGGCTGCAGATTGTTTCATGACCTATTTAGAAACTAAAATGTTTACCCAGCCTCCTACCCCTATAAGGCCTATTTTTATAGACGATATGTTGACGATATTTTTGCAGTGTTTACTGATGCTAGCAGTGCTCATCAATTTTTTACATTTTTAAATAACTTGCATCCAAACATAAAGTTTACTCTGGAGGAAGAATCTGACTCCAAGCTGCCTTTCTTGGATTTACTGATTAGCAGAGAGAGTGATTCTATTATTACTTCAGTTTTTCGTAAGAAGACGTTCACTGGTCTTGGTCTTAATTTTTTAAGTTATTGTGATTTTAAATACAAGCTGGCATCTGTAAACACCCTACTTAACCGAGCGTATAATTTATGTTCCAACTATCAATGTCTGCATAATGAATTTGTTTTTTTAAGAAAATATTTTGTGAATAATGGCTATCCTTTGCAGATTGTAGAAAACGCTATCAATAGATTTCTAGCTAACATTTACAAACCTAAAAAGTATAATTTTAACGTGCCTAAAAATGTATATTATCTAGTGCTCCCAGAAATGGGATATCTGAATTCCTACTGCCGTAATAACCTTCTGCCACTTCTTAGTAAATTTTATTGTCAAATAGATTTTAAACTAGTATTTGTCAACCGTCGTTCTATTGGCTCATATTTTAATGTTAAAGACCGTGTATCGGATGCTCTGCGCAGTGCTGTCGTTTATGAATTCAAGTGTCCCCGATGTGATCGGAGCTATATTGGTAGCACTGTGCGGAGCCTCGAGTCGCGTTTCTGTGCCCATATGGGCATAAGCCATAGAACTGACAAACCTTTGAAAACTAAAGAAGCTTCAGCTATACGCAGCCATGTTGTTCTATGCAAAGTCGATATAACTTTAGCTAATTTTAACATTTTAGATTCCGCTCCGTGTGAGCAAACGTTAAGACTTTTAGAATCCCTATATATTAAAAAACTCTCCCTTCGCTTAACTCTGATATTTCATCCGTTCCCCTCCGTCTAAACTGAACATCTTGAACAACCAACCTTTACTTGGTTTTAGATGCTTCTGTTTTTTTAGTTTTGCCTCGGAATCTGTGCTGCTTAGACTTAAGGTGTGTTCCTTTTAGTGTGGGTTTTTAATTTTTTTAGTGTTTTAAAAGATAGCCTGTGAATTTTTAGTTTTTTGAGTTTTACATTTGTATTTATAGCTGTTATTCATTGTTCGTTTTTAGTGTCACTTTTATTGTTTTAAAGCTTGTTAATTGTTCGCTTTTGTTTCATATTAGTCATTATGGTTTTTAATTGTAACTTTCTAGAATTTTTTTTTTTAGTGTGACTTTTTTTTAATGCTTGTGGATTTTTCCCTTTTATTTTGTTAATGTCATTATGGTTTTTAATATTATGTTTTTAACTTTTTAGAATTTTTGCCTGAGGATGAGCATTGTTTGTGCTTGAAACGTTGCAATATACAAAATATAGTCCTTTCAACTTGATGGATGTTTCTTTCCTTCTGTTGTTGTTGCTTTCTGCTTATATATATATATATATATATATATATATATATATATATAAAGATCGATTTCATGTTACGCGAACATTAAATTACTTTTGCTCTAAGGATTGAAGTGGACCAGAGTTAGCGTAGAAGGGTGTAAATCACGCTCGGGTTATCAAAAAACGAACTGTTGTTGATACCTCAAGGGTGAATGATTGCTCAAAGGTGTTTTTGTTTACCATTTTGTTTCGCCTGAGGAATATCCTCGAGAAGAGATTTTAAATTTTAATTTAAAAATTTCTTTAAGAAAGTCCAGGCATAAGTGTAACAAACTTAAAATTAGAAGAGGGAATCAGTGTCACTCTCAAGTGTCATTTCCGTAAACAAATCTTTATTACTGTCAAAAATTTCCTTTTTCATTGTAATTGGTTCAATAAGATCTGTGACGAATATATTATTTTTGTAAAAGGTTTATAATTACACCCTACGCGAATTGACAGAAAAATAAGAATATATATATATATATATATAACCTTTGGTTAGCTTCCGCCCGAACTGTTCATTCTGACGAAGGTCAAGCTTTTTACTCCACCCTAGACCTACAGTTTAACGTGGAATACGAACCACGCCCATCAGCAGCCCAGCGTCTTAACCACTAGGCCACCTAGGGTACCCATTTATCTACCAACCACTTTCTTTATTGTGTGGAAGGATGAACAGCTGGGTTTTGCTGCTCGCCGGCTGCTGTCGGGTCTCGAACCCGGGGCCGATGGATTCGTAGTCAGCGACGTTAACCACTGCACCACCGAGGCGCATTATATAAAACCATGGGTTAAAAAATGTATGATGTGGTTTAAATGAAAACAGGCTAAAATAAAGGTGTAATTAATACCATAAATACATAAATGTAAAGAAATAAACAACGTCATACATATCATATATATATATATATATATATATATATATATACACATATATTATACTGGGGGATCTCTTTTATATACTGAGGGGGATCCCAAGCATAATAAAAGTACTCCTGGATCGTCTGGACTCTCTCAATGTTGAATTCAGACGTGACCACAGAGTGCGCCGACCTTTCTCGTCGCTTGCGGAATCCGAGAGCTTTCCTTAGCCCTCTTTTCGCCCGTCGAGTGTGGATTAACTGAGTCAACTTTAATTTTTAGGAACTTTAATTAAATTCAGGTAAGCGGATTACAAGTAAATGTTTATAAGTATTTCTTTGATTCAAGTTTATAAAGGTTATTGTTGAATGATTCTTAAGTCTAAAAGTGACACTTAAGGTCACGTTGAAATAAAATGAATTAAGTCTGCTGGTGTTTCCTTCAGTCAGATCCTCAATTCCGATATTCCGATATAAAGCGTATTCCCTATTTGGGGTGAAATGCTCCCCTTCACCCAGGGTTTAATTTACGTTAACTGAAGATATTAGAAGACCTCCTTCTGATGTACTCTTTGCCCATTCTAAGGTTTCCAAGCACAACTAATGACATACGGGGTAACTCGCACCCCGTTACCCGCGGCAAAGCAAAACTAATAACAAACGGGGTAACTCGCTCCCCGTTACCCCGGTAAAGATAATTAAAGACTTCCTTCTAAGCTCGCCTCCGCCCTTCTGAAGTCTTAAGCACAGCTAATGCATACGAGGTAACTCGCACCCCGTTACCCGCGGAGACCTAGGTAAGACAATCCGAGAAGATAAGTGAATAAGTTGCCCGCTACGATCTATTCGTTAATCTTCCCTGTTAAGCTCTACTCTAGAATCTGTCTTTCAAAGGCTGGACCCCTCCTTATATACGAAGGAATCCATTCTTACATGCGTCAGAGAGGCGAGTCACCGTAAGACCAAGAGAGTACGAAGTTCTCAAAATCAAGGTTCCCATCCTGAGTTTCGAAACGGATGCGAGGTGTTTGATTGGAAGGCGAACATGAGAACAGCGAGTGTATGATATGATCGCGACGGTGCGTCTGAGCGCTTTTCGATTAAAATGAATGACTGTTTTAATATCACATTTCACATTTCGTGTGTGTGCTTGAGGCTTAGAAGGGAATAGAGCAGAGTCGAGCGCTAGGTAATGAGATAAAGATGAACGACTGCTCGTGTATAACATTTAAGGTGGGCGTCTGCTCGTGTATAGCATATATATTAGGGTGGCCCTTATTTTGTAACTTTTTATTTTTTTCTTTCTCACCCCTTCATTAGATGCTTCCTACTGAGAAAGTTTTTCATGCAGAATTTTATAGCATTTGGACAATACTTAGTGTGTGCTCAAGCTGTCCGAAATTTTAAGCATCCTAACTCCGTAGTTACCTTTTATAATACATTACGGATTCACTCACACTCAAATCCAGTATTCATTTAATATAAAAAAGTTGTACAATTAGTATTTATTAATATATTTCTAACAACAAGTTTGGTTGCTGTTAAAATTTTACTTAATTTTGTGAACTAGATGTATAAAATTAGTAATTTTTACATATATAATGGGTATGACCGCTACCCTGGAACATCATCTCAATGCAGTTCCGCGGCAATGGGACTGAAAATAATGTTATTTGAGCTGGGCACGACTTTGCAGATAATCAAATTTAGCTTATTAGATCCCCATATTGTTTACAAAGCCCCATCGTTTTTTTTAATTTATTTCATTCAATGAATACAAGATTTTTAAACACCAAAAAATACTTTTATTAAAATTAAAGGTGATAAGAAATTGAACTGAAAAGTTAGCACAACACAACCCTTATTTAAAGGTTGCAAGAAGAGTCAGATATGCCTTTGAGAATGGTATCCTTCTTGGAATCTGGGTACTTCTTCCGATGCTCTTGGACGATTTGAACGACAAACTGGGTCTGTTCTTCGTTCTTGCTGAGGAGTCTATTATATTCCTGCATCAATGCAACTCCCCTATCAGCAGTCATTCACTACTCGAAGATCTTTGACCACTGCTTCTGCCAGTAGGTACTCAGGGTTTTCGATCTACATCTCTGGTTATCACGCAAGAATTCGACTTCAAGCCCTAGAAGAGTGAACAAAACCTTCGTTCTAGCAGACACGAAGTCGCTGAGTTTCTTACCTTGGATGTCACTTATTCAGATGAATTCGTTTGGGGCGTCATGTTGTCCTTCCCGTTGTAGATTCTTAACCATAGCTCTTTTTCCTTGCAAATCCAAGTTCTGTCAAAGAAGGCAAGGCCTACCAGATCTTCACTCAAGTACCATAAGTGAGCAAGGATTTTATTGAGAGCTCCTTTTGCTGCAGGTGTGTCGCAGAGAAGCTCTGTTGATGTTGTATTCCCCAACGTTCTGACCAGAAGCACTGATCACTAACGCGATAGTAAAGACCGCATCACGGTCACTAGTTTTAGTGCGATCCAACGACGAAAGAACTTCTGGATGGAGGATATTCTTGTGGCCTCTTTTTGGATGAGGTGATGACACTACGACTCCTCCAACAGCTCCTTCATTCTCTGAATCCGTGGTGTTCTCACCTGTGGAAGATGAAGAAGATTCCAGGACGATTTTTCTGTTAAGTACGAGATTCTCTATTTCATGTCTCTTCTTACTGTAAATTCATCATTCCGAATTCGCTTCTTCGTAGCTGCTTCCTCCTTTTTAGCCAAAGTCATATCAATTCCAGCAATGGAGCCTCTTCTGCCCTTCCCTCTTTGTGCCAAAAGGAACGCTTTATCCTCTCATTCGTCATCAACACCATAGCATTTTGGTGAGCAACGTCGAAAAGGTCATCAAAGCAGGATTTCAGCGTTTCTTCATTTGTGTATCCGTCTTCCGGGACTGATTTTTTTTCAAAAGATCCCACTTCTTCATCAGACTCTCAACTGTTTCACTGCATGTTGAACTGGCCGCAGTGGAATCCTCGCCTTCTTCCAAAGAGTCTCCACTTCTGCTATCGTCAACTGAGCAGCCATGTGCTTATTCTTAATCGACTGAAGCAAATGTAGATAGTACCTCATAACATCCCCATTACTTGGCAATTTTGCACCTGATAAACAATTTTAAGTATGTTCAAGCAAATAAACCGTGTTTTTTTCGAGTTCCACTAGCCATCATAAAAAAATCTATATACCTAGATAAAAAGAAAGCGTAATGTCGTTTAGCATATGAGAACATAAGATCATCGCTACTATTTGTTTCAAATTAACCATATAATATGGCAAGTCATATAATAAGCAAATTGTACCAATAACCCATCACGCCTATTTGATAAAATATGAGAGAGTCGAGAGAAAAAGTTTGGTCCTTGAGCACACCCTATATATACTTATATCTCACTAAAATTTTGTGTTATTTTCTAGTGTCATAGAATCCAACTGAAGGGTGAGAGGAAAAAAAATCGTGACTTAAAATTTTAGCACCACTTAAGGGCCACCCTAATATATATATATATATATATATATATATATATATATATATGAAAATTATTTCACGAACGTAACACGTGAAAAATATTTATGATGAATAAAACCACGAAGGAAAGGAAACACAGATGGTGCTCAAGCGCTTTCGTCTAATGACATCCTCAGGAACACTGAAGTACAAAAAGAATTACAGCCTATATATAGGTTACAGAAAGAGAAAAAAAAAATATATATATATATATATATATATATACAATAAACGGAGAAACGAAATTAAAGGATTGTGGAAGGGGGCACACAAATTTATAAGGAAAAACTATCGATTTTTAGCACAAGATTAAGATTTGTTTCCAAACAATGTTATAGATAAAAAAAAAAATAATAAAAAAAATAAAATATATATATATACAAATTTATACTGGAAATCTGCCCAAGTTTTAGCACTCTGCTCTTTTTGTATATGAAAATTGAACAATTATCGATTTTTAGCACAAGATTAAAAGATTTGTTTCCAAACAATGTTATAGATAAAAAAAAATATATATATATACAAATTTATACTGGAAATCTGCCCGGGTTTTAGCACTCTGCCCTATTTTTTTTATATAAAAATTGAAAAATAAAAGTTATTAGGGTGGCATACCAATTTTTTACCAAAGATTTAGCGTTCTACCTTTCTTATCTAAATCTGTTCTGAAGGAATTCAAAACAACAGGATCGAGTTGAAAAAGACCTTTGCTTATGTTGAAGTTATTTGTTAGTTGGATAATGGCAGACTCAAGAATATTTCTATTAACAATGTTGCTGAGTGGAATAAAACTGAAGCATTATTCCAATCAATACAGTGGGATAACTCTGACAAATGGACAAAAAGGGCACTGGAGAATTGTCCTGTTCTAACGGAATATTGATGCTGTTTTATACGTGTGTGCAAATCCTTTCCCGTCTGACCTATGTAAAAGGAATCACATTGTTTACAACCAATTTTATAGATAATGCCTGAATTATTGGTAGGGCTATTTTTTACTATGATATTTTTCACAATATTGTTATATGAAAATACTACATTAATATCCAAAAGTTTAAATACATTAGCAATGCCTAAAAAGCCCGGGGAAAATGGAAGTACTAAAATATTTTTTGACAAAGAACGAGTGTTATTATTAACGCGATAGAAAGTTCGTTTTGCCTTGTTGAGACAAGATTCCATAAAGGCAGATGGATAACACAGATCACTTCCAATACCGTTGATTTTTTCCAATTCGGCATCGATGTATTCCGGACTGGCGATCCTAAGGGCGCGGAGAAACATTGAAGAAAAAATGGCCTTCTTAGTGGGGGTGTCATGTCCCGAGTAAAAGTGTACGTCGGACAAATTGTTTGTTTTTTTCCGATAGATACTAAACTTAAAACCTGGGCTTTCCCTATGTACACGCACATCCAAAAATGGGATTGAATTGTCTTGTTCCACTTCTAAAGTAAACTTAATAGAGGGGACTTGATCATTTAACTGAAGGAGGAAGTTATCCAGGTCACGATTCATGGGCCAGATACACAAAATATCGTCGACGTACCGCAACCAAGGGATGCCAACCCCCAGGATTCTCGGAATGTAAGTAATTTCGAAAAACTCCATATAAATATTGGAGAGGAGGGGCTTTTTAGGCATTGCTAATGTATTTAAACTTTTGGATATTAATGTAGTATTTTCATAACAATATTGTGAAAAATATCATAGTAAAAAATAGCCCTACCAATAATTCAGGCATTATATATAAAATTGGTTGTAAACAATGTGATTCCTTTTACATAGGTCAGACGGGAAAGGATTTGCACACACGTATAAAACAGCATCAATATTCCGTTAGAACAGGACAATTGTCCAGTGCCCTTTTTGTCCATTTGTCAGAGTTATCCCACTGTAGTGATTGGAATAATGCTTCAGTTTTATTCCACTCTAGCAACATTGTTAATAGAAATATTCTTGAGTCTGCCATTATCCAACTAACAAATAACTTCAACATAAGCAAAGGTCTTTTTCAACTCGATCCTGTTGTTTTGAATTCCTTCAGAACAGATTTAGATAAGAAAGGTAGAACGCTAAATCTTTCGTAAAAAATTGGTATGCCACCCTAATAACTTTTATTTTTCAATTTTTATATAAAAAAAAATAGGGCAGAGTGCTAAAACCCGGGCAGATTTCCAGTATAAATTTGTATATATATATATATTTTTTTATCTATAACATTGTTTGGAAACATCTTTTAATCTTGTGCTAAAAATCGATAATTGTTCAATTTTTATATACAAAAAGAGCAGAGTGCTAAAACTTGGGCAGATTTCCAGTAAAAATTTGTATATATATATTTTTTATTTTTTATTTTTTTTTTTTATCTATAACATTGTTTGGAAACAAATCTTAATCTTGTGCTAAAAATCGATAGTTTTTCCTTATAAATTTGTGTGCCCCCTTCCACAATCCTTTAATTTCGTTTCTCCGTTTATTGTATATATACTGGGTGATCCAGATAAATGGGACCCATAAAAAAAAGCCAAATATTCTTAATATTTAATTCCTTTCAGAAAAACTATATATCATTCGAAAGAGTAGAGTTACAAGTTTATTATGAAATATTTATTTTTTAAAAATGACTCCTTTCAAATGTGCTCCATTAGTTGCCAAGCATTCCAGTGTTCTCGCTTGTAAGTTCTGCATCACTTTTGCAAGAGTGTGCGGTAGTATGGCCTGTATCTCATTTGTGATGGCGGCCTTCAATTCTTGCAAGGTCGTTGGGTTATTTCTGTAGACCCTACTCTTTAAATATCCCCAGAGATAATAATCTAAGGGAGAAAAATCCGGAGACCTTGCGGGCCATTCAACGTCTCCAAATCTTGAGATTAACTCGCCTGGAAACGTTTGACGCAAAACTGCCATGCAGTTCCTCGTGGTATGGCAGGTAGCTCCGTCTTGTTGGAACCAGTGGTTTTCTAGACAAAGATCTCTTAATTTAGGAATAAGGAAATCGGTCAACACTTTTTCGTAGCGATCACCATTTACAGTGACCGTGTTTCCGGTGGAATCCTCGAAAAAGTACGGCCCTATGATCTGAGATGCAGTAAGACCACACCAAACAGTTACACGCTGACTATGCAACGGGACTTCGGCGATATTCAATGGATTTTCTGTTGCCCAGAAACGACAATTTTGTTTGTTTACAGTTCCATTCAAGTGAAAATGGGCTTCGTCTGACATAATCAGTTGCTAGAAAATTGTTGGTGTCATTTACCTTCTGTTGGATCCATTGACAGAATTGTCGTCTTCGTGCGAAATCTCCATCGTTTAGTTGTTGCACTGTTTGAATTTTATATGGAAAGAGCATTAAATTTTGCTTGAATATACGGTGTGTTGTTCCATATCCAACTCTTAACAGCTGAAAAGCACGTCTGATGCTTACATTAGGATTATCCTGTACAATTTCATGAGTTCTGTTAATGATCTCGTCTATTCTTGCTGTGCGCACTCTTCCAGTTGGTTTTCTTTTTCCAATGCTGCCAGTTAGGGAAAAATTTCTGACACACCGACGGATTACTTTCTTAGAAGGTGATTTTGACATCTGAAAATTTGTCTTGAAAGATCTTTGAGCTGAAATTACTTCTTCCATGCTCCATAATATTGCTCAGTTATGAAACGCAGCTGTTCCACAGTCCATGCAGTCATCTTGAAGGGTTAGTTTTTAACTAACACTTTATTTTGTTTTGTATCTTATCTTGTCTTGTATTGTCAAACCTATACAATCCTGTACAAACTTATAACTATCCTCTTTCGAATGATGTGTATGATTTTATAAAAGGACTTATACTTTAGAGTTACAGGGGTTTCTTTTGGGTCCCATTTCTCTGGATCACCCTTTATATATATATATATATATATATATATATATATATTTTTTTTCTCTTTCTGTAACCTATATATAGGCTGTAATTCTTTTTGGTACTTCAGTGTTCCTGAGGATGTCATTAGACGAAAGCGCTTGAGCACCATCTGTGTTTCCTTTCCTTCGTGGTTTTATTCATCATATATATATATATATATATATCTCAATTTTAAGAACTAAATTACTCAACTAATTATTGATAATTTGGCTGTAAAACGCAGAAGGTGGTTGGTTGGTATTATTTGATCTGAGCGCTGTACCAGTTTGTGGGTGGTAGGTTAAAAAATCTTATAAAGAACAACAGACAAGGGTTTGTAAACTCCAATGCAATAGATTTCAAGAAGGAAAAAAGGTTTAGGAAGTGTTGCTGTTCTAGTCTTTATAAAAAGAAATGAAGGTTGCTACTCTCGTTTTCACATACTTCAATTTTTTATAATTGTACATTTTTAGAAATTAATGAACATTTAGACATTTTTTAAGTTGGTTCTAATAGAGAGGACATAATATATAGAGCTATATTAAGATTTTTTACGAAGATTTTATGAAAAATAGAGTTTAATTTAAGCATATTATCACAATACTCCTACAGAAGCATGAAAAAGAAAATAATAATAATATGATTACAAAATGGTAGACGGAAAATATTGGACGTCAAACGAACCTCAGGTCCGTTTATGATGTGCATTTACGGAAAAAATTAGCACGATGACGTCACGAGGTCCTCATTCCGTTTTATAAGATGTATTTGAGGAAGGGGACGGTTAGGTTAACCTAACCTAGCCTAAGGTTAGGCAAGATTAAGGAGAGACTTCACGAACTAACTAAGACTCCAGTTCTCGTCCTCGAAGGATTTGCACTCAAATATATATAATTTAGGGTGATGCACAAATCATGACCATTGTGGATTTTTAGGGATACCCCCTCATTTGTTCCAATTTGTCACAAAAACACCCTGTGAGAAATTCCAGGTCAAACAAATAACATCCAGAGGTCGCGCCCGCCAATTGAAAATTTGAAAATTACAAAAAATTAGAGTAAAATCAAATTTTTTGAATTTGTTCTTATTTTTGTTGCAGGTTTGTTGCAGGTTGCAGGTTTTGTGCAGGTTTGCTGCAGGCAGAGTGGTAGGTGATGCGTATATGAGCAAACAGCAACAGCGTTCAAGGAAATCGGTATCGCAGTGTGCTTGTGGCAGTGTCGGGAGAGGTGCTATATCAGTGAGTCTCTCCGCCTCAATTTCTCTTCTATTTCCTGTATCTTAATTGTGACGAAAATGAGATCAGAAGCTCAACAGATATGTGGCTGATCGGTCAACAAATAGATAAATTGAATCAAAGAAAGAAGTAATTTCCTTATTCATGAATTATAAACATGTCAAGAATGAAACCTTCAGAGAAGCATTAACTTCAACCATTAATGATGTATTGGAAGTGTGGCAGAGAGCAGGAATACCAACAACCCAGAAATGTAATGTTGTGAAGAAATTAAATAAACGTATGATGAGTGGCAAGGGCTGAAGAAGAGCAAAGGAAAAAAATCGAAGTTTTCAATAGAGAAAGAGAATACATGGAAAGAAAAATTGGATGGACTCTTTGATATTGCGCATGCAAATGCTAACGAGTTAATAACTATCGAAGAAGATAGAGTTTCTACGGCTACAAAGGGAAGGTCGAAAGGGTAAAATGATGGCAGTTGATAAGGATGAAGAAAAACGTCGAAAGGAAGCTGCGAAGAGACATGAAAAAATGGATAAGAAAAGGTTACGTGAATCAAGTGCATTTGATGAAACAGTTGTTCTTGCAAGCAGCAGCAGTTCCTGCAGTGATTCACCTGCATCTACGGAAGAAGAAGTACTCTGGAACAGCCCTCAACATCCAAAAGAGGCCTTCCAAGAAAAAAATTCAAGATTATGAATGAAAATCTGCTTTCCTCATTGGATGTTGCTAAGATCAGCGACCGATCAGCCTCTAATAATTATTCCAACGATCGCAAATGTTGGAAAAGATCCAGAGAATTACAATGTTAGCTACTCATCGATTCGCAGGGCAAGACAGAAATCAAGAAAGAAGTTCAGTGAAAACTTGAAAGAAGAATTTCAAGCTGACAAACCCTTGATTGTTCATTGGATGGCAAACTCCTCGAAGACATTACTGGAATGAGGTTGTTGATCGGTTGCCAGTCCTAATCTCTGGCAGTGGAGAAGATCAACTGCTTGGAGTGCCAAAAATAGATCATGGCACAGGAAATGATACTGCAAATGCAGTACATCAGGCGATCATTGATTGGAATCTAATAGATAAGGTAAAAGGCATGTGTTTCGATACAACTGCATCGAACACAGGTCATAAAAATGGAGCTTGTGTCCTAATTGAACAGAAAATGGAGAAAGATTTGTTGTGGTGTCCTTGTCGACACCATATCCTTGAAATCATGTTGGAAGCAGTGGTATCCCCTGCATTACAGGCTTCATCAGGCCCTGACATTCAGTTATTCAAAAGATTCAAACAAACTGGAATAAGATTAATCTAACTTCATACGATAAATTAGAAAATTATCCACAAAGGAAAAGAGGAAATCATCAACTTTGCAGCAAGAAAAATCAATGAAGATCAACCTCGCGACGATTACAGAGAGTTATTGGAACTGACAATCATCTTGCTTGGCGGTACTCCAACGACTGGAATAAAATTCAGGAAGCCTGGGGCTTATCATAGAGCCTGTTGGATGGCGAAAGTCATTTATTCGATGAAAATCTTTATGTTCAAAAGTCAGTTCAAAATAACAGCAATAGAAGAAAGAAATCTAAAAGAAATTTGTTGGTTTTCTGTTTCAATTTATATTAAGCATTGGTTTTCAGCACCCTGCGCAGCAAGTGCTCCACGAAATGATCTGAGTCTTCTCAAGAATCTTCACAGCTACAAAAGCACAAATGAACAACTAGCAAATGCTGCTTTAGAAAATTCAAGAATCATTTGTGGTATCTCTCAGAAGAGTTGATCGCATTGGCTTTCTTTGATGATAAAATCAGCTTTGACACCAAAAGAAAAATGAAGGAGGCTCTTACAAAATCTTCGGAGCCAGATCCTCCAAGAAGACACAAATAGACATCAAAACTATTGACAATAAGCAGCTTGAAGATTTTGTAACTGCTAACACAAAGTCCTTCTTCAGTATACTCGGATTGTCTTCAACGTTCTTGAGCAAACCAGTAGAAGATTGGCTTCTCGATGAGAGTTATTGGGTTGCAAAGAACGTAGTGAATCACATGAAAGTTGTTAATGATATTGCTGAAAGAGGAGTGAAATTGATTGAAGATTATAACAAATTAATTACCAATGATGAACAAACAGGAGCAATATCTACTGCAAGTTGTATCAAATTATCGGAAGAAGCTTCCGGACAAAACTAAGAAAACTCTCGTATCTTTGATGCAACAATAAAATTTACGAGTATATCCATTCTATGTATCTATTGTAAATATCTATTGTATTGTATCTGTTTTATGAACAAATGGAAAGAGGAAGGTGGTATGATAGGCCTCCTGGGGAACTTCCACTCAAAAAAAAAAGTAACGTGACACTTGCTGTACCTCCTGGGTGTCATGGAAATCAGCAAATTTTCAAATGGCGGGCGCGACCTCCAAATATTCGAATTTTGACCCGAAATTTCCCCAGGATCATTTTCTACCAAATCAAACCAAATGAGAAGGTATCTCAAAATTTGAAACAAAAAAATTTTACTCCCCCACTTTTGCATCACCCTAATATATATATATATATATATATATATATATATAATATATAATATATATATTATATATATATATGCAACTCGGAGGTGTCGTGGTTTGCATTGTTGACTACGAATCCACCGGCTCCGGGTTCGATTCCCAGCGAAAGCAGTCGGCGCCCTTTCTATATACTCACTTTCACTCCAAAGGTGGATGTTGCTTATATGTACGCAATGGTCTAACTTGTTCTCGTATTTCCGAACTCGAATCTTGCGAATTCTATACCATCTGGCTTCGGCTTACATGCCAATCTCAAACTAAATACATGTGCGCTGTCTACCTTTCTCCTAATTCTATTGACTATCCAAAATCCTTTGACTACCTCACTTCCAAAGTGGAATGCACTCTATCCCACTCTCCTCTTGCTGAAATCTCCATTTTAGGAGATTTCAGTGTTTACAACTACCTTTGGCTTTCCTCTCATTTCACTAACATCCCTGGTGATCTAGCTTACAACTTTTCTATCTTGAATGACCTAGAGCAGATTGTACAGCACCCTACTTCTATCCCCAATCGCCTTAGAGATAGGCCCAACATTCTGAATTTATTTCTTACCTCTCATCCTTCTCATTCTGTCAAACTTTTTTCTAAGTTGGGCTCCTCCGACCACAATCTTATATCTGTTTCCTGTCCTTTCGCTCCAATTCGGCCTTTGGATCCTCCCAAAAGGAGACGCCTTTGGCACTTTGGCGCCACTGATTAGGCGCCCATAAGCAGTACTTCTCTGATTTTCATGGAATGATTACTGCTTCCGTGGCTAAGGCCCTTCCGAGTGTGCTGAGCGCATCACGGAGGTGATTTTTTCGGGCATGGAGACATACATTTCATATTTTATTCCTACTACTGATGCAAAAAAACTTTGGTTTAACGTTGCTTCTTCTAATGCTATACATAACAGAGAGGAGGCTTTCAGAAGGTATCGTTGCCATTCAACTCCCGACTCTCACTAGCCTATATTTCTGCCCAGAATCGTGCAAAATGTGTTCTTCGACTCGCCAAAAAATCCTTCATCTGACAAAAATGTGAAAACCTATCCAGTTCTATCATAATTATTCTCGCTCTTTCTGGCACCTAGCCAAAACTCTCTCCAACAACTTTACTTCTTCTTTCCCTCCTCTTTTCCATTCCGACGTCTCAGTTGCCGTCTCTTCTCCTGATAAAGCTGAACTTTTCACTCATACTTTCGCCTACAACTCAACCCTGAACGATTCTGGTACTGTTCCTATATCTCCTCCTCCCTCTGACTTAATTATGTCTGAAATTAGAATCTCCTACAAAGATGTTCTCTCTGCCCTATATATATAATATATATATATATATATATATATATATGCTCTTATTTATTTTAGTAGGTGGGTGAAATCTTTCTGTACATGGGCAACTGTCACCTACTAAAATAAAATAAGAGCATATAGTATATATGAGCATATGAGTATATATATGCAGCAACATATACATTTCATTTGTGTTATTTATGATCAATATAAATGCAAAAAACTATGATATTTTAACCCCATCCACTAAAGTTGTTTTACAAGTAGCTTTGCTGTGCTGACAGCCTGACACCCTGCCTTGGCAAACTTTTTTCTTCTTTCATCTGGTACTTCATCTGGTAGCTTTCATTCAGCCTCTCCTAAAGAATAATAATAATAATAATAAATAATAATAATAATAATAATAATAATAAAGTTAGGTTACATTAGGTTAATAGAAGAAACAAACAAATTTCTGTATTTTTTCTCCAATAGTAATACCGAGTCTTTCTTTTAAAGTTTTCAAACATTCAGTTACTGGCAAGCTTTAACAAAATACAATTAATTACCTGTCAACCTTAATGACCACCTTTATATATTCATAGATAGAGTAGAAAAGGATCGCATACTTCCCGGTCCAACTTGTAAGATATGTAAGGAAAACGAGCTACAGAATAAAAGGTACAAAACAAGGCAAGACAAACAGTCAAGGATCTTGGAGTAATAATGTCATCGGAGGGAGAATTCGAAAAAAAAAGGGAATTATCTGAAAGAGCTTTCGGGCTACGCAGTGGCTAGTGTCGTAACACGACATTAAGCTACACTGGGTCTGGGTAGTAATTGGATGGGAGGCCGTCATCCGCGTCTAGATTACGTAGCGACCCGTAGTTCGGATCCCACGTAAAGCTGTAAGTCCGCTCCACCATATGACCTTAGATATTGCAAAGGAGATGAAACAACCCCAATCACTCCATTTTGGAGGAGATTCCTTTTGAAGCAAACATCATACTAAAAGTATGGTAGAGTTCAATCCTACCAATAAATGGATATTGTTTAGTACTCGCAATCCAATACAGAAAACGAAACATTGTAAACATGGAAGCCATACAAAGGACTTTTACGTCAGAGACAGGGGAAGCGAAAGATGAAAGCGAATGGCCATGGCTACAAACCATGAAACCATACTCCTTGGAAAGTAACCATGAGCGATACACAGTAATATAGATATTGAACATGTTCGACGAACATGTCACAAACTTTAGAAATTAGATATAACATAATGGAATGAGAGAACAGATAGATTTTGCATTATCCTAGCCGACCTGCGGTGGGACAGGGTCAGTGAAAACGAAGATGGAAAATAATTTCAGAAATACGAGGTCCAAAACTCTTTTAACACACTGCAGTGCCAAAAAAAGCTTAACATCCTGCACACCAACCCAGCTACGAATCCTGCACACCAACCCAACTACGTTCAAATTCGACAGATTTCGGTGTAAAGTCCCTGACTAGCCATGCGGAGCTCGCTAGGAGGGCAGAATGAGATGGGAAACAACTCTTTTTTTTTTTTTCCCACCAAATCCCCAAATAAGGCGAGATGTGGCAGGCGGGTCGAAGAGAGGTCGACCCTTAGCAGTTCTTCGACGCACGTAAGATACCTCTGGACGCAAAAGCGTTATGCATTTCCTCGGTTGTTTACATGTACAATAGGTCGTTAACTTTTAGCCCGTCGTAGTATTAATAGCTTGTTCCTCGGAGATGGACTTCATCTTAATGACGTTGGAGCTGCGTGTTTAGGAAGACTATTGCATAATACTGTCTCTTCTTTTCAGGCTGCCGTAACTCGAACGGTCCCAGCGTAAATTCCACAAATTTCCCCTGCGCTCGCGGTGTCGCAATTACAAACAATTTGAAGGTTCTATCCTTAAATGCTCGTAGCCTACGAAATAAAATAAACGAATTTTTTTTTTAATTGCTTGTAAAGACTATGATTTAATTGCGATAAATGAATCGTGGCTTAGCACTGAAACACGTGACTTTGTAGGGGAGTATCAAATTAGAGGTTATAGACTTTTTGTTAAAGACAGAATAGGTAGGCGAGGAGGCGGTGTTACTCTATGTTGTATATCAAAGATAATATTGCGAACGTTATAGAAGTAAAGCACACAATTCCAGAACCGATTGATTCGACTACAGCAGAACTTAAATTGAACGATTTCAAACTTGTTATTGCGGTTATATATAGGCCCTCTAATCAAACAGCTGATACGGACGAAGCGTTATATCGTGAACTAAAGAGAATAATAGGTAGTGAGCAGGCTTTAGTTATGGGTGACTTTAATTGCGCGAACGTGAATTACGATACAATGCAGGGAGACGCGGAAGGTAATCGTTTAGTTAATTTTCTCGAGGATAGCTTTCTTATTCAAAAGGTTGGGGAACCTACAAGGTTGGACAGTATTTTAGATTTAGTAATAACTACGGATGATAGGCTAATTACTGATCTTCAAGTAATAGAACCGTTAAGCAATAGCGATCACAATATGGTAGAGTTTGTCCTCTCAGTAAGTCACTCGAAACCGACTAACTCGACTAAAATTCCTAACTTCCAGTACGCAGACTTTTGTAAATTTCGAAATAAATTGTCACACGTCAATTGGGAAAACGTAATGGGGAACTCCAACGCAAAACTAATGTGGGAATCGTTTGAAACAGAGTCACGGGTGTAGTAATAAATTGGATAGAAGAGTGGTTGCGAGGTAGGAAACAGAGGGTGGTCGTTGATGGAGCGGAGTCATGTTGGGCTAATGTAGCGAGCGGCGTTCCTCAGGGTTCTGTATTGGGCCCCTTGCTTTTTCTTATATATATTAACGATTTAGATGTCGGCCTAGTCACTATAGCTTCAAAGTTTGCGGATGACACGAAGCTGGGTGGTAGGGCGATTAATGACGAAGATAGAGGTAAAATCCAGGAAGATCTGAATAAAATCGTTGATTGGTCAATCACATGGCAAATGAGATTTAATGTCGATAAGTGCAAAATTTTACATATAGGTTCACGTAACGGTAATTTTGCGTATAGTATGTCAGGGAAAGATTTAACAAGCGTAGAGCATGAAAAAGATTTAGGAGTTATAGTCACTGGTGATTTAAAAGTAGCGAAACAAAGTACAGCAACGGTCAATAAAGCGAACAAAGTGTTAGGTTTTATAGCTCGGAATTTTTAGTACAAATCGCACGATATTATATTTCCTCTTTATAAGTCATTAGTTAGACCCCATTTGTAGTACGCGATCCAATTTTGGAATCCGCATATGCGCAAAGATATAGACAAACTCGAAAGAGTTCAAAGACGAGCAACTAAGATGATTCCGTCGCTTTGGTCACAGTCGTACGAGGATAGGCTTAAAGAGTTAAAAATGACTACACTCGAGACTAGGAGGCTAAGGGGTGATCTAATCCAGGTTTTCAAAATTATGAATGGGTTCGATAACGTAGATAGATAGCTTTTTCGAAATATCTCAATATAATAGGACTAGAAATAACGGGTGGAAATTGACAAGTAGAAAGTTCGAGACAGCAGTTGCCAAAAACTTTTTTACGCATAGAATAGTAAATAGCTGGAATAGTTTGCCGGTAGAAGTAATTAGTAGCACGTCTATAAACATGTTTCAAAATCGATTAGACGCATATGTTGATAGATTGAGTATAGTTTAAGGTAGTAAAATTAAGGCTTTGTGGTTCGGAACCCACGTAAAATTGTAGGTCTCCTCCGCCACCACGGAGGACATGCACAATACACAATTACGAACACAGTTAGGTAGACTAGCCATGAGTGGATCTTAGGGTCTTTGTTGGTCTGAAACATTATAACATTATAACATTATAACACCTTCACTACTCTTCAAGAGGTGCTGAGTTCGAACGCTGGTGGGGGCGATTTTTTCATCATGGAAATTTGTGCGTCTTCATGCACGATATTCCATATATATATATATATATATATATATATATATATATATATAACTAATGATAACCAACACGGGTTTCGTCAGGCAGATCATGCCTATCACAACTAATGGAACACTACAACAACATTATTGATTCACTTGAAAGTAATGAAAACTATGATGTACTATACACAGACTTTGCTAAAGCGTTCGACAAGTGTGACCACGGAATCATAATACATAAACTGAAATATATTGGAATAAAAGGAAAAGTAGGGAAATGGATATATAATTTCCTTAGTGAGCGGAGGCAAGTCGTTACAGTACAAGGAGTATCTTCATCAGAATCAGAGGTCCTCAGCTCAGTACCACAAGGAACAGTATTAGCTCCACTACTCTTCATAATCATGCTAACTGACATAGATGAGGTCGTTACCAGAGACAGCACAGTCACATCCTTTGCGGATGACACAAAGATCAGTAGAAAAATAAGAAACCCAGAAGACATAGGATCTCTACAAACTGACATAAACAGAATCTACAAGTGGACGGAAGACAACAATATGAAGTTTAACACCAAGAAATTTCAGAGAGAAGACCTAAAATCCATGGAATATTATACCCCAAATGGACAGGAAATTCAGAGAAATTCCAGAGCAAAAGGTTTAGGGGTTGTAATGACAGATGATGCGAAATTTGAAACACAAAATAAGATAGCAGTAAACAGAGCAAAGAGAATAACGAGTCAGATATTGAGAACCTTTAAACGAAGGGATAGGAATGTAGTGATTTCTCTACTGAAAACCCTGATAATACCCAAATTGAAATACTGCTCGGTCCTAACATCCCCATATAAAAAAGAAGACATTAGATAGCTGGAGGGGATCCAAAGAAGCTTCAAAGCCAAGATCAATGGGTGCAAAGAATTAAATTACTGGGAAAGGTTACGAGAACTAGACCCATATTCACTGGAAAGGAGAAGAGAGAGATACACCATTATTTACACTTGGAAAATAATGGAGAAACTAGTCCTTAATCTTACTCTGAAACCCATAACTCCCCAAACAACGGTGGAAAGTAGAAGCGGTGGACTGTGTCATATTCCCAAACTGAAGGCGAGACAGGGAACATCCTTAACCCTGAAAGAAAATAGTTTTGTAGTGAGAGGACCAAAACTGTTTAATCAGTTGCCCAAAGACCTAAGAAACACGAAGGGAGTTGCAGTGGAAATCTTCAAAAGAAGACTAGACGCCTGGCTCAGAACAATCCCCGATGAGCCGGACGTACCTGGCTATGTGAGGTGGAGAGCGCAAGAATCCACTCACTACTTCACCAGGCCAACTCGAGAGGAGGGGCGACAAGCTTGACCTTCGCGAAATGAGAAATCATCGCGCGGAACCTTTGTAAGATCGTAAGGTAAGGTGTGTGTATATATATATATTATATATATATATATATATATATATACACACATTATGTAATATTACGTTTCAAGGAGACCAGATTACGCTAGGCTAAGTGGTCGTTTTAGACTGGTTATTTATTTCCCACGTGACCAACTTCGCAAATCAGGATCTTTGTAACAAGTTTCAAAAACTGATCTCTGTGAAACTTAATGTAGTATATATTATATATATATATATATATATATATATATATATATATATATATGTGTGTGTATATATGTTAACCCCTCCGTCTTTGGCCCTGGGTGGTTCGGATCGACGGGGGTTCTAGTTAGGAGGCAGCAACGGATATTTCTTCTATAACATTCTAATTCTTTTCGCCGGTCAAATGGTGGGTCGCCACTTGTTAAACTCTTGGCTACAGACTCGCCAGACTGTTATGCCAATATCTTCTATGGTGCTTGGGTTGTCTCTTTCTTAATTTCGGCAAAGGGTCGCCAGTTGTTAATTCTTCTCTTTTTATAATACTCTGATACTTTCTCTGATACTAAAATTATCGACTTTTCTTTTATAACTTATCGACTTAACTGACTAAGTTCTTCTGAAGAGAGCACGGCTCGAAGGGGAAAATAAAAAGTTTCTCTTACTGTCATTTACTGCTAAAATGTACAGGTAGTGCTCAGAATTTACAGGGGTAGAGGTTCGACCTCTTTCGACCATGGCTCAGGCCGGAATCTAAAAAGTTAAGGAGGCAAGGGGCCTTGCCCCCTCCTCGCAGCGAAGCTGCTAACAAGGGAGTCTCGTAGCAGTGACCAAAGCAGAGAGCCGTAATGAAGTGCCGTAATGAAGTGCCGTAATGAAGTGCTATAATGAAGTGCCATTCATTTTACAAATACATGTATAATATAAACCTAAATGTTGGGGGAAGACAGTTGAAGGTTAAGTTTCCCCCCTTTTTTAAACACATGATCAGATGTTTGAAAGATTCCAAATAAAAATTAAAAAAAAATAAAATTAAAAAAACTAATTTGTATTTTTCGCCGAATCTACATTTCTGAAGGCGATATAATTTCATAGTAGTACATAAGTACAAGTTGAGTACATGACTGAGTACGTATTAATTTTGGTTCATTACAATTACGATTACAATTATGGATTACTTCACATTCGCTTATGATTGTTTAATTACACTTCTATTAAAGTACATTCTTACATTATATATTAAATCATTACATTTTAATTACAGTTTCATTGAAGTACATTACGTTGTTTACCATTCTTACAGTGTTTTTATATATTTATATATGGTTATAATATATGGTTATAATATATGGTTATTATATATGGTTATTAGTACAACACAAGTACATGAGACATGACACACATAATATAACATAACGCATGATAATGTTATAAATTCGAATCAGAGCGAAAGGAGATATTTTATCTTTGAAGCGTTCAATTTTGCCATAGTTCGCGGAATTTGACAACTTAACTAAGCATTTTCGAGTTCAATGCGGGAGGTGATATAATTAAAAATAAAAATGAAAAAAATAATACGAGAACGTATTTTTGCGTTTTCGAACGAATGCATGAAGTTTTGCGTTTCATAGATTGACACGAGTAAAAATGAATATTTAATAAAATTTATATAGGATAATGATCAAGGGAAATTAATAACGGGAAAATGTGACGTACGGATGAATATGGTTGAATAATAATATTTATACTACATAACATATAAATAATGACTTCTATAGAGTGTTTAGTTTTTAGTATGATGTTAAAGAATTTTCATACATTGAATACTAGATATATGATGAAGGGAAATTAATGACGGGAAAATGTGACGTCATAGTTATTGAATTTGTACGTATAGTACAAATCATTATTAGGAAGATTTACAAGAACGAATTAGAGGCAAAGAGTGGGTAGTAATGACTAAGAAGTACAACTACAGGTTCCAATCCTGTTATATGCAATGTGTATGCATAATCTAGGGACGAGGGTGAGATGCAAGACAATCATAATTAATTATAATAAATTCTATAACAAATGAAAAATGGAAAATGGATACGACTAAACCATAGAAATGGTAGATCGTAGGGTTGTGACACAAACGAAAATAGAAAGCTACAAGTAAAATTATTATCCAAACTCGCGTTAAGCGATTTTAGTTCTTATGTAAAAAATGAATATTGATTATTCGTTGTTCATTTATATATATTATAATATATATATCTATATATATATATATATATATATATATATATATATATATATATATATATATATAGCGTGATCATGTAAACTATACGTGTGTGTGTATATATATTATATATATAGCGTGATCATGTAAACTATACGTGTGTATATACTGTGTATATATATATATATATATATATATGAAAATTTCACGAAAGTGACACGTGAAAAATATTTATGATGAATAAAACTACTTTGTGTTTCTTTTCCCTTCGTGGTTTTATTCATCATATATATATATATATTATATATATATATATATATATACATTAACAGAAGGAGATTGTTAGGCAGGAGATAGGAAGTGCTGGAACTCTCGTTTCTCCTGTCACTCTTCTCTTTACCTGATTTTTTCGTGTTTCATCGACCGTGTGAGCAGTCGAGCATGCTCTCAAATACTGTACAGTGTACACACTTCTCCCTCTATTTTTCACTGCCCATACATCCATTTTACACACTACACAATCTTTTTAAAATTTATTAAAAAAATAATAAAAATGGCATCGTGGGCCTCAGAGACCATGAGTTTGGCTTCTCCTTCTTCTATAGGGCGGGGAAAAGAGCATTTTTGAGGGCGCTCACACTGCGCTCACGCGTGTCCCTTCCTTTCTACACACAAAAAAAGAGGATATTTTATTGTTTTGATGACAGTAATAAATTTGAAAACCAATTTATATTTGGAATTATTATCATTCGCTTGTTTTAAACTTGGCGTTTCTCTCGCTTAAGATTCACTATTTTCTTCCTCATTCCTTTTCCTCATTAACGGCTACGGAAATATACGAAATATATTGTTAAACATAATAATTTGTCGTATTTTATAAACTAATTGTACAGTTTGGGGAAAAAAAAATCGCTAGTCGTTCGTATAAAGTCAGATACGGATGACGAACCCGACTTCAGGAATAACTTCAATATATACAGGATGTCTGGGCTTAAATGGCGATAAAATAAAACATTATAAATGTATTTTATTGCCATTTAAGCCCGGACACCCTGTATACTGTATATGGTAGAGTTTTAGAGAGTGAGAGATAGTACAGTATGTAGAGAGCGTTCTTTGATTTTTACTACAGCTGCGCAAATAGGTACCATACTCGGACGATGTTATAGAGATAAGAGGGTCAGCATTCAATGTCTCGTGATATACAAGTATATATATATATATTTTTTTTTTTTTAACTGCAAACAACACGCAGTATAATTATGTAAAGAACGACGCTGTGTAGAAGAGCGTTCCGCAGAAGATGAGAAGGGAGAATGAACAAATGAAAAATGAAGGTTCCGAGAGGTACCTCATTTTTCATTTGTTCGTTCTCCCTCCTCATCTTGTGCGGAACGCTCTTCTACACAAGCGTCGTTCTTTACATTAATACATATATATATACATACTTGTATATCACAAGACATTGAATGCTGACTCTTTATATATATACACACAAATTGTGAGAGATATATATAAATTACAAAGGAGATTGTAAGTTGATCTTTATTGGTTTAAGCGAACTGAGCGAAAAGTGTTGACACAAGCGGAAAAGGATTGTTTAAGCTGAAGTGAAAGGTCAACCGTGAAAATTATTTTATATTAAATACGTGGGTTTGTGTACATTTTATTAAACAGCGCGTTGTTCATTCTGGTAAACAGGCGAACCATGATTGTGTCTTGAAAGGGTAGTTTTCAGAAGGTATCGAGATAAAAGAAATCTTAACTAAAGAATAGATTGTGTATTTACGCTTCGAAATTGTAGATACCACTGCGGGGCATAAGAGAAATAAGATGATTTTATTTACTCAAGAAAATCAAATCAGTGTCTTAGTTTCTCACTTTAAATAGAGACATGTGACCAAATGAGCTTTACGTATTTACACAAACGCACCCTAAAATAAGAAATGGCTTTGTTTCATCTAATTCTAAAAATAAACATTATTTGCCTTAGTAAAGATGGTTTCAGCGAGCGAATGTATGAAAGGTAATTAATTCTTGTTAAGGGAGAAAATTTTCGGATATGAGGACCAGCGTCCTATCTTTCCCCCTCTCTCTCTCTCTTTCTTCATATATACAGGGTGGGGCACGGGAACCAAGTGTTTTTGGAATAATCAGGAAAATGATATTTATTTTTGTAAAGAAAATATATTGGTAGAACAACATTCGTAAGAACATAGCATTTCATGTCATAATAATCATGTACCGAAAATTATATCTGGCATATGATGTCCTTGGCCGTCGACGCATTGTTGAAGGCGTTTACGAAAATTGGCCTCCACTCTTCCAGCAGGTCTCTGTTGATTTGGATGATTTGTTGACGGATCGCTTCCTTCAATGCATCTAATGTACGGGGCTTGTCCTCGTAGACACGTGACTTGAGGTACCCCCATAGAAAGAAGTCACATGTGGACAAGTCAGGGGACCCGGGGGGCCATGCAATGTCACCAAATCTCGAAATGAGATGGTTGGGAAACAGGGGGCGAAGAACAGCCATTGACGCTCTGGCGGTGTGTGGCGTGGCCCCATCTTGCTGAAACCACAAATGTCGACGAGCAATACGCCTTCTTCGTAACTCAGGGATGAAAAAGGTGTTCACCATCTCAATGTAACGCCCAGATGTTATGGTAACGGTAACCCCATTTTGTTCGAAGAAATAGGGACCGATGACGCCAAACTTTCCCACCGCGCACCAAACTGTAACCTTAGGGCTATGCAGCGGTTTTTCATGAGTTGTCGCGGATTTTCAGCAGCCCAATACCGACAGTTTGATTGTTGACGGCCCCATTAAGGTGGAAATGGGCTTCATCACTCATTACCACCATCATGTTTTCATTCTGCTCATAAAGTGCAAGCATTTCCTGTGCAAAATTCAGTCGTTGGGGGCAATCGTTTACATCAATTCCTGCACCATCGCTAACTTGTATGGGTGAAAATGTAATTCTTCATGCAAAATCCGTCTAACAGTACGATTGCTGATTCCGAGTGCAGCTGAATGTCTCCGAGCAGAGCGGCCTGGGCTTTGCAACATCGCTTGTCTGACCCTTTCAACGTTCTCTGGAGTACGCACAGTGCGTTGCGGCCCCTTCGGTTTTGTTTTCATTATTGAGCCTCCTGTTCGAAGATTGTTAACCCAACGTAAGATTGTGTCACGAGCGGGAACAGAGTCATTTCGATGAATGTTGAATCTGCGGCGAAACGCACGCTGAACTGCTGTCACTGACTCGCCACTCCTAACAAAATGATCATACGCGAACATGCGGTGTTCTAACGTCCACTGCTCCATGATGGCACCTGAAAGATAAAGGTGAGTGTTAGTTAAAGTTAAATGCTATGAACCCAGGAATGGAATACTACCTACCGCACGCCCCTCCCATTCCTAATGGCCGATTACTAGCTATTCAAAAAACACTTGATTCCCGTGCCCCACCCTATACCTCGTTAACCTCGTTGGGGTTTCGTGCGTCGGTCTCTCTTCACACGAAGGTCAAGCTGGTGGACCCGCCTCTAGGTCTGGCTTGGTGGAGGAGCAACTTGCTCTCTTGCGCTCTCCACCGCACATAGATAGCCAGGTACACCCGGCTCATCTGGTACCGTCTTGAGCCAGGCATCTAGTCTTCTCTTGAAAACTTCAACTTTAACCCCTGTAACGTTTTTGAAGTCCTTAGGAAGTTGGTTAAAAAATCTTGGCCCCCTGACAACCAAGCTATGTTCCTTCAGTGTTGAGAACCCTTGTCGGGCCTTTAGTTTGGGAACACTACATATTCTGCCTTTCTTATTGTCCAGCGTTGTTTCGATGGTAATTGGGTTTAGTTTTAGGTTTGGTACCAGTTTTTCGATCATTTTCCATATGTAGATTATGGTGTACCTCTCTCTTCTTCTTTCCAGTGAGTACAGATTTAGTTTACGTAGTTTTTCCCAATAGTTGAGTTCTTTGCAGCCATCAATCTTTGCTGTGAAATGTCTCTGCGTTTCTTCTAGTTTATTAATTTCTTCCTTTTTATATGAGGACGTCAAAACTGAGCAGTATTCAAATTTTGATATGATCAGTGTTCTCAGCAGGGGAATCATTACTGTCTTGTCCCTCCTTCTGAATGTTCTTAGTACCTGTCCCACGACTCTTTTTGCTTTGTTTATTGCTATCTGATTTTGTGTCTCGAATTTGGCATCATCGGTCATTATTACCCCCAAGTCGACCGCTCCCGTGCTTCTCTGAATTTCCTGTCTAACTGGAGCATAATATTCAGTGTTTTTAATTTCCTCATTTCTACCATGTCTCAAGAGCTGAAATTTCTCGGTGTTAAATGTTATATTGTTGTCTTCTGACCATTTGTATATTTTGTGCATGTCCCTCTGCAAGGCCTCCACTTCATTTGCATCGCTGATTTTTCTGTTGATCTTTGTATCGTCCGCAAACGATGTTACTGTACTGTTGCTGTTTACTCCATTGTCTATGTCTGTTAGCATGACAATGAACAGGAGTGGGGCCAGCACTGTACCTTGCGGTACTGAGCTGCCTACTTCCGATTCTGATGATGATATACCATGAATTTTGACGACCTGTAGACGTTCTCTGAGGAAGTTATAGATCCATTTTCCAACTTTGCCTGGTATTCCCATATGTTTCATTTTATGTGCTATTATATCATGATCGCACTTGTCGAAAGCTTTAGCAAAATCCGTGTATATGATATCATAGTTTTCATTGCCTTCAAGTGCATCTAGGATATTGTTATAATGCTCAATAAGTTGTGATAAGCATGATCTTCCGATCGGAATCCGTGTTGATTTTCGTTGAATCTTTCCAGTGTCTCCAAGAAGTCATAGATTTTCTCTCTGACTATTCTTTCAAATATTTTGGTGAGGTGGGACGTCAATGACACTGGTCTATAGTTATTTGCTTGAGATCTATCCTCTCCGATATATGGTGGGACAATGTTTCCTCTTTTCAAATACTCGGTATTTCCCCAATGTCTAGGGATCTTCTCCATATCCAGTATAAGGGTGTAGCTATTTCATTTTTACAGTTTTTAATTAATAGTGCGTTCCATTTGTCCGGATCTGCAGCTGAATGTGATTTCATTTGTCCTTTAGCTCTCGCTACATCTTCTGGGGTAAAATCAAAGTCTGTTATACATTCTCCTTGCAATTTCTCTTCGAAGAATGCATCTATGTCAGGTATGGCTTTGTCATTTTTTGGGGTACTGAAGACCGATTCATACTGGGTTCTCAATGTTTTAGATATTTCTTTTAGATCGTCTGTTAGTTCATTATTCCCTTTCCTTAAGGGCCCGATAGTAGTGCGCGTTTTTGTTTTCCTTTTCGCATAGCTGTAGAAGTATTTTGGATTTTTCTTTATTGCTTCTACCGCCTCTTCCTCGTCTGTATGGCCCTTTATCAGAGTTTGTATTTCCCTATCGATACATTTCAGTTTTTCTTGTATTACTTTCCTGGCATTGTTGTCTCCGCAATTTGCTAACTTCGTCGCTATTCTCTTTCTTTTGCGGAATATTCTTCTCTTTTGCCTCTCGAGCCAGTTCCTCTTTCCTTTTTGCTGTGCTTTCGGAGCATATTTTTCCAAAATTCTCAACGTCTTTTCTTCCAAGGTTGTTAACATTTCTTCAGTTGTCTTATTCTCTAAAGCTGTTCTCCACTCTATTTGGGCCATGTGTGATCTGATTTCTTCCCAATTTATGGTCTTGGAGTTTAGGTTAAAAGCCCTAAACTTGCTTCTTCCTTCCGTATGTGTATTGTCTTTTAAAGTTACCGCCATATTTGTTGATAAATCGATTATACTGTGGTCTGAGATAATAGTTGGGGTTATTTTATATCGGCAATCAAGTTCGTGTTATTTGTGAATACCAGATCTAGGCAGTTATTTTTCCTGGTATTTTCTGTTATCTCCTATGTCAGCATAAACTCGTTTGTGAGAGCCATCAGTATTTTTACTTGCTCCTGGTCCTCTCTTGTGCCCACCTTATGTTGTTGTATAAATATATTTCTACTCACCTTTTTGTATTTTATAAATGGAAAATGAAAATAGCCGCAGAGTATTATATTAGGGGATGGAGAGTTTAGGGACTTTATTAGGGTTCTGATATCATCAATGACATCCGAAAATTTTTCATTTGGGGAGTTTGGAGGTCTATAGATGACTATCAGTACCACGTTTAGTTTCTCTATTTTCACTGCAAGAGTTTCCACGAAGCTGTTGGATTTACTCATTACCGTCTCTGCCATATGCCTCTCATGTATATAAATAGCACAGCCACCTTTACGTCTCGTTGTTCTCTCCGCGCTTAGCGAGTTGAATTCATCGATATGCAATTCTTTCTTATCGGTACAGTGTTCGCAGTTATCGCATTCTCCTTGGCAGTCTTTAAGATGTGTTTCTGTGGGGCATGCGATGTCCGCCCTTGTTTCGTCCATAAAACCTTTCAGGTACAAAACTTTGTTTAGAGAATTGTTCGGTTTTATTCCTTGAATATTTGCCAGAACAATGTTTATGTTCTTTGTTTTGCATTGCCTATTGTGCACTTTAAGTTCGTTGTCCTTTGGATTCGCGTGTTTTGTATCCTTGTGGTCCTCCGAGATGGATCCGTTCCCGCCTATATCTTCTGGTAGCTTCTTGCCATGAAGCGTTCCGGTTCGAGGGTTCCCAGCTGTGTCAGCGGCATGTGCTCTATGAGACTTAGCAGCCGTATTGTGTCCGAGATGTTGAAAAAAATTTTGTGTGCTATTTGTGTTTTGTTTGCTATTTGGGTACATATTTTTTTTTTCTCACATTCCTTCTGTTGTCATTTGGAACTTGTCCTTTGTCCTTTGAACTTGTCGGGAGATGATGGTAGTAGCATTTTCTCCCGTACTGGCAGGTTCCATATGTTGCATTAGGTCTTGCAAATGACCGGTTGGTAGAATTTGCATTTTCCACCAAATTTGCAGTGACCATTATTGTAAAAGTAGTTGCACACAGGAGGGTGTTCGTAAATACATTCTCCTCCCTTATATCTGCAAATTCCTCTCACATAGTATTTACAGATAATTTCTTCCCCATTTTTACTTGGGGTCTTTGTTTTTGGTGTTTCAGTATTGTTTCGTATTGTCTACTTTTTTTTTCCTATTCCTCCTAATGCTCTTTGTTTATATATATATATATATATATATATATATATCATATATATATATATATATATATATATATATATATATGAAAAGAAGTCAACACAACGGCAAACATTTTCATTTATTTGTACATCAGACGTTTCGACAAATCTTTTGTCATCATCAGTGAGTTAAGTCTTAAAACCTTAAAACAAAATTGAAAAGTGAAAGTTACATCAATACAATATTAAAACCATTAAAATTAAACCTTAAAGCAAAATGAAATTGCATCAATACAAAATTAAAATCATTTAAATTTCATCACTATAAAAACTAAATTAAATTAAATTTCATCACTATAAAAACTAAAATTAAATTTACCTCAATAGGTAAATACACAATGTTTACATCCACCTCCATACTTGGCAAAGTCTAGGGAACACTGGATGGTCAGAGGATTAGAAAGGTATGTCTGTGAAAAACGGTTGGTTGTCAAAGAGTTGTAATTTGTAGGATGAGCTATTATTATTAAGGGAGGGTTTGTTTCTATAGATGTACAAAGATTCTAAAATTCGGAGTTCTGTACGGTTATTGGATCTAGTTAAAATTTCAAACTGAGTTTTGTGAAGGGGATGGTCGTTTTCATTACTATGGTTTCTAATTGCGGATTGTGGAGGGCTACTGAGGGGACGGTTGGTACGGACTGACAAGCCCAAATGTTGAGAAAGGCGCACCTCCAGTTGGAGTTGAGTGCTGCCAATATACGCAGCCTTACAGCTGTCGCACGTGTATTTGTAAACAACATTGGGGCATACAGTTTTGGGGAATTCATCTTTGAACTTAAAAAATTTGATAATTTAAGTGGGTTGACGAAGGCTGCGCATATTGGCAGCACTCAACTCCAACTGGAGGTGCGCCTTTCTCAACATTTGGGCTTGTCAGTCCGTACCACCGTCCCCTCGTAGCCCTCCACAATCCGCAATTAGAAACCATAGTAATGAAAACGACCATCCTTTCACAAAACTCAGTTTGAAATTTTAACTAGATCCAATAACCGTACAGAACTCCGAATTTTTAGAATCTTTGTACATCTATGGAAACAAACCTCCCTTAATAATAATAGCTCATCCTACAAATTACAACTCTTTTGACTAACCAACCGTTTTTCACAGACATCCCTTTCTAATCCTCTGACCATCCAGTGTTCCCTTAGACTTTGCCAAGTATGAGGTGGATGTAAACATTGTGTATTTACCTATTGAGGTAATTTAATTTTAGTTTTTATAGTGATGAAATTTAATTTAATTTTAGTTTTTATAGTGATGAAATTTAAATGATTTTAATTTTGTATTGATGCAATTTCATTTGCTTTAAGTTTAATTTTAATGGTTTTAATATTGTATGATGTAACTTTCACTTTTCAATTTTGTTTTAAGGTTTAAGACTTAACTCACTGATGATGACAAAGATTTGTCGAAACGTCTGATGTACAAATAAATGAAAATGTTTGCCGTTGTGTTGATCCTTCTTTTCATCTGTAAGCTCCGTTTCCCTAAGGAGAAGTCAATAGCTTATATATATATAATATTATATATATATATATATATTATTATATATATATATATAATATCGCACGAAAGCGATCGATCTGGGCGTCATAATGACCGATGATGCCAAATTCGAAACACAAAATCAGATAACGATAAATAAAGCAAAAGAGTCGCGGGACAGGTACTAAGAACGGTCAAAAGAAGGGACAGGACAGTGATGGTTCCCCTGCTAAAAACACTGATTATACCAAAACTTGAATAATGCTCAGTTTTGACGTCCCCATATGAAAAGGAAGCATCTAATAAACTAGAAGAAACTCGGAGACATTTCACAGCAAAGATTGATGGCTGCAAAGAGCTCAACCTACTGAGAAAGACTACGTAAACTAAATCTGTACTTCCTGGAAGAAAGAGAGGTACACCATAATCTACAAATGGAAAGATCGAAAAATTGGTACCAAACCTCAACTAAACCCAATTACCATTCAAACAACGCTGGAAAATAGGAAAGGCAGGATGTGTAGTGTTCCCAAATTAAAGGCCCGACAGGGACCTCCTCAAACACTGAAGGAAAAGAGCTTGGTTGTCAGGGCCAGACTTTTTAAGCAGGTTCCAAGGACCTCAGAAAGGTTACAGGTGTCAAAGTTGAAGTCTTCAAGAGAAGACTAGATGCCTGGTTCAAGACGACACCAAATAAGCCGGGTGTACCTGGCTATGTATGATGGAGAGCGCAAGAAAGTAACTCGCTCCTCCACCAAGCCAGACCTAGAGGCGGAGCCACCAGCTTGACCTTCGTGTGAAGAGAGACCAACGCACGGAACAACAACGAGGTTAACGAGGTTATATATAATATATATCGCACCATAATGGGATAAAAGTTAACACACATTGTCGTATATTTAAACGACCGAGAAAACACACAACGCCTTCACATCCAAAGGTGTTTTACGATGTTAACCCTGGAGATAATGGGAGCATTTAATTCAAATAGAATAATACTTATGAATACACATGGTTTTCGTATAAAACAAAACCGCCTCACTAGGATTCGTACCCGGGACCTCCTGAGTGAAAGTGTTAACTGTTTCCTCAATCGTTTAAATATACGTTTAAATATACTCAAGAGGTCCTGATATATACACTGCATGGTGCACTAAAACAGTCCTCTACATTCGTAAACGCAATTTTCTCCGAAAGTCGCAGATGCATGGAAGAGTTTTGCTCCAACCATAAAACAGACATTCAAGCAAGCGTACAAGAGAAATACGAACATAACTTTTCAAAACATACAAACATAACTTTTCAAAAGAACTAATAAGCCTATCGGCTTTACAACGGAAGTAATTAACTGAGGCATTTTGGCAAATGTTAATTAAGAGCAGGTTTCACACCAAACTAGAGACCTTATTAATTGAAGAAAATGACTTTGACGCTAATAATGACTAAATTATAAATAACAGTTGAAACTCGAAATTGCAGCTTATAATTTCCTACCGTCAACAAACAACTTGAAAGTAAACAATTTTTAAAGGCAATCAAAAACCTCAATAAAAATGTAACAATAAAACCCACACTAATAGAAGGAGTTTATTTCCACAACAGTTTCGATGCCCACTGGCATTCTCTTCGGTTGGATACAGAAAAACGAATGAACAAAAGTGAGTAATATTTGTCTACTGTAAAAAGTAAATTGGTTATGAATAACTTTGCAAAACAGGAGAAAGCGGGTGTCTACAGCATTCCCTGTAAAATTTGTGATTTAGTATTTGTAGGAGAAACTGGAAGAAATATTGAAACTCGTATTAAAGAACATAAATATGCTTTCAGATGTTGTAACACTAATAATGCAATTTTTTATCACGCCAGCCAAAATAATCATGCCATAGATTGGGAATCAAGTAAGTTAGTTACTTTATAAATGTAATAAGTGTGTCAAAAGAAAAATAATAGAATCTCTATGTATAGAACAAGAGGCTAATTTTAATTTGTGCGAAGGTACTTATAAGCTGGACCCTTTAAGTTTAATGAGATTCCTGGTCAAAAAATCCCTTCCGGTGTCGAGTGAACGGGATCTAACCTAAGGTGTGAATTTCTTAATGGTCTCTGCCCTTCTAGAATGTTCCTTACCTTTCCTGGATTGTTTTCTTATTCACTTTTGTTCATTCACTTTTCTGTACCCACCCGAAGAGGATGCCAGTGGGCATCGAAACTGTTGTGGAAATAAACTCCGTCTATTAGTGTGGATTTTATTGTCACATTTCGACCTCCACGTAAAACAGTGAAGTTCTGCATCTGCAATAAAAATTTGAAAAATTCTCTACTTTTTGCATCATTGATATTTATTTCTTGTAATTTGAAAACTGCATTTATTCAGTTGTAGTCTCATGTCCCATTTGAACATTGCATTATTCACTAATTGCATCGATTGTGACCATTTATCTGTTATTGTAATAAAGCGAAAAAAAAAGCAACTTATCATTATCCTGAATTTTCCGAACAATCGAGCAACCACAAACAGCAAGTTAATAAATATCACAGTAACAAACACTATACGCTATACATACATACATACATACATACATGTACACTTTGTACAGTACACCACACACCACACACACACACACACACACACATATATATATATATATATATATATATATATATATATATATATATATATATATATATATATATATGTGTGTGTGTGTGTGTGTGTGTGTACTGTACATGTATGTATGTATAGCGAATCGCGTATAATACAGAAACACTGAGAAATTTCAGCTGTTAAGGTACGGAAAAAGAGAAGACCTAAAATTCATGGAATATTATACCCCAAATGGACAGGAAATTCGGAGAAATTCTAGAGCAAAAGATTTAGGGGTTGTGATGACTGATGATGCGAAATTTAAAACACAAAATAACATAGCAGTAAACAGAGCAAAGAGAATAACGGGTCAGATATTGAGAACCTTTAAACGAAGGGATAGGAATATAATGATTCCTCTACTGAAAACACTGATCATACCCAAATTGGAATACTGCTCGGTCCTAACATCCTCATATAAAAAAAAAGACATTAGACAGCTGTCTTCTTTTTCAGTAGAGGAATCATTACATTCCTATCCCTTCGTTTGAAGGTTCTCAATATCTGCCCCGTTATTCTCTTTGCTCTGTTTACTGCTATCTTATTTTCAGAGCTGTGCGCGCTAACTGATAAATATAGCGCCGCTAACGCTAACGCTAATGCAAATAAATTCTAGCGACGCTAACAGTTTTTAAAATTAGCGGCTAATTTTGGCGCTAATTTTTATGAAATATATAAAGTACTATTTTTAAATAATAATAATAATAATAATAATAATAATAATGCACTTGTACATATTTATATGTGTTCGCTATTTGTTATTATCTTTTATAGTGTCAAATGGGAACAAAATTATATCTTTAAAATGATTATTGGGTATTCAAGAAAATTGCGTAATTTGATATTTATAATTAAACTTATTTATTGGAAATACATTGTCCTCCTTTACATACTCAGTTCAGGAAACTGTTTATTATTAAACATTCTGCGTTCAGCATTATGCACAAAAAGCAACGTAATATAGAGAATACCTTTCTAAGACTCTATTCATTTTAATTTATATTAGCGCTTAGCGGTTAGCGCCTAACATTGCCTAAAAATGTAGCGGCGCTATCTGTTCCGTTAACTATTTTGAAAAATAGCGCTGCTAATGGATGCGGTAATAATTAACTCGCGTCGTTAATTACCGTAGTAGTATAGCCGAAAAAGGTTAGAGTGCAGGAATGTTGCAAGTGATTACGTAATGTTGCAAAGGGGGTGGGGTGGTGCAAAGGGGGGTGGGTGTTGCAAAAAAATAATAAAAAATAAATAAAATTTAAAAAAAAAAATAAAAAAAATAATAATTCCCCCCAAAGGGCCCTTTGTTGCCAACCGGGATTGCAAGGGGCATGCAACTTGGAGGCGGAGTTCTCCCCCAAGCTATTCTCCCAAAAGGGCCGAAAGGAGAGAAAGGAGGAGAGGTGTTCACTGGCAGGAGCCAAGTGCATATTAAGACTTCAGCCGAGTAGGCGTTGTTTTAAAGGCTCCTAATCAGCCAGTTGGCTGAATCAGTCAGTTGGCTGAGCCAAGGGGGGGAGGGGTACACCTGAAGGAGAGAGAGAGAGAGAGAGAGTAGTTGCCTTTGATTGCAAGGCATGCAACTTGGAGGGCTGAGTTCTCCCCCAAGCTATTTCGTTTACCTAACCTAAGAGGCCTCTAAGGGGTTTTCCCAAAGGGCCAGAAAGAGAAGGACCAGAGGTCCTTGCTCGGCTGGGAGTCGAGCTTGAATGATTCGTCATCAGCTTCTCGGTCTTTTATAAACCTCTAATCAGCCATGTTGCCAGATAGCGCCATGTATTCAGTTGCTGAGATGCCAGATAGCGCCATGTATTCCAGATAGCAAAAATCATATATTAATCATCCATTTAAATAGTGTACCACAATATATTTATATGACGGTAGTTAATCGATGAATCCAATTAAATTCTGTTTATTAAATAAATAATTTTTACACACTTAATTTTATTATAAATATTTAAGTCACGATAACGAAACGAAATGAAAATTTTCGAAACAATTCGAAACACACGCTCCTCATTCCCCCAAATCCCCCCACCCATCTGTACTTGTATATATAATAAAACTAATGAATCACTCGTGCTCACAAACCATATAAAATACCACAATATATTTATATAGTTAATCAATGGAAGATTCAACCATATAAAATACCACAATATATTTATATAGTTAATCAATTGGAAGATTCAACCATATAAAATACCACAATATATTTATATAGTTAATCAATTGGAAGATTCAACCATATAAAAATACCACAATATTTATATAGTTAATCAATTGGAAGATTCATTTAAAGTTGAAATTAGCCAAAACACAATCCGCTATAACGGGGTCGGACGACTAATGACATCTTTATATTTTCGAAGAACACTGCTGGTTGAGAGACCTCCTTCAGTCCGCTCTTGATAAGTCCCTTCACTCCAAATGAAAAGAAAATTTACAGAAAAAATCAAAACACACGATTGTCATTCCCAAACCCATCTGTGGATATATATATATAGATAATATATATATATATATATATATATAATAAACGAATAAACAACTCGTGCACACACACACACACACACGAGGAAAGGCAGAAACTAGGTCAATTCGAATCGTCTCCCTAGAGACCTTTTTGGACGAGGGTTAATCCTTCTTCAAACTATTCGAGCAAAAAACACCGCTCACTCCGTTTCTTATTATCATCATTATTATATTTCTACAATGAAAATATTTTATATTTACGCGTAACTTAGACCCACAGTTTAATGTGGAAACCGAACGCTCTTTTAAAAATATAATTAGAGGAACTTTCACGAGTGAGTGGTTATTTATTCAATATAAGAAGTTAAGCATTAAGCATTGTTTTTCCTTTCACGAGGAAAGGATTTCTGCAAGTGTCTATAATTCGATTTTATATATATATATATGGAGGGTCGTTGCTTACTCTTCCACATTTCAACATAACAGGATTATTGAACCGGATTTAAAATAACAGGTTCATTTGATCCGAGTCAGTAGTATGACCGAAAAGCATGCGTGATTTTCTCTTTAATAATAATAATAACAACTAGCTCGAAGAGTGACAACGGTTCAGGTTTTCACTCCACCTTAGACCCACAGTTTAACGTGGAAACCGAATGTTCTTTTAAAATATAATTAGGATATTTACAATTCTATTATAAAATGTGGAACATGCAGCCTTCAGTGAACAGCTGTTCTGTGGATCGAAATACATCTCGTCAGGGAGCCGTTGCTTACTCTTCCACATTTCAACATAACAGGATTATTGAACCGGATTTAAAATAACAGGATCATTTGATCAGAGGCAGTAGTATGACCGAGCGGAAACCGAATGCTCTTTTAAAAATATAATTAGGATATATTTATAATTTCTTTATTATAAAATGTGGAACATGCAGTCTTCAGTGAACAGCTGTTCTGTGGATCGAAATACATCTCGTCAGGGAGTCGTTGCTTACTCTTCCACATTTCAACATAACAGGATTATTGAACCGGATTTAAAATAACAGGATCATTTGATCCGGCAGTAGTATGACCGAAAAGCATGCATGATTTTCTCTTTATAATAATAACAACTAGCTCGAATTGTAACAACGGTAAGTTTTCACTCCACCTCAGACCCACAGTTTAATGTGGAAACCGAATGCTTTTTTAAAAATATAATTAGGATATATTTCTTTGAGAAAATATAAAGATGTCATTAGTCGTCCGGCCCCGTTATAGCGGATTGGTACACATCATAGCTCCACCCAGCTACACGGCAGCCAATCACTACGAACATCTGGTCTTTTGGGGCGGAGCTTGGCGATTGTGCATAAAAGGGGATATTTTTCAGTTGGGAGTAACAGTAGCTATTTTCGCGTCAGTGAATAATCATTCCCTCCACCATGGACCTGTACGTCTCCCCGGATTTGTATGAAGAAAGTGACACTGCAGCATTAACGGCAATTAATCTTTTTAACGCGATTGACCGTGATGAATTATTTCCAACGCAAACCGTTGAAGATATTTGCAGTGACGCTCCTTACAATCCGACGCAAGGGACTACCATAGAAATGTAAGTGTCTATAATTCGATTTATATATATATGGAGGGTTGTAGTATCTCGTCAAATACTTCATTTAGATACTCGCCAAAAATCGAAATTTTTTTATGGCAATCAATGTTATTTGGTTTTACCTCTTATCCCATTATGCTAAAATCGAAATTTTTTATAATCAATGTTATTCCTCTTAAATGAACCAAAGATATCTTCACATAATGGGGATCTGTCTGTATACTCTGTATATGTTTTAAAAGAATGAACATTATTCCTTTAAGGTCCGATGAGGATTTGACACGTGTTATACAATCTTTTGAAGAATCTCGTGTCATGAATACGGAGGATATACTGATCAGTCAGCAATGTCACACCGAAATAATGTAAGTGTTTTTCGATCTTTTTGGGGTAAGAAGACAATATATTTTCATAAATTTATTAAATGAAAGAAATCAGTACAATAACCAACTACAGAATATACCGTTACAAATATACGAACAAAAACATTATACTATACAACGAGTACGTACAATTGGAAAACGGATTTTTATCTGTCTGCATACCATTTCATCGTTTCGGCGAGTGTGACACGGGTCAAATAAATTTAAAAATTTATAAATTCTTTATCACATGACATATGCGTGAGAAATGAGACGCAGTACATTCCGCAAACATTACTAAAATATCCTTGTATACGAAATGGGTTCCATACAACTTCGGGAATATGTAACTGAGCGAGAAATTTTACAATAATAGGGTCACTCCAGGGTTGAGTACCGAGTGAATCAAAATAGTACAGGCGCTGTCTATTTTTAAAATAGACAGCGATCCATGAATCCCTTCATTACCGATGACATCTGTGTTCACAATAAGACTACCGCATTCTCGCGTACTTGGCAAACTCAATGTTTCATTCTTCGCAAACACGCCGATAAATTTGGAACGTGTGACTCGTTCCATTACTTTCTGAAGTGTATTAGCATCCATTTTAAAAGTCAGTGATAACGCTCCTAAATCTATCTACTTCTATTAGGGCTTGCGATTCGAGATATACTAGTACACTAATAGGAGCGTCTATAGGCTTGGCGAATTCCAGCCGCACTGAGATGTTTCCGCTCTGCTGTGGGGTTAAATGGGTATTTACGCTAGCAGATAAGTCAGGTGTAATGTCAAACGGATAAAGTTAAATTGATCAATGAATTCTTCCTGCGTTACCTCATTACCAACTCATCACAATCACCGCAATATGGGTCAGATTACTATAGGCTCTGGCACAAAGAGGTAACACAGCGTCTGATGAATAGTCCGTACCCATTGTTCCACCCAAAGCAGTGCCATTAACGTATAAGTTATATTTTTAAGTCGCGAATTCTCGAATTTAAAGGCACTTTTTTATATTTTCCATTCACCGAAGCGTGGTCCTGCATGCCGATTAATATCCTTTTACGAAGATTTCCCAGGGCAATGTTTTCTATCTGCTTCGATGCCAACCCTGCAGGAACCGTATATAGTTTGATTGCACTCTGTAATAGGATATTTCACTGTAGCGTTTAGTAAATTTTTCTCTCAATTTCTAGTTGTTTTGGTGAACTTAATTTCACTCGCCGTACGCGGAGGTATGTGTCCATAATGTGAACCACAACGGGCTTTGCACCATCTTCTTGATCAGCATCCAGATTTAAGCAATCTCAGACTCGTGCGGGTGAGCTTTATTTTCATATCCACTCCGTTGACAAGCAACTTCTCCTGGAAAGTGAAATCTGTGTGCACCGTCCAAAACACTCGTATATTTTCTTTTTTAGAATTTTTAAATTTGTCCCTTTATACTACTTTCATCTTTATTTGATAATATCCCTCGGCACTTAAAAAGGTAGCTTTCGCTTCTTTTGAAAAGTTGAGGACATTTTCCAGATAGGCTCGTAGATGATAGTACCCGGCCTGCCGATATGTTGGTCTGATTTAAATATACATCACTCTGGTTGAATATGGCGTGCAGAAAGTTTGTTTCAGGGGTATACAGCATATTTGTCATCGCAGACCGTTCCATCAGAATGGGCTCTATACGTAGCTTAGCGTACATGTGCACACAGCTTGGATCAAAAAAAGTAAGGGCCTCAGCTGGGTATCACGAATTCTATAGTGCACTCGGGGAACTAATTGTGTTTAAAGGGTTAATTGTAATAAGTCACTGTGCTCAATAGAACTTGGGTTGGAGGCAGCTAAAAAAGGGACAGCTCCGATTTACAGCATTGTGAACTACATGGGTGGATGAAGCGTGCCATGGCGAAATAGTGACTCCTCTCTCGACAAGTGGTAAACAAACTATGAATTCATGAGATCAATGTCCTTAGCTTATATCAGTCAAAAAAGTGGTCAACCTAGGTTTCATTTGCTTACAGACTTCTTTTTTGATAGCCTTTTACGTTTAATACCACGTGACCCCTTCTTCTTCCGGGGAGCCCTCTTCTTCTTCTTCCCGCCACCACGCATTTATCTCTTTTGCATCTTTGATGATTCGTCCCATGTACTTTAAATGTTTTTTGAGCTTCTTTAGGTTTAGCCATGGCCAATATGTCTTCTGCAGTGTTAAGGCCTAATGTAGCGCTTTCCTTCCAAGGTATCTGGCACCCCTCTTCAGCAAAGGAACGCCGTACGTAGTATGGATGAAAAATGGATCCAAGTCCACTACCGCGATGGTATCTCACCCCTTCGATAGACGGTGAAAGGCTTTCTATCCATTATAACTCAGTGCGTCGAAAGTGTAGCTTCACTGTTAAGCTCTCGTACCAAATGGGAAGTTTTCACCTCAATCGTTCTTATATATATTGTGATATTGGTTATTAAATTAGTTGCGACATTCACATAATGGGGTCTGTCATATGTAATACTCAACTCCTTCCTCTATGATTGGGATGTGAGCAATGCGCAGTAGGCGTGCCGGGTATCCCCAACAAACTGGTGCTCACTATATTACTGTACAATATAGCATTGTCTGGGGACCTTTCATCCAATTTCTCCATCTTCAATTGATACATTAATCTGGACAAGTCATGCTGTGTCTCGTGAAATGTGTCTCTTTGGAAGACTGGCTATATCGGCCATTGGTTAGAATTTGGAACTTTCTATGGTCTTTATACGTCTGTTAGTCTTTGATTTTAGGATTAGTGTATGTGCAGGGTTGTTTTATGATTTCGTATACTAAATCATTCGTAAGGTCTGAGTTTCTTAAAACTTACGTTTAAGCCTCTCACAACATCCTCGGCCGAACCATATTGACCCGGTCTTAGTCCTTACTTCTGTACTGTAATACCGTGCAACCTTAGTCCGAGCGATACGCATAGTTTCATCCATAGCTACCCCAGCTTTTTCACACTCGTCAATGTCTCTAAGAATCGTAAAAACGGTTTCTTTATGTTCAATATTTAAAAAGATGGTGTCCAGCTGAATTTCGCATATCCCCACCTCATACGAATCACGACCCAATTCAATGTGCCCGTGGTGCTCTGTTACAAAGTTGGCTAGTGTGTTGTTAGGGTGTACAGACAGGGACGAGGAGGACGGGAGTGTGACGTAGAAATGGTTAGGAGCCATGTTGCATACTATTTAAGCTTCATTATTGCATCAAATTTTATATAGGTGTTGAAGCTTTCTGGGTACCCTAGCCATTTCACCAGGTACATTTTCACCAGGTACATTTTCTGTTCGATATGTTGTGTGGCTAATCTTTTTGGTTGGTCAGCTGTATCGTCGGGCACAGATCCTATGTCGCCATGTCCATCGTCCCCCATGCTGTGCCTAATAACCACAGGAATCTCTGTAGGGCTCTTATAATTTTCGTACTCGTGAAGAAATTTCTGCAGAGCTTCTTGGTATAAGATTCTTTTCTCATCAGGTGTTTTTCACTGTTTAATAGGGCTAGCAATTCGCTTTCCATTCTTTTAAGTCTGCTTTTACGGGGATCTAGATCCGTGTCTGGATTCCTTTGCAGTGAAGCGTACACCTCGTGGGGAATCACTACCACTTTCTTCATTATATTAATCTAGTCAGTAAAGGACCCAAAACTGAAAATAAGATGGGGAGAAATGACCCTCCTGTTTGTACAATAATTCGTTTTTTCTTCGCTACAGTTTGACTTTTACGAGCGAGTGCACGTATTATGTTCTTGTAGCGGCGTAGGCGAGCCTTCTGAGGGGTTTTCATTGATACATTGCAATTTATAACGTTAAGACAGATTTCACAGATGCATTTTAAAAAGTCGGCGTCGATATTTTTAATAAACATCTGCTGCATTGCCCGGGGCAGTCGATGATAGATTTTTATTAATTCACAGTATTTCTTTAGTCTCTTTGTCATTCTGGAATATACACCGTTTCAGGCTCGTTTGGAAATATATTCGTTCGCAGAAGCACTCTAAACGTGTTTCGCGGATGAAGGTCGCAAAGCAAATATCCGTAACGCGTGCTTGTAGCTTCTTTATAAACTTCCAAAAACTCCTTACGCTGATTCGGGAACATTTGATTGGCTAATACCCCAATTTGTGATACATCTCTACGTTGCGCGAATAAGACTAGATATTGCGTATTTAACGACACATCGCGCATGTATCTATTTTTGAAAAATAGATTCTGATTGATGAAGAACACGCTTATGTTAAGATGGTGGGAGAATACTGTAAATGTCTCGGCAAACGTTTTATCCATCTCCAACATGAGATCGTCAATTACAATGATTGTATGTTCATTTCCCTTTAACGAATTAACGTCATATACCTTTGTGGAACAAAATATCATCTTGGTACTCGTTGAACACTGATTGATACGTCGAATAGCACCATATAACTTTATGCACAAATTTCGAGAACATCTCTCCCTTTTCTTTAATGATTTTAAGCATAAACACAGTTTTACCACATCCTGTAGGTCCAGATATAATACATGTGGATGGGCTCGTGAATCTGAATTTTTCTACAGAGTCCATTTCTAACACGTCACACTCCTAAGTGGGTCATTTACAAAATATTACAAATTTTGAGTGCTGTTCCTTATATTTTGCTTTCTTCTCCCACAGAACCGTGAATGACGATGAGGTAGAGCACCCCATCATTGACATTACGGATGACCTCGACGACAGTGTAGTTGTGATCTCCTCCCCTGCCAACGAACCCTCACCAGCGATACCGGTAGCACGTCCAAAGCGGAGGTATGAGAACCCCACGTCAGGTATAAAGCGACCGAAATACGCGCCTGTTGCAGCGGTAATAGATCCCCAACCCTTAACCTCTTACGCAACAACCCCCCAGCAGCACCTCCCGCTAATATATCCCTTATTCATCCGCCACAGTTGCCCCCCGTTCTGTTAAGTCTACAATAATAGATCCCCAACCCTCAACCTCTACGCAACAGGCCCCCCAGCAGCACCTTCCGCTAAATATCCCCTAATTCATCCGCCACAGATGCCCCCCGTTCTGTTGAGGATGTTATAACGTTCGAGTTGGTGCGCTCCGCAGCCCCCACCCCAGCCTTGACTAGAAATCGGTATAGAGTCAGGGTCGACCCTAGAGCCATGTATAGCAATGGAATTGAGCGCGGGCTACGCCGGGTTGTACAGCGTATTGTAGAGTTTGCTCTTCAGAATCGCGACGAGCGTGAAGTCAGGACGAGTCTGTCCTTTGGATTCGGGTCAGATGACGGTGATGTAGACGATTATTGGGTGATAGTGCCATTTAGACGTTTGGCGGCTGAAGATGTAGAATATATATTAGGACGTATAATGCAAGCCGCCCAAAGTAGTATAGCCTTTAATATGGACAACTTCACGGTAAATATTGATCGTGTATTCCGTGTTGCGGGTCATAGTGCCATACCGTCTTAGCACGTATGTTTACTGTACAAAATACACGGCCCAAAAATTTGGTTGCCTACGGTCGTGGAGCGTGCCCGTAAACTAGCTGTAGACTGTGAACTTGAATTTGACTGTAATATGGGTCCTGAAGAGCTGAGAAGGGTAGAACAGGAAATGAATGTCCGTATAGTTGTATTTGGGCTGGATGATCGTCGTAGGACTGTGTATGTTTTTAAAAGCTGTGTGAGAGATCGTACAAGACCCCTACTTATTTTAGGATTGTCAGGGACAACGTATCTCCCCATCCGTAATATAAGGTGGCTTTACGCGAGTTATGACAAAAGTCGAAAATATGGGAGACATCATGATTTGTGTAAGGGGTGCCTCGAGTTTGCGGATGATATTGTGAGACATTGTAAAGAATGTCACATGGTATGTGAGCAGTGTAAAAGCACCAAATGTGAAAGCCGTGTAGTTGAGCTGAGAAGAGAGACTGTGATGTGTGTAGACGCACATTTTTCAATAATAGCTGTTTTGATTTCCATAAATCAATTGGCACGTGCAGGAAAATGAGAATCTGTGAATGTGGTATGTTTCACACAATGGATAATTGGGGAAATTTAAGCACAAGTGTGACGTAATTCACTGTCCTACATGCCAGGAGGAATATAAGGCGGATGGAGTAAAGCATGTATGTTATATGAAAGATGCTAAGCCTAAAAATAACCCTTGTATAACTGTATACTACGATATAGAAACATATACGAACGCTGAAACCAAAGAGGTAATTCCACATTTACTTGTGAGCCAGACCATCTGTGATGAGTGTATGGGTATCGAATGTGACGAGTGCCCCAAATGCGGTAAACGGACAAACGTTTTTAAAACGAATGTCCGCGATAGTCCTGTGAAACTATTTGTGTCCTATATTGTCAAGTTAGCCGACAAGTTCAAAAAAATGACTGTGTATATTCTCGCCCATAACGGGGCAAAGTTTGACACGCAGTTCCTTTATAAGGAGTTGCTTGAACACGAATCCTCTGAGATATTTACAGGTGATCCATTGAAAAGAGGCAACAAATTAATACAGATGCAAATAAGAGGCAATGTACAATTTAAAGACACTTTATTATTCACACCTTGTAAATTAGCAAAGCTACCCAAGGTGATGGGAGTAGCAGCTGAAGTTTCCAAAGGATACTTCCCTTACACTTTCCTCACCAGCGAGACTTTAAACTACGTAGGCCCACCACACCCCAAACATTATTTTGACTGTATGGATGAACGTGAAGACTTTGATCGATACTACAACAGTTTTAATGAAAGTAACCCTTATAATATAGCTGATGAATGTGAGCGTTATTGCGTGAATGATGTGCGCGTGCTTAGAGTATGTTTCCAGGCCTTTAGAAGGATGTACATAGCCCGTTTCAAATGCGATCCGCTGCAAGTCGCAACCACCATCGCATCATTATGTTTTACGGTGTTCAAGAATAACTTCATGCCTAAAGACACCTTAGCCATTATTCACCGAAACAACCCCCGCAGTTACGGACACAAGGCTATTTACTGGCTCATACACCTACAGCAACAGACAGGTGTATACATAAAGCACGCCCGCAACACGGGTGAAGTACCCATTAAGATTAATGGACGTGTTTTTTGGGTTGATGGGTTAAGTGAAAACCGTGTCACTGGTGTGAAGACTGTGTACTCCTTTAACGGTTGCTGGTGGCATGGATGCCCCCGTCCTGAGTGCGGAATCGCCGGAGATATCCACGGTAATCTCCTGCCGACTGTCTTGCACGGACCCGCACCCGCGATCAACTTATAGGATCACAGTTCACTCACAAAGTCTTGTGGGAGCATGAATATGATGCACGGATGGAGACAGACGAGGTGTACCGTGAGGAAATAAACACGATCAAGCGTTCAATGGTGCTGGATCCTCTCAAATGTGGTGATAGCTTGTTTGGAGGACGTACAAATCCATTCAGACTATACTTTCCACCTACGGAGGGTGTGAAGCTCCATTACTACGATTTCTGTTCTTTATACCCATACGTGATGAAGAACAATCCGTACCCCGTGGGCGCTCCTGAGAAACTGGTGGGACCTAACCTGCCATCCATCAATGAATTTTCAAGAAATTTGAATGATCGTTACTTTGGGCTCTCTTTCGTAGACGTACTCCCCCACGCAATTTATGGATGCCAATCTTACCTGTCGTTATCGACGACAAGCTCATGTTTCCCCTGTGCGTGAAGTGCGCGGAAGAGGATAACGGCGATTGTAACCATATACCCCACCAGCGTAAGATCAGAGGCGTATATACAAGTCCTGAGCTGGCCCTAGCCGTACGCCATGGTTATAGAATACTGAAGATACATGAGGTGTGGAGGTTTCAGAAGCTACCCAACCTTTTCACACCATATATAAACGCCTTTTTGAAGGATAAGGTTGAGGCATCAGGGTATCCGCGAGGAGTTGATACCGAAGATGAAAAGTCTGCCTATATTCAACGTTACCGCGACCGCGAAGGTATACAACTTGATCGTGTCCAAATTGTAAAGAATCCTGGCAAGCGCTTTAGTGCAAAGTTGTGTCTAAACAGTCTATGGGGAAAATTTGCGCAGAATACCGGCAAAGGGAACATTCATTTGGCACAAAGTTATAGTGATGTCTGGGATTATGCCAATGCTCCCGATAAAGAGGTCATGGAGATCGTGAATGTAGGTAATACTTACATAATAAAGTACAACAACACTGAATTGGCCACAGATACCTCAAGGGTTACAAACATACCTGTGGCCAGCTTCACAACAGCCTACGCCCGTATAAAACTTTGGGGTCTATTGCATTCTCTTGGGCGGAGAGTATTGTATGCCGATACAGATAGCGTGATATTCACAGAGAGGGAGGGTGAATACATGCCCGCTATTGGGGAGTTCCTCGGCGAGCTCACTGATGAGATCAAGGATGAGTATGGGGACAACGCATACGCCGACTCTTTTGTCTCAACAGGACCTAAAACTTATGGGGTACGGGTCAGGGTGGGGGAGGAAATGAAATATATCGTGAAGGCAAAGGGTATTACGCTCAACCATGCGAATCGGCGGGTTGTTAACTTTGAATCGTTGAAGGATCTAGTGTGTTTGGACGATGATGAGGGCGAACGACCTCCCCAACTAATTGTAGGCACCCACAATTTTCGGGCGCAGAAGCTGGGGGGCGTGAAGGAACTTAGGGGTACGAAGGTGTGCCGTAACACCTATAGGAAACGTTACCAGTCACCTGGTACCTATGATACCGTACCCTTTGGATACCATAACGCTTGATGCTTCTATTGTTAACTGACACGTATTTGTCTTGTATATAATCGTATCTATTGATTTATTACACGTATTTGTAAATATATATATATAACTTGAATATCTCGTTTATTAAATCGTATTTGTAAATAATATATATAACTTGAATATCTCGTTTATTAAATCGTATTTGTAAATATATATAACTTAAATATCTCGTTTATTAAATAAATCATGTTTCAATTAGCGTTTTACTTTCTCCTGTGTGTGTGTGTGTGTGTGTGTGTGTGTGCGTGCGCAGGTGAAAGTTCTAAGCTCCGCCCACTGTAAGACCGTGAGTCATGCTACTATCTGGGAGTCCCTGCGTGGTCAGTCGACTGCAGTAAGCCCGAGAGATCAGACGTGTATTCAGAAGAAAAGATCAGACGTGTATTCAAATGGCTACCTTTAATATTGCTTGTACAACGTTTATGAAATGGTATTCAGCAAAGTGCCAGGATGTGGTGGATACCGAAAAACTTCCTATTCCTCCCTCCTATGCCTCTTTTAAAAACACATTGGATTGTGCGAAGTTCCAAGATGTACAAATACTCTACGGATGTTCTGGTGAGACCGTTGAAGGCTTTCGTTGCACAGACGATGTGCTGAAGTATACTGCAGAGCTAAACTTTATAAAGTCTCACATATACCGTGAAGTAAAAGAAACAACGCGTGCAGAAGAGAAGCAGCAGGTATGGATAATGAGTCTTGCGGATGGGTGGTGTGACAAGCGGTATTACGTCATGCTACACCATGTCGATTACTCATACCCTACGACTGAAAATGTGAATCTCGTGATCATGGACAATCTTAAGTATTTTTATCACTATATTAACGTATATCATGATGAGGTTCGTAGTGAGGTTGTGGCTAGTGCCCTGCGTGAGTTTTTAACAGACTTTAGAGACGAGTATCGTTTGATGGGCAGAAAGGAAAAATATGAGCATATGTTCCTCTCAAATAGTGCGCCGGAGTGTGAAGATGTTTAGTAAAACATAAAATGTGCCTAGTTCTTATCCTGAGGTAAACTGTCTGGTGCGTAGGCTGGTAGTGATGAAATTAATTCTTGTACCGGAAAAACAAATATGTACAACAATTCGGTACGACTCGCGGATCATCGAACAAGCCCATTCACGTATCATCGAGTCAGCCGCCCGTCGAACCGTTCCTGCCTACCTGCGTGCCTCACACGGCTCATAGTTATCTCAGAGCTTGAACCGAGTGGACGTGCGCTCCTCGAATACGATGGAACTTCCTTTGAGCAGCATTCTCAACGCCTCGTACGATGTGTCCGTGACGAAATCGTTGCGCGTGTTCAGGCGTAAATCCGGTACCGTTAGCTATGTACTGGAAACGGAATGTAGACAAACAAACAAACGGGTTTATTTAAGTGTCGAGGAGATGAATAGAATCTTCGTGATAGTTGAGAAGTGGAGTGAAGATCGTTATAAAATACCTGCTAACGTAGGTACAAGAAGAGAGCAGATTAGTGACGCACCCTCATACGCCGTTGTATGTACGTTGTGTATAAATAACGATCGGCCGTGCATTGATATACGGCTGATGTGGAAGAATGCTTCTGATAATAACGCTCTTGTTCCTACGCGAAACCGTTTCATCCTCGACAGAATGTTTGAAATCGTCGGATTCCGCAAGCTGAAACCTATATTAGACGCGCGTGTTACGGATATGCTTTATTTTGATACAGTACTTGAATACGCATACACCGCTCTGCTCGATGGGTTTACCGAGTGTAGGGCTGGTGAGAATGGTCTAGAGCTGGACGTTTATTTAAAAAGTTTAGACTCTTTGAAATACCATGAACTTTGGTACAAAGCAATTGATCGGTACAAGGCTGAGCTCACCTACACCGTTCACCCTGAAGAACTATTTCTTTATATAACGCGCAGTTGTCGTAACGATTTAGAAGATTATTTCAATTGCCGCTATGTTGAGTGAGTTCACGATTGAAAAGCTCGAGTCGGTAGAAATAAACCCTCGATTGGAAAAGCATGCTTATAAACTTGTGTTTAATAATGTAGCTAACGATGAACTCTTTGTGCGTGCTTTTGATTGTATTCTAGACGTATTTAAAGATGATTTACCAACCGGTTGTAAAGTGGGAACAAAAATAGTACTGAACGATATGAAAGCCCTTCATATCGAATACAGATTTCCCTATACTTTAAGCGGTGAAATATTATTAAACCGCGTATACTGCGTAATGCAGAGCAATAATGATGTAATTGTAAACTCGATTAAGTGCGAGTTTAGTATTTTGAAAAAAAAGTGAAATGTATTTATATATTTTGCTTGATATTTCTCCTGTACTGTTATGATTATATGCATATTTCTATTATTATTGAAATGTATATTTATTTGTATATATCTCCATCTCCATAATGTGTGTGTATATATTTTTTTGATTATATGCATATTCCTCAATTATTATTGAAATGTATATTTATTTTCTATATATTTATAATAAAAAGAATGATGCAATGTTGTTTTACTTAATTCTAATTATAACATGTTACGCCTTCTAAACCTACTAGCGGAATTCTAAATGTATACAATGGTATCGCTAAAAAGTGGTATCTGGCAACTGAATACATGGCACGAAATCTTTTAATTGTTTAGTGAGACAACTCACCATAATAATGCTAAAAAGTGGTATCTGGCAACTGAATACATGGCGCATAGCGGAATTCTAAATGTATACAATGGTATCTGGCAATGCTAAAAAGTAGGCGTCTATAATAATGTATACAATGGTATCTGGCAACATGGCAACTCAAGCCATTTACGTCTTCTAAGCCAACTGGCTGATTAGGAGTCTATAATAATGTATACAATGGTATCGCTAAAAAGTGGTATCTGGCAACTCTAGCCATTTACGCCTTCTAAGCCTACTGGCTGATTAGGCGTCTATAATAATGTATACAATGGTATCTGGCAACTCAGTCTTCGATTAGAATTATATATATAGCACAAACTGAATACATGGCGCTATCTGGCAACTCAAGCCATTTACGCCTTCTAAGCCAACTGGCTGATTAGGAGCCTATAAGACAACGTCTACTCGGCTGAAGTCTTAATATGCACTTGGCTCCTGCCAGGTGAACACCTCTCCTCCTTTCTCTCCTTTCTGGCCCTTTGGGGGAATAGCTTGGGGGAGAACTCCGCCTCCAAGTTGCATGCCCCTTGCAACCCCGGTTGGCAACAAAGGGCCCTTTGGGGGTATTTTTTTATTTTTTATATTTTTTTTATTTATTTATTTATTTATTTTTTTTGCAACAACCCCCCTTTGCAACACCCCACCCCCCTTTGCAACATTACGTAATCACTTGCAACATTCCTGCACTCTAACCTTTTGCGGCTATCCTACTACCGCCGCTAGGCACAGCTCTGCTTATTTTGTGTTTCAAATTTCGCATCATCTGTCATTACAACCCCTAAATCTTTTGCTCTAGAATTTCTCTGAATTTCCTGTCCATTTTGGATATAATATTCCATGGATTTTAGGTCTTCTCTTTTCTGTACCTTAACAGCTGAAATTTCTCAGTGTTTCTGTTATACGCTACACGCTATACATACATACATATATAGTGGACCTAGTTTTAGCCGTTTAAGGTGATAATGATTTAATTGTATGCAATGATTGATTGCTTATTAATGAAAGGCTATTTGAGTAGATCCACCATACTATTGGAAGTGACAGGAATGGCAGCGAGGTCACCAGCTTGGTTTACACCCAAGCAAATTAATATTAAGGTTATAAAAGACACCTTATAGTTTGTTTTGTATTTTATTATGAAAATAAAGCCGTTATTTATTCACTGTGATATAACAAAGAATTGACAGTAATTAATTGGTAGTTTTACGTTATGCTTATGACATAGACTTAGCTAATAAGATGAAATGTTAATAGCTTAATTGACACGTAATAAGTAATGTAAACGTTGATGGTATGTAAATGGCATGCGACATGGAACATTGAATGGGCCTAGTAAATGATATAAAGAATGCACGTGCGTTTGGTACATTGAATAGAATACGTGACACTGATTAAGTAGGCTAAATGATTGCATGGATGCACATAGAATAATTGATGCGGCCTAATTATATATAAGACCATTATGTGATGTTAAATGATTACGTCAAGAGAATATTTAGTTAACACATAAAAATATGAATTGAACATAATAACGGATGATACGCGGAATTACGGTACTGAAATGACACTTGAATTGGATGACAAGCCTACTGCGTTCTTTCACGAGAGTCAGTTGGAACGCTTGATTACACACTTTGGGAGTATAGCCTACCGTTCGGCGGTAGGTTAATGTAGGCTTCACAAGAGTACTTAGAATAGGAGGTACTTATCTTAGGACGATGTAAACTCTTGAAGGCGGGTTGAAGAAAGATCTATTACCGAAAACTCGAGTTGTCGTTGTCCGTTAAGCCTCTTGAGATGATGGATGTAGGCTTCGTTCGGAAGCCTGAGGTGATGTTGCTTCTCGAGGTGCAGGACGGTTTTCAATGATCTTGCAGGCGCAGGCCCGTGGTGCTGAATATATCTCGAGGAATGTGGAGAAACTTGAAGGCCGACCCGGCAAACCGCAGGCCCGAAGCGATTCCGGTTGGGCCTCGAAGGATTGCTTCTGCAGGTGGTCTGTAGATCTTACTTGATGATAAATTGTAGGCCTTGAAGAAAGTAGCGGCCGCGCCCCCCGGCCAGGGGGCCGGAAGGCGGTTGATGGACGTGTTGCTCACGTTCGATAATGTGAGTACGAGTGAGTGAGAGTGAGAATGAAAGCAAGTGGAAGCTCGCTTTTATACGTAGTTCCTGTGACGTAGGACTTCGCACCTAAACTTAAGACGCTTTGTCCGCGCGTCCTTTAGTTGATAAAGGTTTGCGTTCGCGCCCTTTGGGAAGAAACAGACTCTCCATTGTTTGCCCACGTGTGTTTTCCAAGAACCTTTGATGATAGCGTGGAAGCAAAAGATTTCTGTCTATTTGCTGGTCTATTTCTTGTCGATCCACTACACATACATGTACAGTACAGTGCACACACACACACACACACACACACACACACACAAGATCAAGGAGTGCAAAGAACTAAATTACTAGGAAAGGTTACCCGAACAAAACCTATATTCATTGAAAGGAGAAGAGAGAGATACACCATTATTTACACTTGGAAAATAATGGAGAAACTAGTCCCTAATCTTACTCTGAACCCTGTAACTCCCCAAACAACGGTGGAAAGTAGAAAAGGAAGAATGTGTCGTGTTCCCAAATTAAAGGCTAGACAGGGAACATCCTTAACCCTGAAAGAAAATAGTTTTGTTGTGAGGGGACCAAAACTGTTTAATCAGGTCCCCAAAGACCTAAGGAACATGAATGGTGTTGCAGTGGACATCTTCAAAAGAAGATTAGACGCCTGGCTCAGAACAATCCCCGATGAGCCGGGCGTACCTGGCTATGTAAGGTGGAGAGTACAAGAAACGGACTCACTACTTCACCAGGCCAACTCGAGAGGAGGGGCGACAAGCGTGACCTTCATGAAATGAGGAATCATTCACGTGTCACTTTCGTGAAATAATTTTCATATATATATATATATATATATATATTATATATATATTATAAGCATTACCTCAAATTTTTGCATATGGACAATTTATCCTTCACTCGGATTCGAACACGGGCCCTCTGACTAGGATACACGGACGTTGACCATTCGTTACGACAAGATAAAAATTAATGGTCCAAATTTCGTACAGGGTTCCTGATTGGCTGGAAGTTGATGACGTCATTAATAGAATTTGCCGGGCTCATGATGACAACTTTCAACCAATCAGAACCCATATACGAAATTTGAATGTAAATGAAAATGAAAAGGTTTATTGGCAGACTATAGTCCATATGACAAATATTATTAATATAATGACAGTTTATATACTAAGGATAGAAATATATACAATTGATTAGAAATAATACTGTAATATCGAAGTTAAGTGGAGCTACAGACAGACGTTTTCGTACTAAGAAGTCCATAGCTTAGAGGATAAATGGCAGGACTCATGGATAGCTTGGATGATCGGGTTGGTTGATTTTTTAATTCTTCGCATTAGACTGTGTTGAGCACGTCTTGTTACCTCCGGGGAGCTCGGGACATTGCGGGTGGCAAACATTTGCGAAGCTGAGCATCTCGCGGGTAATTTATGTAAGAGTCTAAAAGACCTGTTGTACAGCAAATTTAGGGTTCCGCCAGAACCTTTTTTATAATTCACCCACAGTTGCTGTCCGTATATATTACTGCAGAAAGTACGAAAGAGAGTGTCTTTAGCTTCACTCGTACAGAATCGAAAGTTCCTTATGGTCATATTCGCTTTAGCACACAGGCTTAGAGATTTTCTTATATTCGAGTCATCACTCAAGGAGCTGGTAATAGTTTGACCCAAATACTTAAACTCTTGTTCTTCCTCAATTACTTCACCTTTCATTTTAAACCTAATATCAGCTGGTTGATTGCAGCTTTTAGGATGAAATTGCATAACCTTAGTTTTTGTAACATTTAAAAGAATATCATGTTTCTACGAATACACTTCGCAGACGTATAGTAGCCGATCCAGACCTTTAACAGAGGGACTTATTAAAAACATATCATCGGCATAAACTAAGTTATTTATCCTTGTATTATCTATACAACATCCCACTGTTGCCTCATGAAGAGAAGCAATTAATCCGTCAATATACACATTAAACAGCATAGGGGAGAGCAAGGAGCCTTGTCTCATCCCGTAAGAGGAGCCAAAACACTCAGATAATACTCGGATAGTAGTAGTAAAAACCAATGACCCCGACACTACATATTCACCAACCTTATTTACATGTTATAGCTGTGAGAATGGACATATCTGTATCGGTAGGCTTTGGCCTCATTGCATCTTAAAACAATATTTCCCTTAAAATCTTTCGATATAACTGACGGGCAAAGAACAACTCGTAACTAAAATGTAACTACAGCAAGTTAAATTAGAAGTATACTAAGTTACACAACTTAAAAGATAAAGCCAAAAGCTGAAGTTAATTAAGGCCAAAAATATTAAAAACAAGAACAACAAAAATCTTACCGAACTGTTCTTCGTGGTATAGTTTCATTGCTTGGCTTTCCTTTTTTAAATCCAGGCTTACTTCATGCATACGCTCTTGGTTTGAGCATTACGATAAGACTAGGATGATGTCATAATGAAGGCTCAATTGATTTAAAATATTGTACTCATTTAGGGCCTACTTTGAAACTGAATTTCTGAAAAAGAGAATAATAAATATATTCGTAAAAATAACGAGCTTACTCGGAAATCTGTAGTAATTCTCGACAAAAGTTAAATAATCTTTGCTTTATACAGGGTGGGGCACGGGAACCAAGTGTTTTTGGAATAATCAGGAAAATGATATTTATTTTTGTAAAGAAAATATATTGGTAGAACAACATTCGTAAGAACATAGCATTTCATGTCATAATAATCATGTACCGAAAATTATATCTGGCATATGATGTCCTTGGCCGTCGACGCATTGTTGAAGGCGTTTACGAAAATTGGCCTCCACTCTTCCCAGCAGGTCTCTGTTGATTTGGATGATTTGTTGACGGATCGCTTCCTTCAATGCATCTAATGTACGGGGCTTGTCCTCGTAGACACGTGACTTGAGGTACCCCCATAGAAAGAAGTCACATGTGGACAAGTCAGGGGACTGAGGGGGCCATGCAATGCACCAAATCTCGAAATGAGATGGTTGGGAAACGGGGGGCGAAGAACAGCCATTGACGCTCTGGCGGTGTGTGGCGTGGCCCCATCTTGCTGAAACCACAAATGTCGACGAGCAATACGCCTTCTTCGTAACTCAGGGATGAAAAAGGTGTTCACCATCTCAAGTTAACGCCCAGATGTTATGGTAACGGTAACCCCATTTTGTTCGAAGAAATAGGGACCGATGACGCCAAACTTTCCCACCGCGCACCAAACTGTAACCTTAGGGCTATGCAGCGGTTTTTCATGGAGTTGTCGCGGATTTTCAGCAGCCCAATACCGACAGTTTTGATTGTTGACGGCCCCATTAAGGTGGAAATGGGCTTCATCACTCATTACCACCATCATGTTTTCATTCTGCTCATAAAGTGCAAGCATTTCCTGTGCAAAATTCAGTCGTTGGGGGCAATCGTTTACATTCAATTCCTGCACCATCGCTAACTTGTATGGGTGAAAATGTAATTCTTCATGCAAAATCCGTCTAACAGTACGATTGCTGATTCCGAGTGCAGCTGAATGTCTCCGAGCAGAGCGGCCTGGGCTTTGCAACATCGCTTGTCTGACCCTTTCAACGTTCTCTGGAGTACGCACAGTGCGTTGCGGCCCCTTCGGTTTTGTTTTCATTATTGAGCCTCCTGTTCGAAGATTGTTAACCCAACGTAAGATTGTGTCACGAGCGGGAACAGAGTCATTTCGATGAATGTTGAATCTGCGGCGAAACGCACGCTGAACTGCTGTCACTGACTCGCCACTCCTAACAAAATGATCATACGCGAACATGCGGTGTTCTAACGTCCACTGCTCCATGATGGCACCTGAAAGATAAAGGTGAGTGTTAGTTAAAGTTAAATGCTATGAACCCAGAAATGGAATGCTACCTACCGCACGCCCCTCTCATTCCTAATGTCCGATTACTAGCTATTCAAAAAACACTTGATTCCCGTGCCCCACCCTATATAATAGACCTTATACCACTCGTCAAAAGCACTGTACGAGTATAAATAAAAGGCTAGACCTATTTAGATATTATGACTCATTTCTATGAAACAACTCTAAAGTAAATCAATTTTATAAGTCATATAACTTATTAAATAACACACACACACACACACACACACACACACACACACGCTTTCCATTTGGTTTCATTGAGGTACAGTTTTGCATCATATGAAGAATACAGAAGGTCTCTAAAAATTTATCTACTTTATAACATTAACATTTTTCAAAGCTCTGTGATATATATTCCAGTTCTTATACCTTTTTCCTTTCCAGCATATTTAAAAAAATAATGTCTTCAAATGCAATCGTTGCGATGACAGCTGACAACACTAGGCCTAAATTTGAAATTTATAATCCTTGTACAAAATTAATACCACCAAATATCAGGAATTTATTGAACTTAACCGATATTGGCGTTATATATATATATATATATATATATATATATATATATATATATATTATATATATATATATATATATATATATATATATATATATACACACACACACTGTATATGGTGGGTAAAAAAAATTAATTTACCACTTGATATGTCTGAATGTTGAGAGAAAAATGGTAATATTTTATTACCCCACGCTGTATAATATATTGTTAATGATCTGTGATCGTCTTTTATTTATAAAATAAGTAAATATATTTTAGCCTGGATCAATTACTACTCTTGCTTTGATTGTTTGACTTTAAACATTGTTCCTCTAATTTTACGGCTACTAATTATTTGCTCTGCTTAAATCATTACTTTATTTTCCTGCATTTCAGTGCCATCCATGCATTGAGGGGCTACACCAAAACATATATAGGAACTGAGGATAGCGAGACTTGCATTTTTTGAAGGTTTATTTAAAATCTTACATTACATCTACTGGGTGGGGCTTTAGAATTAACTAGTAATTACTAATTTCTAAGAGAGAGGAGAGAGAGAGAGAGAGAGAGAGAGAGAGATTTTTATCCAATCTCTGCTATTGGTCTCAAGTGCTGTTAAAGACGATTCACACTGCTGAATGTACCTTACACACTTGTTCCGAGAGTATCCTGTATGAGGCATACGTTGTAGTCAATGTTAAACCACTTTCCATCGCTTAGCGAAGTAAAGTGAAATTGGGTCTCAGCTGTAGTTGGACGGGGAGGAAGACCGCTCTCTACTTCCAGATTATGTAGCGACCGTGGTTCAGATTCCACGTAAAGCCGTTGGTCCCCTCCGTCATATAACCTTAGATGTTACGAAGGAGTTTAAACAACCCTATCAAAGTATCCCGGGTAATGTAAACCGTTTACAGGCTGCTCCGATTTTTTATTCCGGAACTGTGTCCAGGGATAAAGTCCCTCGCAAATACATGTACCATCTAATTTACATGCAGAGTAGGTGGAGTGAATGTATCGCACGCGTACATTCAGGACCTTGCGAATGTACTGGAGGGAATGGTCAAAGATTGGGCTAAGGTAAACAAAACGACCCCTGCGTGCCAACTTACTGGTCGTCGTTTAAAAGGGTGGAGCTTAAATGATCAGTCTTTCCTTGTGAACAGACGTGTTTTATCGAGTGTCTAATGTTACCAAATTGAATAAGTGGATTTCGTTGAAGTATCTTTAAAAAATAGTGTTTGGTGCATTCTTAACTAAATTACCTCGTGTTACTAATCATTCATTAACGAATATATTTCATTTATTGACTTTATTCATTACTATATTATTTGATTAAACCAAGGCTAGTGCACGTGGCTTACCTTGTTTGTTTGTCGAATCTATTAGAAAACGAAGTTTAATAAGGTTGATTTCACTTTGTTTGCCTTGTTTGTTTTTCGAATCTATTAAAAAACGAGGTTTAATAGGGTTCATTTTGCCTTGCTAGGGGGATCATCAAGTAGGGTGTGGTCACCCTCCGTGGGAAAAAGGAAAAAAGGAAAGAAAAAATTCGGTCAAATAGCGGACAGCTAAGTTTTATTGATGTTTTTTCTTTTAACAGATCCTCCGTCGGTAGCTTAATTAAGTAGATATTCATTTAGTATAAACTAGTGGAGCGACCCGGCGTTGCCGGGGTGGATGTTGAACGCTATATATATATATATTATATATATATATATATATATATATATATTATATATATATATATATATATGCATGCCCGGTTAGGTAAACTGAATGCCCGGTTAGGTTAATTGAATGCCCAGTTAGGTCAACTGAATGCCCGATTAGGTTAATTAAATGGCCGGTTAGGTCACTGAATGCCCGATTAGATTAATGAATGCCCGGGTACGTTAATTGAATGCCCGCTTAGGTTAATTGTACACCCTTGACGATTGGTTAGGTTAAGTCATAATATTTTCGTTAAAGCCAAAGAAAATATCATGACTTAACCTAACCAATCGTCAAGGGCGTACAGATGACCTAACCTGGCATTCAATGAACCTAACAGGGTATTCAATAATTTTACCATAGGTTTCGTAATGATCTTGATGACGTCATTTAATGTTTTAAAATTAATTATTTAATTTATTAACACCCACGTGCACAACCTCGGGACCTAATCAATATGTGTGTGAAGTTTCATGTTTGTAACTGCTTCCATTTTGGAGTTATAGCTGATGGCTGGAACACACACACACACACACACACGTCTTTTTATTATTATTATTATAGATAAACAATAGACTGGTACAAATTTATAACCGAAAGACTTCCGAAAATCAACAATTTTTGATAAAGAAAAGGGGAAAATTGGTTTTGTAGGCATAGGGGGTCCGAAATTTTCATAAAATGGAAAATAATTGCTATTTTCTTACTTGCAGCGACAGGCATAATGATATTAGGATACCTAATAGAAATTTTGTAATATTTTAAAGTGGGGAAAATAAATAATTTTCTAAAAATGATCTTCAACTATAAAAGCGCATCTAATCAGATACTTAATTAACGTATTTCTATGACAACTAAAGAATAGAATGATAAATCAATATCCTATCAAATTGTTTGTGTATACGTAAATTATTTGTACAAAAGCCACAGTAATAAACGCACAAAAGTCACGGTAAATAATTTCGAGTGTGGCTCGTTAACTTTAAACTCGTGTTTATTTAAATTGCCCGTTTTAATTATGTAATTTTTTGTATTGAATCGATAAAGAAATCTTTTGTGAATCGAAAAATGTTAAAATTATAACAATATCAAAATATTTTGTATAAAAATCATTGAATTTTAAAAATGCATGTTTGTTTTTAGTTTTTTTGCAAAAAGTTCTTTATGAATTTTAAAAATATATACTTTTTTTAAATTGAATCGATAAACAAATCTTTTGTGAATCGAATGATATTAAATGTTTAGTAAATATTGACTTATTTTGTGCCAAAATTATGATTAAAAATTAAAAATTAAAAAAATGCGTGTACAGGCATGGGAAGAACTGTACCCCTAAAACGGAGGAAGGAATTATGTTAGGGAATTTTTTTTTAGCGTGGGCACTGCACAATAAAAAGACGCATCGAATGGTGAAAACCGCATTATTTTACACCAATTGTAGCGACCTGTAGGTGTGCGCAAAAAAACTGTTATTATATATATATATATATAACGGGTGGGGCACGGGAATCAAGTGTTTTTTGAATAGCTAGTAATCGGCCATTAGGAAAGGGAGAGGCGTGCGGTAGGTAGCATTCCATTCCTGGGTTCATAGCATTTAACTTTAACTAACACTCACCTTTATCTTCAGGTGCCTCATGGAGCAGTGGACGTTAGAACACCGCATGTTCGCGTATGATCATTTTGTTAGGAGTGGCGAGTCAGTGACAGCAGTTCAGCGTGCGTTTCGCGCCGCAGATTCAACATTCATCGAAATGATGACTGTTCCCGCTCGTGACACAATCTTACGTTGGGTTAACAATCTTCGAACAGGAGGCTCAATAATGAAAACAAAACCGAAGGGGCCGCAACGCACTGTGCGTACTCCAGAGAACGTTGAAAGGGTCAGACAAGCGATGTTGCAAAGCCCAGGCCGCTCTGCTCGGAGACATTCAGCTGCACTCGGAATCAGCAATCTTACTGTTAGACGGATTTTGCATGAAGAATTACATTTTCACCCATACAAGTTAGCGATGGTGCAGGAATTGAATGTAAACGATTGCCCCCAACGACTGAATTTTGCACAGGAAATGCTTGCACTTTATGAGCAGAATGAAAACATGATGGTGGTAATGAGTGATGAAGCCCATTTCCACCTTAATGGGGCCGTCAACAATCAAAACTGTCGGTATTGGGCTGCTGAAAATCTGCGACAACTCCATGAAAAACCGCTGCATAGCCCTAAGGTTACAGTTTGGTGCGCGGTGGGAAAGTTTGGCGTCATCGGTCCCTATTTCTTCGAACAAATGGGGTTACCGTTACCATAACATCTGGGCGTTACATTGAGATGGTGAACACCTTTTTCATCCCTGAGTTACGAAGAAGGCGTATTGCTCGTCGACATTTGTGGTTTCAGCAAGATGGGGCCACGCCACACACCGCCAGAGCGTCAATGGCTGTTCTTCGCCCCTGTTTCCCAACCATCTCATTTCGAGATTTGGTGACATTGCATGGCCCCCTCGGTCCCCTGACTTGTCCACATGTGACTTCTTTCTATGGGGGTACCTCAAGTCACGTGTCTACGAGGACAAGCCCCGTACATTAGATGCATTGAAGGAAGCGATCCGTCAACAAATCATCCAAATCAACAGAGACCTGCTGGGAAGAGTGGAGGCCAATTTTCGTAAACGCCTTCAACAATGCGTCGACGGCCAAGGACATCATATGCCAGATATAATTTTCGGTACATGATTATTATGACATGAAATGCTATGTTCTTACGAATGTTGTTCTACCAATATATTTTCTTACAAAAATAAATATCATTTTCCTGATTATTCCAAAAACACTTGGTTCCCGTGCCCCACCCTGTATATATATATATATATATATATATATATATATATATATATATATATATATATATATATATATAAGGCTTCATTTCTGAAATAGTATATTAGATATGTGTTACAAGAACCTGTTTCTGCGTTTCAAGAACATTTTTGGGGCTTGCGCAGGTGACGGCACAATAAGCACGCGGTAGACCTACGTTGTAATTTATTAATTTCCAAACACTCGTCTTTTTTGTTTTTGTTTTTTATTAATTAATAGCATGTCACCCCCGTCAAGTACTTGCAGTCGCTGTGAAGGGAAATTTGCTGCTTACGCGTTTACTTTGGCTAATAATAATGAACAGTTAGTTTGCAGGTGGTGCTCAAGCACGGAAGTGCTGAGGAATGAGCTAGAACGTGAGAGGGAGGCCAGAGTGAGGCTTCAAGAAAGGGTGATGCTCCTGACGGTAAAATTAGAATCCCTTGAGACTTCAGTTACGACCCCTTCTGCCTCAGTTTCTACTAATAATATAACTAGTACTAATAGCCCTCTCTCTTCTCCTAGTTCCCAACCCTTCGTTCAAGTGCGTAATGGAGCCCCATTGAGAAAACCTAAGACTTGTCTACCAGTAATAACAAACAATAAGTTTTCTGTTTTAGGTTTCGAAGATGCTCATGAACCGGAAATACGACTCGTTGGCGATTCCATTGTTCGAGGGCAGCTCGAGGAATTCTGTGGGAGAAACCCTCGTCGTAGGCGCCGTTACTGCTACCCTGGTGCAAGGGTGGAGGATATAACTAATAGTGTTGACCATTTTACAGACGGAACCTCTGAGGACACAACGTATGTTATTCATGTCGGTACTAATAACATTTTAAATTCTAGATCGGAAGAGCTGCTGGCTAGGTACAGGGGCTTACTGGAGCGACTAAAGGAAAAACTAATAAGATTGTTTTAACAGGTATACTTCCTCGAATTATCCAACGTAGCGATTTCTACAGCAAGGCGACCTATATCATCAATAACCTAAAGTCTCTTTGCCAACAGGAAGGAGTGCATTTTGTTAATTTTTGGAACAGTTTCTACGGCAGGAAGGACTTGTTCCTTAGAGATGGACTTCATCTTAATGACGTTGGAGCTGCGCGTTTAGGAAGACTATTTCAATATACTGTCTCTTCTTTTCAGGCTGCCGTAACTCGAACGGTCCCAGCGTAATTTCCTCAAATTTCCCTTGCGCTCGCTAACGTATCGCAATTACAAACAATTTGAAGGTTCTATCCTTAAATGCTCGTAGCCTACGAAATAAAATAAACGATTTTTTTTTCTTTAATTGTTTGTAAAGACTATGATTTAATTGCGATAAATGAATCGTGGCTTAGCACTAAAACACGTGACTTTGTAGGGGAATATCAAATTAGAGATTATAGGCGTTTTGTTAAAAACAAAATAGGTAGGCGAGGAGGCAGTGTTATGTTGTATATCAAAGATAATATTGCGAACGTTATAGAAGTAAAGCATAGAATTCCAGAACCGATTGATTCAACTATAGCAGAACTTAAATTGAACGATTTCAAGCTTGTTGTTGCCGTTATATATAGGCCCCCTAATCAAACAGCTGATACGGACGAAGCGTTATATCGTGAACTAAAGAGAATAATAGGTAGTGAGCAGGCCTTAGTTATGGGTGACTTTAATTGCGCCAACGTGGATTACGATACAATGCAGGGAGACGCGGAAGGTAATCGTTCAGTTAATTTTCTCGAGGATAGCTTTCTTATTCAAAAGGTTGGGGAACATACGAAATCGGACAGATTTTAGATTTAGTAATAACCACGGATGATAGGCTAATCACCGATCTTCAAGTAAAAGAACCGTTAAGCAATAGCGATCACAATATGGTAGAGTTTGTCCTCTCAGTAAGTCAGCTAACTCGACTAAAATTCCTAACTTCCTGCACGCAGACTTTTGTAAATTTCGAAATAAATTGTCACACGTCAATTGGGAAAACGCAATGGGAAACTCCAACGCAAAACTAATGTGGGAATCGTTTGAAACAGTATTTAGGACTATAAATGAGGAATGTGTACCGTACAAAATTAAGCGTGCGAAAGTAAACAACAAGCCCTTGTGGTTTACTTCCAGAGCAGGAGACATTATAAAGAATAGAGATAGGGCTTATAGGCTACATAAGTGCGATAAAGACACTTTGTGGTTACGAAACAACTAATATCTCTAAGGCGTGAAGCGAAAAGTGTAATAAAAAAGTCCAAGCGCGAATTTGAAATCTCCATAGCTCGTGACGGCAAAGAAAACCCCAAGCGATTCTTTCAATACGTCAACAATAGGAATCCAGTAAAAAGTGCCTTGGGGCCGTTGAAAATTTTTAACGGAGATCTAGTTTCTGAAAACAAGGAAATGGCTACCTTGCTAAACGAATTTTTTACGTCAATTTTTACTATAGAAGATGTAACGAATATCCCTACGGTCATAGACATAATACCTTTTGATAATGGTAATACTTTGGATAATATTGTGGTTAGTGAAAGGGAAGTAATGCGCTATATTGATAAAATGAAAATGCGTAAATCACCGGGGCCGGATTCCATATATCCCATACAACTAAAATAATTAAAAGAAAGCATTGTTGGGCTACTAACAAAGATTTTCAATGTGTCTATTTCGGAGGAGTGCGTACCAGATAATTTCAAGTTAGCAAACGTAACACCTATCTTTAAGAAAGGCGATAAAAAATTGCGGCGGGAAATTATAGGCCAATCAGTTTAACGTCTGTTGTAGGTAAGCTACTGGAATCAATAATTAAGGATCATATAGTCGAATAGTTAGAATTGCATAAACTAGTTAGAAATACGCAACACGGTTTTAGGCGAAACAAATCTTGCTTAACTATCTTTTAGAATGTTTTCAAAGCGTGGTTGAAGTTTATGATAGTCATCGGGCGGTTGATGGAGTGTATTTAGATTTTCAAAAATCGTTTGACACTATTGTATAAAAGACTCATTGAAATCAGGGGTGTAGTAATAAATCGGATAGAAGAGTGGTTGCGAGGTAAGAAACAGAGAGTGGTCGTTGATGGAGCGGAGTCGTGTTGGGCTAATGTAGCGAGCGGCGTTCCTCAGGGTTCTGTATTGGGCCCCTTGCTTTTTCTTATATATATTAACGATTTACATGTCGGCCTAGTCAGTACAATTTCAAAGTTTGCGGATGACACGAAGTTGGGTGGAAGGGTGATTAATGACGAAGATAGAGGTAAAATCCAGGAAGATCTGAATAAAATCGTTGATTGGTCACTCAGGTAGGGTGCCACATAAAAATCATTTTTTGATTTTTAGGATGGCCCTTTGTGAGATTGTTAGGTTGGTTGAAAAAGCCCTGAATATGAAATTTTAGCCAAATTGAAGGATATTTAGGGGTTCCGCATCGACCATCTCTGGCGTACCACGTGTCAGAAGTAATGAGTTTCTCCAAGAAATTGCTCCAGCTCCAAGGGGTAAAGTAACATGTACAATGTCAATATAAATGCTATCATATACCATGGCGTAGAGGACAGTCACAGCTATATTTCCATAGCATTAAGTTTATTCCATCTCCAATATTTTTTTTTATATTAATATTTTTGTCGCGGTTCAAAAGTTTTTTTTCAAAGTTTCACCTTAATACGTTTATGCTTTGTAATCCAAACCACACCAACCGGCAACCAGCTTATAACAACACAATACGCAACTAGCAAACAGTGCAAACACCTTAACAATATTGTTCAACATTATTTCATAATTAATTGGAATAAACTTGTCCCACCATGCCTGGGTAGCAGGATACTATTCTCTGTGTGTAATGTTATTAATAATACAAAATCATTAAATCAATTTCAATTTTATTGCAACAAAACAACTTAATATTATTAAAATAAAAAACATTTTATTCCGTATTAATCATAGTAATATACTGAGCCTACTGGCCATATAAATCAAAATAATAACTAAGAAATAAAGTATATACGATTATACATTGTTATACAGGATTAATAGGAGTAACACCCTATAAAAATGAAACAAATTCAAATATACCATAAAGTACTCCCAAACCCGTTAAGGATTTCCGCTGCGGGCGCTCGGGTGCTCTTTGCGGTGCTTCTCAACGAATTGCATCAAGTACTGCCGTTGCTCCTCGTCCTTGGTGAGTGCGAGATTGTAGTTCTGCATCAGCGCGACCCCTCGCTCCGCCCGGACATTGACAACGATCAACGTAGAGACACGGCGTTTCCCCGCCAGGTAGGACGCATTGTTCGACCAGGTAGCCGGCTCCAACTCTAGGAAAGAAGTATGATCGCGAGCCGCTCGAAAAGAAGCGTGCTGGATGTCGTGCAAAAGTCTGCGACTGTCTTTCGCTCGAGCTCCTCCGGGCAGACGTCCAGGGCAATGCGCTTGGGTGGCTCCTCGGTGCCCTCGACATCCTTGATGGCCGTCGCAATTCGACTCTTCTCCTCCAGCGGAGTGTCGTCATCGAAGAGAGCGAGGGCGGCCAGGTGTTCACTCAGGTACCAGAGATGTCGTCGAAACACAGGGGAGGTAGCCTTGGACACGTCCTTGTCCACCTTGTCGTAGTCAACCAGCGCCTTGAGCATCGCCAGGTCAGTTCGAGGGGCAGCGGCGGGAAGGGGCGCCGTAAACCAGGCCGGAATGTAAACCAGCAGCGCAAAGTTTACGAAGCGCAGGATGCCCCGGGCCTCGCGAGCCTTAATGGGGAGCTGCTGCCGGAAGAGGTGGAGCTTGATGGCGTATATCACTTTGGCCATCCACCGGGCGCGGTGGAGTGCGCCCGGTCGCATGAAGCGCACACCTCGCTGGGGGACGCCTCCAAGCGCTATGATCGCCAGCTTCAGGAGCTCTCGGTAGTCGTCCCGCGGCTGGCCCTTGGTGATGTGACCCTTGAAACGCGCGATCAGATCGTCTCGCGCCTTGAGCAGCGGCTTAGTAAGGTCTTCCTTGGAGATGGCGCTGAATTGGTCGGTGCAGACGGATTTCCAGCGCTCCTTCAGTCGCGAGAACAGTTTAATGTCAGGACCAGAGGAGGGGCCCATGCACTCGATGAAGGCTTTCTCTGCCACCAATTCTAGCATGTGGTGCCGACAGGCCAGGTTCAGCAGCTGGCGGTGAAGGCCCTGCTCGATGAAGACGCAAGCGCCCGAAACGACGCCCGTGTTGGCAGCTGTCGTGTCAAAGGAGAGCCCGACGACACGATCAGCGGTTCCCCAGTCATCCAACGAGTTCAGCACAGCATCTGCTTGGGCGCGACCAGTTCCAGCAGGCAGCTTCGGCACGGAAAGAAGTTTGTCGACGCCGTCGCCGGACACGACTATGGCGAGGCGATCGACCTTCTTGCCGCTGAAGTCGGAGACCATCTTCCCGTCCCAGTGAACGATGAGCGGGACACTGGGATCGAACGTCATCTTCACTTCTTTGGCGATTTCCCCTCGATGACGCAATCGCCAACGCCGAATCGTCTCGTGACTGAGAGCCAGTTCATCTGTGTCTTGAATATCCAGACTGGAAGCAGCTGCTTTCATGAGTTGAACGGCTCCACGGTTGCTTGTTTTGGTCCGGTCCAGTGCCGACGCTAGGTCTTGAGTCATAATGTTCTTTTTGCGACGGCGCTTTGTAGGTGGATTGGTTTCCTCTTCTGTCGAGCAATTAGGCGACGACGACGAGTTTGATGATGTAAGGTTGCTGTTGCCAGTGATTGCTCTGATTGCTTTTGGCGTTGCCTTTCTTTGGCAGCTTCACGCGCGGATGCACGTTGCTCAATTCCAGTGAGGATTTTGTCCACCCCGGACATGACACCACGGCGACCCTTTTCGCGTTGAGCAAGAAGGAAGTCGCGATCCTCCTGGATGGTGATGACGGAGAGGGCGTTGTCGAGAGCCACGTCAAAAATGGCATCGAGTCCCTCGGTGAAGGCCGCCCTGGCTGCCTCACCTGTGGCGCCGGACCGCTTCCGGCTGCGCTGCAGTGCCTGCCAATTGTCGTAAAGTCTAAGCAGTTTTCGCGCGGCGCTTTTGGAGGTCATGGTCGGGATTCTGGCCATAGCCCAGAAAGTATACACCTCGACGATCACATTACGCGCCGCCTCGGCTAGAAGTTGTTTTTGCACCTTATGAAACTGTATAAACCGGCGAAGCACTTCACCATTTGAAGGTAACCTGTTTCCCGTTAGGGGGCTTGGGTTGGCGTGTCCGATTAGCCATATCTCGGTCTTGGATGTCAGTGAGCTTGCGGTAGCCATCACGAGATGATCACGCGTTGAATGCGTGAAGGAGACTGATTGACTGAAGACTGTGACAGTGTGACTCACCATACTAACCCGGCGTTGCGCTGTTGCCAGATCTCAATGCTGAAAAGTAGTGAAAATATATACTGTACAATGAGAAGCAAATATTAATTATAAATATTTAAATTTATGAAATGCATAAATTATAGCAATATATATGCAGGGTTGGCTGGTTTAACCCAAATGGTTTAAACCACTGGTTTAAACCATGGTTTAAACCATTTAAAAAAACCATGTTTTTCTGTTTTTTTTTGTTTTTTTTATAATTTCAATTTTTACAACATAAATTATTTAATTCATAAACTAATAGCTCTAAAACTAAAACTTATATTTATATTTATATTGATAAGACCTAAAAACCATCAGTTCAGGGTAGCCTAGTATGTACGGTAGTATATAATATAGCTACCTTGCACTAGCAAGCCTATTTAATAGTGGCATTGCACATAAAAGGATTGAAGTTACCTGTATCAATTACATTATAAACGCATGTAGCTACAAATATAAATGTTGTTATTAGGTTTATTTTCATTTTTGTGAAGTTAGCACTTCTTACATCTAACATCTTCCAATTAAAAAATGAGACAGTCAGCAATTCTAATTTCTGAGTACCAGTACCTAATTGAGTTATCTGAGTTAAGTTTTTTTTTTTTTTAAAAACCATTGTTTTTTTTTGTTTTTTTTAAAACATGGTTTTTTTCAACCCTGTATATATGTAATAGTGCCATGGTTACAGGTTTCCCAGATAAATCCATTATTTCGAACACACGGTACAACAGAAACGGTCGATGCGGAACCTCTAAATGTACTTCGATCGGGCTCAAACTTCATATTTAGGGTTTTCTCATCCAACCAAACAATATGACTAAGGGCCATTAGAAATTTCCAAATTCTAAAAACTGCCCCTATAGAGTGTGGCACCCTATTGGTCAGTCACATGGCAAATGAGATTTAACGTCGATAAGTGCAAAATTTTACACACAGGTTCGCGTAACTGTAATTTTGCGTATAGTATGTCAGGGAAGGAGTTAGCGAGCGTAGAGCATGAAAAAGATTTAGGAGTTATAGTCACTGGTGATTTAAAAGTGTCGAAACAAAGTACAGCAACGGTCAATAAAGCGAACAAAGTGCTAGGTTTTATAGCTCGGAATTTTGAGTACAAATCGCGTGATATTATTGTTCCTCTTTATAAATCATTAGTTAGACCCCATTTGCAGTACGCGATCCAATTTTGGAATCCGCATATGCGAAAAGATATCGACAAAATCGAGAGTTCAAAGACGAGCAACTAAGATGATTCCGTCGCTTAGGTCGAAGTCGTACGAGGATAGGCTTAAGGAGTCAAAATTGACTACACTCGAGACTAGGAGGCTAAGGGGTGATCTAATCCAGGTTTTCAAGATTATGAATGGGTTCGATAACGTAGATAGAGATAGCTTTTTCGAAATATCTCAATATAATAGGACTAGAAATAACGGGTGTAAGTTGACAAGGAGAAGGTTCGAGACAGCAGTTGCCAAAAATTTCTTTACGCATAGAATAGTAAATAGCTGGAATAGTTTGCCGGTAGAAGTAATTAGTACGGTAGCACGTCTATAAGCAAACAAGTTTAAAAATCGATTAGACGCATATGTTGATAGATTGGGTATAGTTTAAGGTACTAAAATTAAGACTTGTGGTTTGGAACCCACGTAAAATTGTAGGTCCTCTCCGCCACCACCGAGGACATGCACAATAAATACACAATTACGAACACAGTTAGGTAGATCAACCATGAATGGATCCTAGGGTCTTTGTTGGTCTGAAACATTTTAACATTATAACATTCGGCTAAATTCCTTGCAGAACAGGTCACTTCCCGTTAAACACAAGCAATTTTTCTAAGCGGTGTTCCTGAACAGTGTTCTGGGAACAAACCCGAAACAAAGTATTATGAAATGCCAAAACTCAATTTCAGCGGTAGACTATGAAGGTTATTTCTGTTATCTTGATATATCTTCATTTCGTTTCCGCCGAATTATTCATTCTGACGAAGGTCAAGGTTGTTGCTCCGAACCAAGGCCCACCACGGGTTGTCAGAAATTACAAAGTCCTCGACCGGACTTTCACACACACATATATAAAATAATATGGCTCTAGAAAGATGTGTCCTTATCAAGAACTGTCAGCAGGGGCGTACCCAGAAATTTGCCAGGGGGGGAGCGAACTTGGAACTAATCGTAGAAGTATAATTGAAATAGAGCTAAATAATTTTTATGTACGTTCATGATGAGCTTATCGTTCAGTTAGAGTTGATTAACTAGCTCCTGCTAAGACACATTATGAATAAAAATATAAAAATTATATTATAAAAAATATAAAAATTATGATAAAAATCTGATTAGTAACATAATATTCAATGCAAACCGCAATTAGGATGCTCAGATTTGTATTAACATAAGAATAAAAAAGTGCTAATTTCGAGATTAAGCATTTCCTTGGACTGTTACCTTTATAAAAGAAAATTATTCTCAGGACCGGATTAAGAGTTTTCGAGATCCTAAGCCATTTTCGATTTTTAGTAGTAGTGGAGGCAAGAGGTAGCGCCGAAGGCGCGAGTTTCTTAGAGGTCCGGAGACATTGTTTGCTAGAAAATTTGAAGTTTTAAGCTGAGACTACATTTTCTGCCTTTTAAAATAGACTGCAGTAGAGCATCTTTTTTAGCATGAAGATATCAAATTTATACTGAAAATTGCACATATAACGTACATCAACGTTTTATTAATGCATAATAAGATCTTAGAATTATTCTACCAATATTATTCTAACAATAAATTCAGGCGCCTCCCCTTTATAAAGGTCCATTATCTTTAGTCCTGTGACACCTGCAAATAGTACTCTACAAAGTTACAAATAGAAATAGGAATTATTACTAACCATAACATTAAAGTCCATTAAAATGAAATAAAAAATCCAAACAAAATCCCCACAAAATTTTGTGTGTGCAATACAATGTGAAAAATTATAAATTAAATGAAAACTTTGAAACTAAATTTTAAAATGTGTAAAAAACTGAATACCAAATTTTAAAAATAACATACTCAATGTTTCATTTCATTTGTTAGTTACATGTTTGAGACCAAGTGGCCTTCACACATGATCACACACACACACATTCATACACACAAAGTTTTAATCAATACTTAAAATTATAAAAAATTAGAAAATTCACAAATTAAATATTTAACTGAATATAAACAAAAATCGGTAAACTGCAGTTGCCAGGTGCCATGAAAAATGACGCAATACTCATGAATAGAGTTAGGATTGATAGGCACTAAAAAATCAATAATAGGTAGGCAAAAAGTCACTAAAGAAGCCCTAAAAAAGTCGCTTAAATAGGCACTAAAAGCTAAAAAAGGCACTTAATAGGCATTTCTATTTTCCCACTTTTCTCTTATTATTGTTGACTTACAGTAAACCCATTTGCAGTTCTGATGAATATCAGGATTTTTATTGTAAAAAATAAACTAAACATCTCAAAAACCATCAAACATTTTATTTGAATCAAAGTAAAATCCAAACATTTAAACTATCTTCTTACAAAAACTCAACTAAACTATAAATTGAAATGGCAATTGATGATTAAACATTTTTCAAGGTTCTGTGGCTTAAATTGACATCGCCTGTCACTCAATACATTTTTATATCGCGAAAACGACCTTCCGACATCGCAAGACGTAATTTGTGCGAACTTCAAAGATGCTAATTCGCTTGGCTCAAAGTCCAGAACCTCCTGACGCTCTCCTTTGAACACTATTGAAACGTTCACGTTTGCCAACCAGGATTGCGTCTGAGAACATTTTCAAATTTTGCTACCACTTCTTTCCCTACGTTACCAGGAACCTGGCTCAGCTCCTTCCTTAAATTTTGAACTATTTCCACTGCTTCAACAAACGGCAGGCCTCTCTCCTCCAGCTTGGTTATGGTCCCTGGCACCCGTCCGAAATTGGCCATGATGTAGGCCAGGTCTCCTCGAAGGGTTAGACACGATAAGGCCTCCTTCGCTTCTCCTATCACGACTGCCTCATGCTCGTCTAAGTTTTCAACGACCTGCAACAAAAAACAGAATTAAGATGAAATGTGCTTTGCTGCTTTTGAAATGGCTGTAGAAGAATGTACTAATTAAACTGAATATGTTTCGTACCTTGGCAATTTCGCTGATATTTTCAGCATAATACATGGCAGCTTGAAGCCAGGAAACCCATCGAGTCAAAACTGGCTGAGGTGGCAAGGGTGTTTCTGGAAGAGCTGCCTTGAAAGCAGCAATTCGTGAAGGTGCCTTGAGAAAGACCTTCTTCACCGACGATACAAGTGCATTTACGTTCCAAAAATGTCCCCGGATGTTTTCTGCCACCCGATGGAGAGCATGAGCCAGGCAAGTCACATGCTGAAAAACATTACTGAAAAACAAACTTAATTACTGCGCCATGCATTAAAATAAATCAAATTAACAACAAACAAAAAGCTATTATTCTCTATTCATTATAAGAACCCAACTTAACTTAATAATTTCTTTAGATACCAATCTTTTTTTTTTTCAGAAACTACAGAAAACGACAATTTTTAGGGTAACTAAATTATAAAATGCATTAGTCGAACGTCGAAGTTGGTTGTTCGATTAATTAAATTAATATTAAAATAATTTAAAACAATTTGTTTTTCACCACTCTTTACCAATTTATCTTTAGGATGCTATTAAATTCGGAAAAGCTCACATTATCACTCATTGTTGGAGCGTCAAATTCCCTCGCATGCATTTGTTTACATCGAGTGGGTTTGTTATTTTGGATAAAGAATAAAAAATGTTGCAGCATACCTCTTTGGAACAAGGTTGGCAGAAAATAACTCTACCATCCGTAGTGAAGTTTGAGTCCTTCTTGATCCACTGCCTGAACAGAACACTTTTGGCTGTCTTGTCCTTAGGCATTTTTTCTCACTTATAAAAAAGCTGTAAGCACAAACGTGAGATTTTATTTAGCAAAAGCACTTGAACAAAGACACCACGTTGCACGCACCAAACAAAATGATCGAGGCCGAACGCGTCACAATGACGTATTGTGATCTGATTGGCTGTATTTGGCTGACGTATTGTGATCTGATTGGCTGTGCTGGTTGCCTCAGGACTAGCCTCGGTTTTTCCATCCCCTGCCCTATTTAGGCCTACAAGTTTAAAAAAAATGCGAGTTATTTTGCTTTACTTAGTACAATAAAATTAAAAAAGGCATATATAGGCACGTATTTTAAAATTAGGCACTAACCATCAAAATAGGCGTTTATACGCACTATAACATTTAATTATGTACATCCCACAGTCCCGAAATGGATTTCTCTAAAAGAAACCTATGAATCTATAAACGGGAATAAAAAAGGCAAAAAGGGCAAAAATCCGGTCTCTACTCATGAAACACAAAATCGCTAGAAAGCTAGCTAACATTTTTCGATTGGCGCTTGAAATTAAATATGTAAAATATTTAATTGAATATGTAAATTAAATACGTAAAAATAATCAAAATAATAATTTATTAGCTCAGGGGGGGGGCCATCGACCCTGTCGCCCTCCCCTTCGGTACACCTCTGACTGTGAGAGTCAATTTAATACGAGAAGTGTTCGAAGAACTTACGTTAATGGCATTTGGTATTTTTTTTTTTACACTCGCCCCCGTTATCAGGATGCATTTTCGTGGGTCTAGAAGAAGTCTGGTAGATGACGTCAATGATCCAACCATCCCATAATATATTTTTGGATAGGCGTTTACCTTTTTGTGTGCGATAATTAAGGTAATTTATTTTAAACAAATTAACTGCTGTTTTTGCTCCTTAAAGCTTGGATATTAGGTTCTCTTTATAAATAAAGTGTGATGTAAATAGTGTGTTAATATTGTTTATTCAATGAAGCACAATATGTGCTTCCAGATACCAATTACTTAATATGTTACATCACTACTGTACTTGGCACAGTATTTTAGAAAATAAACAGTACAGTCAAAAGGATGGAAATATGTGAAATTTGAGTAAATGAGTTATTGGTTTTACTGTCCCAGAATCAGGCACGTATTCATTATCAAGACAAAGCACTTTGGGTCCCTCCGACCAACACGTTCCTTATCAAGATTTGCCAGAGGCGAGTTAATCTTCTCCGTAAATAAATATATATATATATATATATATATATATATATATATGAAAATTATTTCACGAAAGTAACACGTGAAAAATATTTATGATGAATAAAACCACGAAGGAAAGGAAACACAAAACGGTGCTCAAGCGCTTTCGTCTAATGACATCCTCAGGAACACTGAAATACATAAAAGGTTACGGCCTATATATAGGTTACAGAAAGAAAAAAAATATATAAATAAATACATACATACACACAACATATATACATATATATATATATACATACATATCTACACACATACACATATATATATATATATATATATATATATATATATATATATATATATATATATATATATATATATGCAATAAACGGAGAAGTAAAAATAAAACTTAAAAATTAAAGATTAGAGGATTAACAAAGAGGCATATCGATTTTTAGCACAAGATCAAATGAGTTATAAAAATAATACAAATTTATACTGGAGATACGCCCGGGTTTAACACTTTGCCTTTTTAGAGTCAAGTTTACAACGGTATTGGAAGTGATCTGTGTTACCCATCTGCGTTTATGGAATCTTGTCTCAATAAGGCAAAACGAACTTTCTATCGTGTCAATAATAACACTCGTACTTTGTCAAAAAATATTTTAGTACTTCCATTTTTCCCGGGCTTTTTAGGCATTGCTAATGTACTTAAACTTTTGGATATTAATGTGGTATTTTCATATAACAATATTGTGAAAAATATCATAGTAAAAAATAGCCCTACCAATAATTCAGGCATTATCTATAAAATTGGGTGTAAACAATGTGATTCCTTTTACATAGGTCAGACGGGAAAGGATTTGCACACACGTATAAAACAGCATCAATATTCCGTCAGAACAGGACAGTTGTCCAGTGCTCTTTTTGTCCATTTGTCAGAGTTATCCCACTGTATTGATTGGAATAATGCTTCAGTTTTATTTCATTCGAGCAACATTGTCAATAGAAATATTCTTGAGTCTGCCATTATTCAACTTTCAAATAACTTCAACATAAGCAAAGGTCTTTTTCAACTCGATCCTGTTGTTTTGAATTCCTTCAAAACAAACCTAGATAAAAAGGGTAGGACGCTAAATCTTTGGTAAACTTGTAAGCTACTTTATTAACTTTTAATCTTCAATTTATTTTTATATATATCGAAACTTGACTCTAAAAAGGCAAAGTGTTAAACCCGGGCGTATCTCCAGTATAAATTTGTATTATTTTTATAACTCATTTGATCTTGTGCTAAAAATCGATATGCCTCTTTGTTAATCCTCTAATCCTTAATTTTTAAGTTTTATTTTTACTTCTCCGTTTATTGCATATATATATATATGTGTATGTGTGTAGATATGTATGTATATATATATGTATATATGTTTGTGTGTATGTATGTTATTTATTTATATATATATTTTTTTTTCTTTCTGTAACCTATATATAGGCCGTAACCTTTTATGTATTTCAGTGTTCCTGAGGATGTCATTAGACGAAAGCGCTTGAGCACCGTTTTGTGTTTCCTTTCCTTCGTGGTTTTATTCATCATATATATATATATATATATATATATATATATTTGAATGAAATGAATAATGAAATCAGGAAAATATAGCTTATGGCTTCGTGAATGTATTATATCTGTTTTACGTCAGCTGTTTATAATAAAATCCATCTTTATTTGTAAGACTGCTATAAAATAAATAATTAAATCAACAAAGTATGTAGATGTGTTTTATTAACTATTACATAATGTGTGTGTGTGTGTGTGTGTCCCAAACAATTATGGTCCCTCCGACCAACGCGTATCAGAATGTGAACGTAAATATGTTACAGTCAATCTGTGAAACTAGTCATTTCACGTAATGCCTAAAAATTTCAGGCATTTCGCGTAATTCGATTAACGACTTCGTGAAGGTAGGTTAGGTTAGGTTAGTAATGCGTATTACCTATGTTTAAGGGTCAGTCGAATTACCCGAAATACCTGGAATTTTTAGGCATTACGTGAAATGACTGGTTTCACAGATTTACTTTTTTTTTATGCAGGAAGGAGAGGCCAAGGGCAAATGCCCGCAAAAGCGTCCCATAGAAGAAGAAGAGAGCCAAAATGAAGGTCCAGAGTTTTCGATATCCCTAGGGCCTAGACACTCTGCGTTTGAAAGATGGGAGGTCGTACACAGGAGGAAAGATGGATTGAGGAAGATTGTTCCATAATTGACTGGTTGAGTAGCTAATGTCGTAACACCGCTTCCCGTTGATCAGCGAAGTTAAGCGACATCGGGTCTGGGTACAATGTTCCCTCTAATTTTTTTTAGTCCATGTGCGCAAGAAATTTTCGTTGTGCATACGTACATTTAGATTTATGGTGAAAAATTGTGCAAACTTTTCTGAGCGCTATTATCTTCAAAATTAAATATATATACAGGGTGTACATAAAGTCAGGATCTATTTTTGTGAAGCACTTGGAAATTATATGGAATTCAATCATAAAATGATAAAGTGGTAACATTTATTAAATAATTAAGAGTAGGATTCGACGTGACGCCCATCAGTATCCCTGCACAGCTCAAATCGTTCCGTAGCATTTCTAAACACATTCTGGAGCATTTGCGGGGTTATGTTATCTGCAGCAGTTCGTATACGTAAGTTTTCAAGACTCGTAATCTTCGTCTGATAGACGTGCGATTTGATAAAGCCCCATGCAAAGAAATCTAAAGGGGTTAAATCTGGTGATCTCGCTGGCCAAGGTCTGTTGCTTCCGCGTCCGATCCAGCGATTTGGAAAACGTCCATTTAGATAATCCTGAACAATTTTGGCATAGTGACAAGGAGCACCATCATGGTGATAGACGACGGGGATAGGATTGTTAGTACCGTCGTCTATCACTATCAACATGATGGTGCTCCTTGTCACTATGCCAAAATTGTTCAGGATTATCTAAATGGACGTTTTCCAAATCGCTGGATCGGACGCGGAAGCAACAGACCTTGTGTTGCGAGATGACCAGATTTAACCCCTTTAGATTTCTTTGCATGGGGCTTTATCGAGTCGCACGTCTATCAGACGAAGATTACGAGTCTTGAAAACTTACGTACACGTATACGAACTGTGCATGGATACTTGACTCTGCTTTCAATAGTTAAATGTCCAACTTTGCTTCGCACCCGTAATCAATACAGTTTTGCCGACATGCTAACTCTGCGAGGCTGCCAAAAGATTAATGGCTAAATGGTCTAATTAATGGCTACATGGTCTAAATATAGAAATCAAGACGATTAAACAATGCACCATTGATGAGCAGGATGCATGTTAGAACAAAGAGCTCTGTGACGTCATCCACGCTTTATGACGTCATCCCAACCCGGATACGTTTGACCCACCCAAAATTTTCTATAGGTAATACTAATAGAAAATTTGGGTCAGAATTGGCTAAAAATAGAACATGACTCATCATGGAGAAATGGGATAAAAATAGATTTTTTTTTTTTTTTTTTTTTTATTGTTTCATACCGTACAGCTTAACATAAAATACAATACGATTAACATATGTAGATGCATATTCATTTTTATTAGATCCTTCAGGGGTATATTTACCAACATAAATACGACCTAATGGTTTAGATAAATCATTTGTAGATATTTTAATTAAAGTATTAGGGAATTGGGCAGTTACGGAATCACCAAACTCACATACCTGTCTCAATCTACGATACAATCTAAACTCTTTAAAAGGGGAAAACCACTTTGTTCTTGGATGATTCATTACTTGCTCTGAACTATGAGAGGAGTCAAGATTAGGTTCAAACAAAACACAATGTGGAACAATTAAATATGGAGATGGCGATATCCCTACATTAGGTCCCTCCAATCTTTCCCTACCCCCCCTTCTTACGACCTATTGAATCTTCAAAATTAATCACATATCCAGACATATTAAGTTCTGGAATACTATGAAATGATACACCTGTTACTTGATAATAATTAAATTTTAAAATGGTAGATTTAGACTCATTATTTAGAAGATCCAAACACAAGGTATAAAACCCATCACTATTAACACCAAAAGTATTTTTAGATAAATAAACAAATTTCATTGATGCTGTAACTATCTTCTCCTTTGAACGCCATTTAGGTTTCCTTCGAGGAACGTACTTCCTTTTTCGAGGAACAAACTTCCTTCTTCGATACATCTTGAACAGTAAATAATACACGTCACTCCGATGCAACACCGACGATAAGAATGAAGTTTAAACAATTTCTGGATCTATTTATAGATTCTCATTACGTCATGTTATGACACGAATCCTATCCCCTTAGAATCAACATGATGGTGCTCCTTGTCACTATGCCAAAATTGTTCAGGATTATCTAAATGGACGTTTTCCAAATCGCTGGATCGGACGCGGAAGCAACAGACCTTGTGTTGCGAGATGACCAGATTTAACCCCTTTAGATTTCTTTGCATGGGGCTTTATCGAGTCGCACGTCTATCAGACGAAGATTACGAGTCTTGAAAACTTACGTACACGTATACGAACTGCTGCAGATAACATAACCCCGCAAATGCTCCAGAATGTGTTTAGAAATGCTGCGGAACGATTTGAGCTGTGCAGGGATACTGATGGGCGTCACGTCGAATCCTACTCTTAATTATTTAATAAATGTTACCACTTTATCATTTTATGATTGAATTCCATATAATTTCAAAGTGCTTCACAAAAATAGATCCTGACTTTATGTACACCCTGTGTATATATATATATATATATATATATATATATATATATATATTAAATACTTAATAAATATTATTTCCATAAGGTGATAGCTTGATCATTACGGTACTATTAAATGGATATTAAAAACTGTTTACAATATTATATATTCTTAAAAAGAAAACATTTTATCCATTCTAAAAATGAATAAAATAAAAAATAGTAAAATAAATTCAACAAAATAAAGAAATAAAATAAAAATAACATTAATTGAAAATGACTATTTTAGTTATCATTTCTCAAAACAATTTTTAGCATTTAGCAATTTAAAATAGACTATCAAGATAAATAAAAATTATTTTATTTTTTATGAATTATGAGATAATTACTATTCGTTTTTATGCAAAAATAAGAAAGAGAAGGTTTATATTCAATGCGTTAATGTATAAAAGAAAAAAATGCAAATACATAGAGTAAAAAAAATCCGTATTGCGTAGTTGCGCGGACGTCGGCGAAGTCGGGCGGAAGGGGTTAATACTTAAAAGAGCGACTATAGAGTATGTTGATGCAAATGGTCAGACCTTGTGTGACGGTATATTTTTGAAATTACTTCATTTACTATCGTGACTCATGATACGCTTGAGCCTGTGCGCATTTTATTTTGCTGTGTGCGCGGGTTTCACAACGCGTGTGCGCGCGCACACGCGCACACCTTAGAGGGAACATTGTCTGGGTAGTAGTTGGATGGGAAACCGTCCTCCGTGTCCAGATTATATAGCGTCCCGTGGTTCGGATCCCACGTAAAGCTGTAGGTCCCCTCCGTTATATGACCTTAGATGTTGCGAAGGAGGTTAAACAATCTCAATCATTATTATTATTATCTTTCTTACGTATTAAGTAAACCTTACTCGCTTTTTCATCAATCAATCTCCCGAGTCGCGAATTACGTATTTTGTTCAAGTGAACGCCATCCTGAATGAACAAATCCGCCAAGTTATAATCTGACCAAAAGTTACCGAACTCAACTTCTTCAAGGACACACATCGTTTCTAATTTAGTATTGAAGTAAATTGCTTTACTTAATAGTCTATTACTTTGATAAATTCTCGGAAGAACCCCAGAAATCAGTACATTATTTGACTTATCTTTCGAAGATTTAATCAAACTTCGATACTTAGCTAACAAATCTTCTGTCCTACTAATGAAATTATACAAGGCATTTCCACCAACGTGAGAAACTAACAGCGAATTTGCAGTTTCTAACTTTCAATGGATCACCTGAAGATCAGGGCCCCCAGCCTCAATTACCAAATGATATCTTCGTTAAAACTAACGAAAATATCACGACTTAATCTAACCAATCGTCAAGTGCGTACAGTTGACCTAACCGGGCATTCACTTTAATTTATTATTATATTTGGTACTGTAAAGCAAAAAACATGAATACATGGGGGCCCTGATCTTCAGGTGATCCCTTTAAATTCTTCGCTTCCTGTTCAGTTCTTTCTGTTTTAGCGCCTGGGAAGCATATTCTCTTTCGTTTTATTTCATATCTCAAATAAAATTCTTTATCCATTTGTCTAACAATAGACGAGCCTAACAACACAGTTTCGTTTTCGTTTTCTATTATTTCGAGTAGACTAAATGGATCTTGACAATCCAGCTGAAAACTTGAATACGCTTTTGGCTTAGCACCGTTTCTAACCAAAGTAATACTATCAACAGTTGAACTACTTCTATTCGACTGACTATCATTAACAATTTTATCAACCTTCGCGTCAACTTTCTGAACATAATCTTGACCCCATTTAATACGATTACCCAATTTTTCCCACTGAATTTAAAGAATTAAGTTCAATTCTCTTTAAGTTATCCTCAACGTTTGAAACTTTTTATTAAGCACGCCAAGACTGTTTTGGACGTCAACATTCTTTTCTTTTTAATTAGGCTATCTTCAAATTTTGAATTAAATTCTCTCTTCAAATTCTTAGAAATTTTATGGAGCAAATGTAGTTTACGTCTCCCTGTGGTGCCTAGAGTAGTTTACATTCTCCTACATTATTCTAGTGTAGTTTGCGTTCCCCAACTTTGTCCGCGTATACCTAATCAAATAAAACGTTAAAACTAACGAAAATATTACGACTTAACCTAACCAATCGTCAATTTATAAACGTTAAAACTAACAAAATATTACGACTTAACCTAACCAATCGTTAATATATATATATATATAATATATATATACAGGGTGTTTCAGGAGGAAAGGTCAATACTTCGGGAGGTGATAGTATCGGTCATTGTGAGAAAAAAAGTTCATATGAACATGTGTCTAATTCTGAATGGTTACGGAAATAGAGCTGTTTGAATCTACAAATACAAAAGCATTGTTAATGGTAATCAAGAAAGAGAAACCAATTACTGTTTCTAACATTTAATGTTTAAACATTAGCATTTTAAATGGTATCAGATACAGAAATGACAAATTTGTTACAGTTTACAATACGTTTTCGAAAATCCCACCGTCAACCAATGCACTTTGCAACTCGTTGATCTTGACGTTTCTTTATGCGGGCAGCAGCATCCAAAATGCGCGCGAGCAATTCGTCTCGTGTATCCACCTTTCTTTTGTAAACTTGACTTTTCATCCACCCCAACACACAATAATCTAACGGAGAGAGGTCTGGAGACCTTGGTGGCCATTGAATGAGACCACCGCGGCCGATCCATCGACCAGGGAAAGTTTGATTTAGGTATTGCATCACCAGACGGGTAGAATGTGGAAGAGCTCCGTCATGCTGAAAGTACACACCAGCGCGTGTAGCCAAAGGAACATCCTCCAATAGTCCTGGCAATTCATTTTGCAGAAATTCTAGGTAACTTTGTCCTGTAAGACGATTCTCTAAATTAACAGGGCCAATTAGCTGATCATCGATGATACCGCACCATACATTGGCAGAGAAGCGATGTTGAAAATTTGTTTCCACAGTGGCATTTGGATTTTCGTCTGACCACCGATGAGAGTTACGAGTGTTGTTGATACCGTCACGGGTGAAAGTAGCTTCATCGGTGAACAGTATTAATCGAAGCAATCGGCGATTAGCATTTACCCAATGACAAAATTCCAGTCGCATGGCAGCGTCTCCTGGTTGAAGGTGTTGTACACGCTGTACATGATATGGATGCACGCCTTCCTCACATAATGTTTGCCATACTCTTGTGTGTGGTACACCGAGACGTGTAGAAATTCTTCGTGAGCTAGTAGTAGGACTACGCTCTACCAACTAAGAATGTTTTCCACTTCATCCACATCTTGTTGACCTTCACGTTCAGATGAAACATGAGCGCTGGGAAGTGTACCAATCTCACGCAATGTGTTGAAAACCCTGGTAAACACGCTTCGATCCGGAATTCTGCGGTTCGGAAACCGTCGACGGTATTCTGCAACAGCAGCTGTTGCACTTCCATCGCAAAAACCGTAGACATACACCATATCTGCATATTCGGCATGTGTGAAGGTGTGTGGCATTCTTAACACTGCTTCAAACACCAAACAATGTCACTCACAACAGTCAGCTGTCGATTGGCTTATGTTACATGCTTACATTACAGCTTACAAGTTACATGGTTCAAGGTTATAGGGGAGGGAAAGGGGAGAAAGAGCTGCTCGCGCATCAGATTCAAACAGCTCCATCTCCGTAACCATTCAGAATTAGACACATGTTCATATGAATTTTTTTTCTCACAATGACCGATACTATCATCTCCCGAAGTATTGACCTTTCCTCCTGAAACACCCTGTGTGTTTGTGTGTGTGTGTGTGTATATATATATATATATATAATATATATATATATATATATATATATATATATTGACGATTGGTTAGGTTAAGTCGTAATATTTTCGCTAGTTTTAACGTTTTATTTGATGGATTCATTTAAAAAATGTCTCCTAAGGATCCTAGTGTAGTTTACGTTCCCAAACTTTGATCTAGTGTAGTTTGTGTCCCCTTTTGCGTGAGGGGGACGTAAACTACACTTGCTCCATTTTATTTTTTAACTCCTTAAACTTTTCATCAATATACGACTTTAAATTACAAAACTTGCAAACACACACGAGAGAGAGAGAGAGAGAGAGACGTGGAATCTTCAAAGACAAAGAAGCTCGACTATTAGTTTTGATGAATGAATATGATTTTTGAGAAAGTAACCAGACAACTGAGTGAAAGTATTTGTGGTGACATTATATAAAAGTAACAAGAGAGAAGGGCTATGAATGAGTTGAATACAGTACAGCAGTTAATGGAGAAAGCATAGAAGTTAATTGTGATTTGATGTGATCTTTCTCAGTTAAATTTATTGTTCTGACGCATTAATTCCATAAAATTTGAGGGGGAATTCCAATATATTTCTTCCTTGTTATCAGGAATAAATCTGTTGAATCTCCCCCTATATATATATATATATATATATATATATATATATATATATATATATTTCAACTGCAAAGAACACGCAGTATAATTAACGTAAAGAACGACGCTTGTATAGAAGAACATTCCGCGCAAGATGAGGAGGGAGAACGAACAAATGAAAAAATGAGGTAACCACCCGGGAATCGAACCCGGGATCTTCCGATTGCCGGTCAGATATGATAACCACTACACCATGGTCCTCACTCGATCAGAAGTCGTAATTCTCCTACATCTTGCGCGGAATGTTCTTATATACAAGAGTCGTTCTTTACGTTAATTATACTGCGTGTTCTTTGCAGTTGAAATGTATATATATGTGCGGCATGCGGAAGGTGCCCCCCTCGGGGCATTGGTTTCTGCGCGTATGTAGGAGAATTACGACTTCTGATCGAGTAAGGACCATGGTGTAGTGGTTATCATATCTGACCGGCAATCGGAAGATCCCGGGTTCGATTCCCGGGTGGTTACCTCATTTTTTCATTTGTTCGTTCTCCCTCCTCATCTTGCGCGGAATGTTCTTCTATACAAGCGTCGTTCTTTACGTTGATTATATATATATATATAATATAATATATATAGATATATTATATATATATATATTCTCTCTCGGGCATGGAGGCGGACATTCCATACTCTATTACTCCATACTAACGCAAAATAAACTTTGTTTTAACTTTGCTTGTTCTAATGCTATCCACAACAGAGAGGAGGCTTTCAGAAAGATCGTCGCCATCTAACTCCTGGCTCTCACTTAGCTTATATTTCTCCCCGGAATCGTGCAAAATCTGTTCTTCGACTCGCCAAAAATTCCTTCATCAGATAAAAATGTGAAAAGTTAACCAATTCTAATTCTTCTCGCTTTTTCTGGCACCTAGCCAAGAACCTCTCCAACAACTTTACTTCTTTCCCCCTTTCTTTTCCACTCCGATGTCTCAGCTGTCGTACCTTCTCCTGATAAAGCTGAACTCTTTGCATGACATGTAATCTTGGCATGTAATCCGTAGCTAGAGGGTGTAGAATTCGGAGGATTCAAATTCGGGAATACGAAAGTAAGTCAGGTCATTACGTACATATACACAACATCCACCCATGGAATGAAATTGAGTATAGAGAAAGTAGGAGGGTATAGAAAAGGGGTGGCTGTCACTCGTCCCAGATACCTGAGTTTTAGCGAGGAAGAGGTGGTGAGGTTTAGAGCAAGAGAGGTGATGGCTCTTACCATCAAATACATCTCATAAAAGGGTATGGGACCATCATCCTCCTAAAATTTTCAGTAAATGTGTAATTCATAAACAGTTATGTGGTTCTCGAGGGGAAAATTCTCAAATTGATCCATTTCTGTTTCCTGAAATGCGTCTATAGTAAAAAAATGCGTCTATAGTAAAAAAATCTGTGCGCGCGTGTGAGACCTTATGCTCGTGTCTGACAAGTCTTATGTTTGAACAGGTGTCGAAAGAGAGATAGAACGATGATTAACTAGAATAAAGGGTCAGTTTTCATTTCTGAACTTTTGTATAAGATTATGATTTCTTGCCTTCAGCAATATTTATTTTGTAAATAACGAATACTGAAAATTTCTCTAAATGTGAGCAACCTCCTGTCTTTTCTCTGTCTGCCTGTCTGTCTGTCTGTCTATCTGTCTGTCTATCTGTCTGTCTCTCTTTCTCTCTCTCTCTCTCTACATGCAGTGAGAGTTCAAACGAATGAGTACATAGAATAATCTCACCTCGGGATGAACAGTAAATGGTCGCGTTTATTGTTTACTGGCTTAGAGATGACTAATGATCATCAATCAAGCAGCAGTTTATCGCACTGTGTTGCACGATAATGACTTTAATGTTAGAATTTTTTTGGTATGGAACCAATGTCCTCTCTCTCTCTCTCTCTCTCTCTCTCTCTCTTGATCTCACTGCCTTTTTCTCTGTTTCTCCATACATGCACGAGGACTTTTAAAATGCATGTACGAAATTTTTTGTAGAAGTTATGTACGCAATGTACGGGATACAAAAATCAGTGGTCTTTTGTGATGTCCGTATATATATATATATATATATATATATATATACATATATATATACACATATATAACCTTTGGTTAGCTTCCGCCGAATTGTTCATTCTGACGAAGGTCAAGCTTTTCACTCCACCTTAGACCTACAGTTTAACGTGGAATCCGAACCACGCCCCATCATCATCCAGCATCTTAACCACTAGGCCACCTAGGGTACCCATTTATCTACCAACCACTTTCTTTATTGTGTGGAAGGATGAACAGCTCGGTTTTGCTGCGCGCCGGCTGCCGTCGGGTCTCGAACCCGGGGCCGATGGTTTCGTAGTCAGCGACGCTAACCACTACACCACTGAGGCGCCTATATATATATATATATATATATATATATATATACATATATATATATATATGTGTGTGTGTGTGTGTGTGTGTGTGTGTGTGTAATCATATATCCATTTCACTGTTTATATATATATGTATTATACTAGGGACACTCAATATATTTTGCCCCATCCTTTTCTCTTAGCTAAATAATAGGCCATGGGGCTGAAATGTCTTTTGGGCCGTAAGTTTGAACTTTCTGCGCTACATATAACCGGATTTTTCCAGTTTGAACCTCCCCTCCTTGTATAAAACCGATGGTTAACGCAGTTTCGAAAATGGCATCTGACAGTGATGTGCGTCGTAAACAGAGAGCTGTTATCGAGTTCTTAACCGCAGAGAAGGAAACAGTTAGAAATATTCACAAACGTCTACAAAACGTTTACGGAGATGCTGTTGTTGATCGAAGCACAGTTGGATGCTGGTCGAAACGTGTGAGATCATCGGAGAGAGGGAGAGCCAGCTTCGATGATGAGCCACGCAGCGGTCGCCCGGCATCGGCTGTGACATCTCACACTGTGCAACGTGCTAACAGCATCATTCGATCAAATCGACGCGTCACATACAAGGAGCTATCACTGGAGCTAGGAATTAGTGAAGGAAGTGTGAATACGATAATTCAGCAACTGGGATACTCGAAAGTGTGTTCACGGTTTGTTCCTCGCCAACTGACTGAAGATCACAAACAAAGAAAAGAAATTGCTTCTGAGTCGTTGGTTCGATAGGAGACAGAAGGGGATGACTTCCTTTCACGAATTGTGACTGGGGATGAGACTTGGGTACACCACTTTGAACCTAAAACAAAACGCCAGTCCATGGAGTGGCATCACGCAGACTCCCCACATAAGAAAAAGTTCAAAATGGCTCCCACTGCAGGAAAGGTTATGGCCACATCTTCTGGGACATGAAAGGGGTGATTCTGGTGGACATTATGAAGAAAGGACAAACAATCAACTCAGAGGCATATATTGCTACCCTACAGAGACTCCAGAGACGTATAAAGCGAGTTCTCGACAGGAGAGAAAACTGGAAGAGGTCCTTCTTTTGCACGATAACGCAAAACCACACAACAGTTTGCAAACAAGAGAGGCCATCACAAAAATGCGCTTGACTGCGTTACCCCACCCTCCATACAGCCGGGATCTGGCACCTTCAGACTTCCATTTGCTTGAGCCAATGAAGGATGCTATTCGTGGAAGAAAGTTTCAGAGTGACGATGAGGTTGTTGAGGAGGTTAAGAGGTGGCTCGAGCTGAACCCAGCGGACTTTTACCAGCAAGAAATAAAGGCCCTTGTTTCGAGGTGGAGGAAAGCCGTAGAAAAAGATGAAGATTATGTGGAAAAAAAAAACTTGTAAAAAATGTATGTAATTACTTGTGTACAAAATTTCTGGAACTTACAAAGGAAACTTGGAAAGAAAAAAAAAGGTTGGGCAAAATATATCGAGTGGCCTCGTATGATTGTAATTTGGTTTTTGTTGATAGAAAATCAGTGGTGTGGGTTAGATTCACTTTGAAAAAGTACATACATTGATGTCCACACACACACACACACACACACATACACAACAACACACCCACACATATATATACACTCATATATGGGCTACGTCGTAGCCAATGTCGTAACACCGCTTCCCGTTGATCAGCGAAGTTAAGCGACATTGGGTCTGGGTAGTAGTTGGATGGGAAACCGTCCTCCGCACCCAGATTATGTAGCGACCCGTGGTTCGGATCCCCGTAACGCTGTAGGTCCCTCCGTCATATGACCTTAGATGTTGCGAAGGAGGTTAAACAACCCCAATAAAAAAAAATCTATATATATATATATCTATATATATTATATATGGTGATAAGGCTATAATTCACGAGGAGAGGATGCCTCACGGGTGGGGCTGCTCGTATGTCATTAAAAAGTAAAGGTTTGACTGTTCCCGCGGAAAATTTAAATATCATTATGTTCATGAACTCACAGTGATCCCGCGTATATGCTTAGCATGTTATAGTGGGTAATAGTGTCGTGATAATTAATGTGAAAGGATGGTTATGCATGGAGCTGGTGGTATCTGGAACGTGATTTAAAGGTACAAGAAGTGGGCACTCCTACTAGCATCCCCTTCCCATTCCCCTCCTCCGCCCCACCCCCACCATATACACTGCGAATCTTCCGTTTAATAGTAAAAGTTTTGGAGCAAGTGTAGTTTACGTCCCCCTGATGCAAAAGGGGACACAAACTATACTACGTCAAAGATGGGGAAGTAAGAAAATAAGAAAATTTATGGGGAAGTAAACTACACTAGGATCTTTAGGAGACATTTTTTAAATGAATCCATCAAATAAAACGTTAAAATTAACGAAAATATTACGACTTAACCTAACCAATCGTCAATTTCTATATATGTAGTGACTACTGAAGTGGCAGAGACGTTCAAATACCTTAGCAATGTTCCATCAACACAATTAGCGATATTCCATCAAAACAAACACGACCAAAATGACGTCACACAAGCACGACTAAGATGACGTCACAGCGCGGGAATAAGTCAAGGCATCACACTTCAACTTCGTTACAAGGACTTCTGGATGCGGCTTAATCTCTCTCTTCGAACACCAGCACCAGTGACCCCAGAGCTACCACCATGTAAACATCTTTTGTGCAGGCCTCATTTGGGCCTGGTGTCATTCACCTAACTTTATATAAAGACTAATCATTACCTGGCGCGTTATTAATATCAAGTCATTATTATATTGAAATCATAATTCAAGTGTACACATTATTTCGGCTGTAAACAATCAACGTATTCTATCTCATTCATAAATCATTTATTTTGTTTAATAAAGGAAGAAAATTCATTCTATCAATCAACCTAATTAATAACTTAATTAATAACGTTATTTGATCGGCAAAGATCTGGTCACCTCGGCCTAAGCATTTATCATTAACTATCAATTAATAATCAATTATCATCATTCTTATTATAGCACCGATTTACGCAATAAATTGGTATTATATATATATTATGAAAATTATTTCACGAAAGTAACACGTGAAAAATATTTATGATGATAAAACCACGAAGGAAAGGAAACACAAAACGGTGCTCAAGCGCTTTCGTCTAATGACATCCTCAGGAACACTGAAATACATAAAAGGTTCCGGCCTATATATAGGTTACAGAAATATAAATAAATAACATACATACACCAAACACATATACTGTACATATATATATATATATACATACATATCTACACACATACACATATATATACATATATATGCGATAAACGGAGAAGTAAAAATAAAACTTAAAAATTAAGGATAGAGGATTAACAAGAGGCAAATCGATTTTTAGCACAAGATCAAATGAGTTATAAAAATAATACAAATTTATACTGGAGATACGCCCGGGTTTAACACTTGCCTTCTTAGAGTCAAGTTTCGATATATATAAAATTATACCAAAGATTGAGTGTCCTACCCTTTTATCTAGGTTTGTTTTAAAAGGAATTCAAAACAACAGGATCGAGTTGAAAAAGACCTTTGCTTATGTTGAAGTTATTTGAAAGTTGAATAATGGCAGACTCAAGAATATTTCTATTGACAATATTGCTCGAATGAAATAAACTGAAGCATTATTCCAATCAATACAGTGGGATAACTCTCGACAAATGGACAAAAGACACTGGACAACTGTCCTGTTCGACGGAATATTGATGCTGTTTTATACGTGTGTGCAAATCCTTTCCCGTCTGACCTATGTAAAAGGAATCACATTGTTTACACCCAATTTTATAGATAATGCCTGAATTATTGGTAGGGCTATTTTTTACTATGATATTTTTCACAATATTGTTATATGAAATACTACATTAATATCCAAAGTTTAAGTACATTAGCAATGCCTAAAAAGCCCGGGAAAAATGGAAGTACTAAAATATTTTTTGACAAAGTACGAGTGTTATTATTGACACGATAGAAAGTTCGTTTTGCCTTGTTGAGACAAGATTCCATAAACCCATCTGCGTTTATGGAATCTTGTCTCAACAAGGCAAAACGAACTTTCTATCGTGTCAATAATAACACTCGTACTTTGTCAAAAAATATTTTAGTACTTCCATTTTTCCCGGGCTTTTTAGGCATTGCTAATGTACTTAAACTTTTGGATATTAATGTAGTATTTTCATATAACAATATTGTGAAAAATATCATAGTAAAAATAGCCCTACCAATAATTCAGGCATTATCTATAAAATTGGGTGTAAACAATGTGATTCCTTTTACATAGGTCAGACGGGAAAGGATTTGCACACACGTATAAAACAGCATCAATATTCCGTCAGAACAGGACAGTTGTCCAGTGCTCTTTTTGTCCATTTGTCAGAGTTATCCCACTGTATTGATTGGAATAATGCTTCAGTTTTATTTCATTCGAGCAATATTGTCAATAGAAATATTCTTGAGTCTGCCATTATTCAACTTTCAAATAACTTCAACATAAGCAAGGTCTTTTTCAACTCGATCCTGTTTTTTGAATTCCTTTAAAACAAACCTAGATAAAAAGGGTAGGACACTCAATCTTTGGTAAACTTGTAAGCTACTTTATTTACTTTTAATCTTCAATTTATTTTTATATACAGTATATCGAAACTTGACTCTAAGAAGGCAAGTGTTAAACCCGGGCGTATCTCCAGTATAAATTTGTATTATTTTTATAACTCATTTGATCTTGTGCTAAAAATCGATTTGCCTCTTTGTTAATCCTCTAATCCTTAATTTTTAAGTTTTATTTTTACTTCTCCGTTTATCGCATATATATGTATATATATGTGTATGTGTGTAGATATGTATATATATGTATATGTGTTTGTGTGTATGTATGTTTATTTATATTTCTGTAACCTATATATAGGCCGGAACCTTTTATGTATTTCAGTGTTCCTGAGGATATCATTAGACGAAAGCGCTTGAGCACCGTTTTGTGTTTCCTTTCCTTCGTGGTTTTATTCATCATATATATATATATATATATATATATATATATATATAAATTGACGATTGGTTTGGTTAAGATCGTAATATTTTCGTTAGTTTTAACGTTTCATTTGATTCATTTGATTAGGTATACGCGGACAAACTACACTAGGATAATGTAAGGGAACGTAAACTACCCTAGGCACCACAGGGGGACGTAAACTACAGTTGCTCCAAAGTTTTTGACGGTGACCGCGGGGAATGTATGTTTCATTACGTTATAATCGTGCAGTGATTCCGTGTATATATTTTTATGTCACAGTTAGTAATAGTTACATAATTAATGTGAAAAGATGCCTGAGCATCGAACCGGTGGTATCTGGAGCATTATTTAAAGGGACGAGAAGTGGGATCCCTATCGGCGTTCCCTCCATCTCCACCCTAACCATCCCTACCATCTACGCTCCCCCGCAAGCCTGTTCCTCCATCGATACAGATACAATGGGACCGTCTGTTGAAAATCGTGTTCTTGTAGAAAATCCTTTGTTATGTTTTATATTTAACAAAGTAGATCATATTAGGTCAGACCTTCTCGTACCTGTTGTCATGATTTCTATGATTCGGAAGAAATAGAACATGCGAGAGTACAGTTAAACACCTTGTTCAGTGCTACCCTCCCAACTCGTAGAGGTAATTCTGAAACGAGAATATCCTAAAAGACATTATAAATAAAGTATCGACCCTTCGGGATAATGAGAACAATATTACCTTCTACGTCACTAATTTCCATAGAATACCCATAATCTCTATGGGTGATGTAGACGTCTCGGTACTCCTCAAACAGTACATGAAGTACAAAAGTCGTAGTTGAACTGAAACACCAGACGTGGTGTCAAATCAGAAAAATACGATTTCGCTAGAACAATTCCGGTCAGAGTTAGATGCGTTGAAAGAGACGCTCTTCCCAAAGCCCAATTATTCGGAAGTTGTTCAGCAAGTCAGAACCCCAAGAAGCGCGTCTGGCAGCGAGGGAAACGAAATCCCCTCCCCCAACTCTCCCCCTGAATGTGGGGTGGAAACGCAGCATGCCTGGGAAGCGGTCAACCTCCTTCCCGTTCAGGAAAGGACCCCTGCTCCCGATTTCACAATGAGGAACGGGGACTGTCCGATGCCAAGAGAGGAGCCATCGCTGCCCTCTTCCTTACCTTCCACTGCAGGGGAGAGGCGTTCGATTACTCAAACGCCTCGCTCGGTGTGCAGTTCCTCCCCCTCCCACCGAAGAAGGAGCACGCGCGTCCGTCAGGATATAAACACCGCTAACAGACCCTCATCAAGCCACATAGTAGGGGAGGGGGCTTCCTCTCCCCTCAAGGTCGTGCCACCCATCCCCCAGGCAGGCGAACCCTGCCTCAGGGAGATCGAGGGAGGAAGACGGGTGGGTCACTGTTAACAGGCGCTCTTCCCGAAGGTTTCCTCAACCGGTCTCCGCGGCGAGGCCACCGATGGGGAATCTCACCCTCTTTGCGTCGCGAATTCAGCTCTCGAACGAAGCAAGCGATATTCGATACATGATGGAAGAAGTCATTGGTGAACACAGTATATTGTTAGTTAATAAACTAAACACAAAATCTCCGTATTATAACTCATTTAAAGTAATAAATAATTAAAGGTGTAAATTCGCATTTCAACTAGTACAATATGAGTCAGTGGCCAGACGGTATTATTGTTAAGGAGTTTATTCACTTTTCCAGGATATTGATAACACGCAAAATAATAATAATAATAATAATAATAATAGGCGCCCTAACGGTAATGCCTGAAATTTGTACTGTGTATAATAATAATAATCATATTAATAATAAATTTTCTATCAGTCATGGCGGATAACTTGTTGAAAATAGTCTCATATAATGTAAGGTCAGTGAGGAATTCAATTGGAGATGTTCATAAAATCCTTGATACTCCTGCAAGAGCACTGGTTACCTAAGCAAGAGCTAAAATTCCTCTCTACCATCTATGATGACTTTATGTACTATGCGTCATCAGCAGTAGACTTGTCAGATGAATTAATGTACGGTAGGCCTTTTGGTGGTGTTGCTTTCTTAATAAGGAAAAATTTGTCAAACCATATAATTTTTAACAAGCGATAATGTAAGGTTGTTAGGCATTGAATTACAAGTGAACAATGATTGCATATTAATTGTAAACTGTTATTTACCATACAGCAACGGAAGTAATCTAGATGAATACATTGATTTGCTGCACAAAATTAAGTCATTATCAGATAACCCCAAATATTTTCACTCTATAATAATAGAGGACTTTAACGCGCATGTGAACTCCGAATTCTTTGTAGAATTGGGTAACATGTGCGATTCGGCCAAATTAAGTATGTGACATGTGCGATTTGGCCAAATTAAGTATAAGTGACATGTATTAGGGGTAACCAGTGGTAATTTTACATACGTTAGTGATATGAGTGGTACCACCAGGTGGATTGATCATTGTCTCACTAGTAATAATCTAAAGGTTCGAATTGTTAGAGTTCATATTCTGCGTGATTTCCTTCTTTCTAATCATAGACCACTAGAACTATTAATTAATTTTACCACTTTATGCGCAACACGACATAAGAACCCAGTAGGTAAGAATAATCGCGTCGATTGATCTAATGTTAATATGCAACAAAGAATAGAATACAAAGGCAGAACAGGTCACCTCTTTAATAATTTAGAAATTTTGCATCTCGCCTGTAGTAATCCTTGCTCAAATGATTCTCACTCTAAACTCATAGATAGATATTATAGTATGATAGTATCCCTGTTAAGAGAAGCAGGAAGCCCCCTGATTAAATCTTACAACTATCATACTAAGATTATTCCTGGATGGAATGATTTTATTGCCCCCCTGAAGAGAGAATCGAAAGACGCCTACGATTTGTGGTGCTTTCATGGTAAACCCAGATTAGGACCAGTATACATGAATATGTGTAGAAGTAGGGGGTCAGTATAAGGCGGCCATAAGGCGATGTAAACAGGAAGAAGAGTCTATTCGAGCATCTAAAGCCTGTGAAGCTCGCATAAACAACAATAATAAAAAATTTTGGAAATTTGTTAAGAATAAAACGGGTGTCAAAAGTGTCCTCCCTCCGACAATCGATGAGGTGTCGGGGGAGGATGAAACTGCAAAGCTGTGGAAAAACCACTACTCTAACATTCTTAACAGTGTGAGTAGGGATCATCTTAAGATAGATTGCAGCGAAACGACTGTGGGAGGGACAAGAGAAAATACTGTAATATCATTTCTGAAGTAAAGAGATTAATTAAAGAGTTGCAGACTGGTTCTGCGTCAGGGGTAAATGGCCTATCGAATGAGCACTTAAAATATGCCACTAACGTAGTATGTCTGCATATATCATTGCTCCTATCAGCCATGCTTGCTCATAGCTATATCCCTGCAGAGTTCATGAAGGTATATATCTTGCCGCTGGTCAAAAATAAGTGTGGAGACATTCTGTCCCACAATAATTACAGGACTATTGTTGTCGCTTCCTGCTTGAAACTACTAGAAAAACTCTTGTTACTCCGATTAAATGATTACCTATGAACATCTAATCAGTTTGGTTTTGAAAGGTCCCACTCAACTGAGCTGTGTATATATGTACTTAAAGACACAATATCTAAATACATTGACAGTAATTCAACTATTTATAGCTGTTTCCTAGATAAGTAAGGCACAAGATAGAGTGAACCACAATATTTTATTTAGAAAACTAGAAGACAGGAAGGTTCCCATGTACATATTAAATTTATTGAAATTTTGGTATTCCCACCAATCTTTTACCGTTAGGTGGGGCAATGTACTATCCGAATGTTTTGGCTCCTCTTGCTGGGTGAGACAAGGCTCCTTGCTCTCCCCTATGCTGTTTAATGTGTATATTGACGGATTAATTGCTTCTCTTAATGAGGCAACAGTGGGATGTTGTATAGATAACACAAGGATAAATAACTTCGTTTATACCGATGATATGGTGTTAATAAGTCCCACTGTTAAAGGTCTGGATCGGCTACTAAAAGTCTGCGAAGTGTATTCGTAGAAACATAATATTCTTTTTAATGTTACAAAAACTAAGGTTATGCAATTTCATCCTAAAAGCTGCAATCAGCCAGCTGATATTAGGTTTAAAATGAAAGGTGAAGTAATTGAGGAAGAACAAGAGTTTAAGTATTTGGGTCAAACTATTACCAGCTCCTTGAGTGATGACTCGAATATAAGAAAACAATCTCGAAGCCTTTGTGCTAAAACGAATATGACTATAAGGAACTTTCGGTTTTGTACAAGTGCAGCTAAAGACACTCTCTTTCGTACTTTCTGCAGTAATAGACTCTTACATAAATTACCCCTTGAGATGCTCAGCTTCGCAAATGTTTGCTACCCGCAATGTCCCGAGCTTCCTGGAGGTAACAAGACGTGCTCAATACAGTCTAATGCAAAGAATTAAAAAATCAATCAACCCGATTATCCAAGCTATCCATAAGTCCTGCCGTTTATCCTCTAAAGCAGGGGTTCTTCACCTTTTTTTTTTAAGTAAGCAAATTTTTGGCACTTAATTACAGAGTGAGCAACATATATAAAAAAAAGCCTTAAACTTAAACTTAAAGTTTAAATTAGATAAATATTTAACTATTTAAATATTTCTTTAAACGCATGCAAACTTCATAATGCTTGATTAAAATTTTTAGGTATATTGAAAAACATCAATAAGTTCTAATTCTGCAGCTGCTATTTCCTCTTGTTTGAAAATTTGTGTCAGATCATCAATCTCGAAATTTATGTAGTTTGTCAATAATTGAAAGTTTGGTAGATGCTCGTTTAAGTGTTTGAACGTCTCTTCGAACTCGTCACTAATGTTTTCGAGTGCTTTTACTACGAGTGATGGACAGTTGCTAGCAGTTTCAGCCAAACTTTTTTAAGTTCAGGAAAATTATTAAGATTCTCCTTAGAAACTTGGCTCTGAAAAAGTTTTTTTTTTTAAATCCCGTAATTTCCTCATATAAGGCAACAACAAAATTATTTTTCCTTGCAACCTCAGATTTAAGTCGTTTAAATGGCTAAAAATGTCGACCATGAATGAAAATGTTATCTTGAAGTCAGCAGTAAAAATTTCAGGAAAAATATTATCCTTTTTGCTTTGCATTAGAAAAGCAGGCTTTGTTCGTGAGCAACATTTGCCCATTTGAAGAGCAACATGTTGCTCGCGAGCGACAGGTTAAGAACCCCTGCTCTAAGCTATGGAATTCTTGGAACGAAAACGTCTGTCTGTAGCTCCACTTAATTCCAACATTACTGTATTATTTCTAATGAACTGTATATATTTCTATCCTTAGTATGTGAATTGTCATTGTATTAATAATATTTGTCATATTTATGTTGCACACAGACCGTGCATGGAACAAGGAGCTCTTCTGGGAAAATTAAATCCACTATAGTCCGAATAAGTAATGGTAAATGACAAACACTATAGTTTTTTCTTTTTCATGATGTTAGCTCGAGGTGGGCAACGGGTCACTCGCAAAGAGGCCCCAAAATATAGCTTCCTTCACCAGCTATTTGCCAAGCAGATAGGATCCAGCTTTGAGACAGAGCCTGTAATAAAGCTTGGTGTATATATATATATATATATATATATATATATATTAATATACACTACCAGTCAAAAGTTTAAGTACACCCTGAAATATTCATAAATTTTAAATTTTGTTTAAAGTTTTTTATTTATTAACTAGGTTATCACGACACAAATTCTTAAGTACAAACATGGGAACTTAAATAACAACAAATCAGGACAATTTACCAAAAGCAAAGTCTAAATTTTAGATTCATCAAAATAGCCTCCTCTAGCAGCAATTACAGCAGAACAAATTCGAGGCATGCGCTCAACAAGAGAAAGAAGATAATCTGGTGAAAGCTGTTGCCAGCACTCTTGTAAGAGTTCCCAGAGCTTTTGAGCACTGGATGGCTGCTTGGCTTTCTCTTGTCGATCCAGTTCATCCCACAATAGCTCGATGGGGTTCAGATCCGGGGACTGTGCTGGCCATTCCATAACTGTGAGCTGACGTTGCCGTTCTTTCTGCTTCACGTAATTTTGACACAGCTTGGAAGTGTGTTTAGGATCGTTGTCTTGCTGCATTATGAACTGTTGGCCAACTAGTCGCAGTCCAAATTGGATGGCATGGCGCTGTAGAATGCTGTGATAGCCAAGTTGGTTCAGTATTCCAGTGACTTTGTGGAGATCTCCAACTTGCTCCCTTGCAAAACATCTCCAGACTATCACACTTTCTCCACCGTGCTTCACTGTTGGCACAACACACTGCTGTGTCATTCTTTCACCCACTCTGCGCCGCACAAATACTCTGCGTTTGGATCAAAAAACTTTGAACTTTGATTCGTCAGTCCAAAGGACAAATTTCCACTGCTCAACAGTCCGTTTTTGGCGTTTTTTAGCTCAGGCTAGCCTTTTCTTTTTGTTCTAGAGTCTTACTATTGGTTTCTTTGGTGCAGTTCGTCCTTTTAATCCTGTCTCTCTTAGTCTTCTGCGAACAGTTGATGTTGAAACTGTTGTACTTCTGGAGTTGTTCAGCTGGGCTTTGTTTTGAGGTGCTGTGAGGCGTCTGTTGCGCAGACTGGTGACTCGGATATACTTGTCCTCTGAGTCTGTTGTGGTTCTTGGTCGCCCTTACCTTTTTCTGTCCTTATTTTGACCAGTTTCTTCGTACCGTTTAATGGCACAAGCAACCGCATTCACAGCAACTTTTATTTTTTTTGCAATTTACCTCAGTGATTGGCCCTCATTTCTCAAAGTTACAGTCGACTGTCTTTTTTCTGTTGTTAACTGAGCTTTGGCACCCAGTTCTGCTTTTTGAAACACAGAAATATATCTTAAACTACAAAGTTAGCTCCTCTGCAAGGATTTTATATGTAAAGACCTGCAGCGCATGTTAATAACTGAACATATGTATTAACATACTCCTGAAGAAACACACTACCCCAGTAAAGACTTTTAAACTGTTTTTGGACCTTTGTGCAGAGCTAATGGCATTAATTTTAGGTTGCATGCTAGACGTAAATTAACACATTTTGAAGGCTATTTTGAAGAAACTTCTGTGTTACAACACACTGCATAGGGCAGATGCACTGAAGCATACAATATGAAAGCCAGGTAAGCAAATTCATCTCTAGTACCTGTTAAGTTTACATTTGAAGTTTATGTCATGAGCTAAGCAGCAAAACATTGGAAATTAGTAAGTGTACTTAAACTTTTGACTGGTAGTGTATATATATATATTATATGAAACAATAATAATAATAAAAATAATAATAATAATAATAATAATAATAATAATAATAACTAGAAATACTGATTGGTTAAGCCATGCCCACATTTTTATTTTTAATTTATTTAATTTTTATTTATATGTATTTTGGTGGCCACTAAAGTTCATAGAAGGACGTCACGTATATTTATATACAAAAATTTTGTATTTATTTTTATTTTATATTTATTTTTATTTTTACTTCTCAACCCTCACAGTCCTTCATATATATATATATATATATATATACACATTTCAACTGCAAACAATACACAGTATAATTAACGTAAAGAACGACGCTTGTATAGAAGAACGGTCCGCGCAAGATGAGGAGGGAGAACGAACAAATTTATTTTTATTTTTTATTTTATGTTTAATTTTCTTTGGCTAAGTAAGCCTTATATTTACACAATCAAACCTTTGTTTACACTTATCAGTCCTGTTGTTTACACAGCTGTGCCTAAAATTTTATTCTTTGGTGGTCTCCCTCCCCGTCCTCCACCCCTCTAATTCGATGCGCAAGTACTGTCCTACTTATTGATTTCAATCATCCTAAAACCGCTAAATCATCGTAGTAGGTTGTGATGCTCAAAAATAGACTTTCGCATCCTGCTTCATGATCGATGGATGCATTCTCTAAATTTAACTTTTTAGGATTATCTTCCTCCATTTAATCCACAACACACTTGTTTAAGATGCCTACATTAACTTTCTGAAGCTCTATCTTGAATTGAGGATCGAAGAAGATTGAAACAAACACCATTTTGTTATTCCAAAAGATACGTAACTTTTTTTTGCACTTCTTCAATCATGGTAATACCAACATAATTATCTGTGACACTAACAGAAGTACTAGCCAAGGCTTTTTCTAAGATTAACTTCAGAGCGACTATTGCTGGAATATTTACAATTATGGCTTCCCTTTTGCTCCATTCTTTCGTAATATTCTCAAATGGTTTTAATACACGCTCAATTTTTTCAATAACGCACGATTTTGTATAATGAACGCGAAAGAATTATGCATCTCCTAGGTTGTTTCAAAGTATGACAGGTTAACTTCTATCAGTTCGTAGTGTAGTGGCTCGCGCCCTCACTTCCTACTCAAGAAGTGACGGGTTCGAACTGTGGTGGGGGCGATTTTGTATTATGCAAAATCGTGCGTGTTCATACATAATATTCCATTTATGGGACCCAGCGTTGTCCACGATAATTTGAATGAAATGCTGGTCATTGCCTCGAGTGCGGGAGGGTTAATACGTAAAATGCCTTTGGAAGCGAAAGCATTATGCGTACTCTCGTTTGTTTAAAAGTATGATAAGTTGTGTTAACTTCCATCCTGCCGTAATGTAATCGCTCGCGCTCTCACTTTTTATTCAAGAGGTGGTGGATTCGAACCTTGGTGGGTCAATTTTTGCATATATATATATATATATTATATATATATATATATATATAACCTGGGATCTTGCAGACAGGTCCAGATCCAAATATTGTAAACGGGGGAACATCAATCTTTTATTATAATACGTGAATCAAAATACAGTTTCAAGTGCGTATGTCATGCACAATATTTCAGTCATCTGAAAGTATGTAACTAAGCATGGCTAACATGAGTAAGGCCCATTTCACAAATATCTATTTTTAGGGGAGAGGAAGGTGTCTGTTTTTTTTACCCTGGTTGACTACATGCTTATTTCACACAGCGCAGTTCATCCACAAATTGTACCAGAAACGTTATTCAAGTGTTATTTGTATCACATATTTAAAGAATATGGAAGGACATTCTTTGCTGTGCTCCATATTCTTTGCTAATTATTTATTATTAAAGGATTATAGTATTAATTCCGTATATTTTAGTTTATTGTGTTTATTATTAAAAGTATAAATAGCTCAATTCCTAAAACTTTACGCTTATATTATGTTAATATTTAGAGAGATTTGGGGATCAACTCAGTGTAAGTCTAGTTTTTAGTCTGATTAGAGTAATTAGGACCCAGTAGCTCAAAACAACCAAGAGATATTATAGACACTAAAATTGCGAAATTGTGTACAGAGTTAAAGAATAAATGTTTAAGATGTCCTTTGACTGTGACTGTATGGTTTGACCTCAGTCGATGGACCTCCTCTTGATTCCCGAGGAAACTACAAACAAGTTTTCCAACCGCAAAACGAGGAAGGTTTTGAAATTTTTCGAGGCCGCTTCAGATTTCAGTTGAGACAAAAAGGGAAAAACTCGCCCACTTTGCCTCAAAGAAGTTTCACTTGTAGTCGTTAGCAAATGGGCCTTCCAGCCACAAATGAGGAAAATATTTTGGATCACCTGAAGATCAGGGCCCCCAGCCTCAATTACCAAATGATATCTTCGTTAAAACTAACGAAAATATCACGACTTAACCCAACCAATCGTCAAGGGTGTACAGTTGACCTAACCGGGCATTCAATTTAATTTATTATTATATTTGGTACTGTAAAGCAAAAAACAAGAATACATAGGGGCCTGATCTTCAGGTGATCCAATATTTTATTACCGTGAGTAGGAATTTTTCTTTAAAGATGAATTTACAAGAAAAGAAAAGGAGTCTTCGTCTCAAAATATCGTCTATGCCCATGTGACGTCATAGCCCACAGAAGTATGCTCAAGCCAACATACGCACGTACGCACAAATTTGTGCATATACACATATTTCCCAACTCGTGTGTCCGCGTGCATACATGAGTACGCACATAAATGTACTAGTTTGAAAAATGCGTCCTGTAAAAAGCAAATTTGTTTTTGTTTGAATAATAATAAACTTCAATAAAGAACAGGAAAAGAATAACCCACAAAAGATATTTGACATTAAAAATTCTAAGTTAAAAAATTAAAAAATATTTAACGGTAGCTTTTAACATGTGCACTGAGACTAGAATTTTCATCAAGATGTGGGAAATTCTTTCATCGAACAGTGCCCTCGAGTGATGACAGTATTTTCATCAAACTTCGATGCGTGATGAAATACTTTTCTTGGAATTGATTCCTTGAAAATAATTTAATCGAAGTGGGTGACACCATCTATTGGAGGAAATGTCAATTAAAATAAACTGAAAAGGTATTTACGTAACCAAGTGTAATTACATGCATATCAATTTTATGCTAATCAGGAACAACCTACTAAGAGTAACTTAAGTTTTAAGATTAAATACATTACAAATAAACTTGGCGAACTGCCATGTTACCCATTCGGCCAAGAGACATTAAGATATGTACAGGGTGTCCCATAAGTCCGGCATCATAGGAAAAATAATAAAAAAAGGCAAACAAAAGCTTTTATTTACAGAACGTGCTCAATATGTCCACCATTGTTTTCAATACACAAATTCAGACGTGATACCCAGTCAGCAAGCACACGGTGAATGATGTCAGGAGTAATGGTGTTACATGCCCCAGTAATGCGCTGCCGCAAATGTTCAACACTCCTAATTTTCTCTGCGTATACCAGCGCTTTCAAGTGGTCCCAGAAATAAAAATCTAGTGGCGTGAGATCCGGGCTTCTAGCTGGCCATTCCACAGGCCCTCGACGTCCTATCCAATGACCAGGGAATTGTTGGTACAGGTATTCCCTTACTTGGGTGCTGTAATGTGCAGGAGCGCCGTCTTGCTGGAACCATGTTGGGAAATTTCCTTCTTCGTTCAAGACACTGGGAAATGCTTCTTCCTTGAGCATACGTAGGTAGGTGCCTCCAGTGACATGTTCATCGAAAAAGAGGGGGCCTATGATGCGATCCTTCCAAATGCCACACCATACCATCACCCGAGATGCACCTTGTTTCTTTGAAGAGGTATACCAGTGAGGGTTGTTTTGAGACCAGTAGCGGGTGTTCTGTCGATTTACCTCACCATTTCCATAAAAAACAGCCTCGTCACTGAACAGAATGGTGGACGGGAAATTGGCATCCCGAGCATAAGAAAAATATGAATTTCTCCTATGATGCCGGACTTATGGGACACCCTGTATTATGTACTGAGAGAGTTTTGTATATATACACTTTCGCATTATTTTCAGTATGTATATTTTACTATGTATACTATATATATATATATTAATATATATATATATAGAGAGAGAGAGAGAGAGAGAGAGAGAGAGGCGTCAAGCTGGGCGGAGCTTAGAACTCTGTGCAGCGTCACGCATTTACTGAGCTGAACAACTTTTTGGCCACATAAACTTTGCTTTCAACTTTTTGTAATGAAAGGATTTGTTCGATGTTTACATCGAATTATTCGCGACGTCCTCTACCTTTTGGTTTGAAGTACTTGTGGTGTAGTTTCTTCTGAAAAAGGTCATAGCCTTCAGAAGAGTCGTCCGCGTAGTGCTAGTACGTGAACAATAAATGCATACATAAATCCAGCAAGACATAATTATAGCTGTGGTGCATAACTTCCTCACCAGATTGCAGTGGGTGCGAGGGCAGAAAGGGCGCTGGATTGAGTATATCATGCACTGCCAGATCTTTATGATTGTATAGAAATGTTTATATCAACAGAAAAGTACACGTTTGTAGTTTCAAATTATGATTTTATTTTCTCTCGGCATTCATTTGTTTCTGAAAAACATGTTCTTAAAGTTGTGAAGGTTTTCTGACCACTCTGTATATATATATATATATATAATATATATATATACAGTATATGTAGAGGTCAGACAAAGAAATTCCATTTCCTCGCCGTTCGCAGACATCTTTGAATCATCAGGAATCGAAAAACACACGTGGTTTGTCAAGGAGAGAGAAACAAAAGGACGTTTGTGTTTTTCCCAAAAAGGCCCGCGAAAAGTTAGCGTCTTACTTGCTTATATAAGTTAGAGTTCACTGAAACGCGCTCTCACTCCGCTTTTTTACTTCTCCCCGTGAGTCTCTTCACGTAGCGCCGCTTCGACCTCAGTCGGCCTCAGTCCTTCAAGTCACACTTCAACCATACAAGAAACGAAGCAACACTTGAGGTGACTCTACAATTCCATCTTGCAAGAAACATCACTGCTGTAGGCGCTTTCCGTTGGCCCCTTTTCAACAAGTCTCCACCGGATGTCAACACTCATCCTCTCGCCGGCAAGGCCAGTCTGACTACAGAAGCACCCTTCGAGGCCCAGGCCCTCTACAGTCTCCAAGGTCATCTACGGCGAAACGCAATACGGTGGAACCTTCACCTAGGCCTACAGTCTCGTCATCTACGGCTAAACGCAATACGGTCAACCCTTCACGTAGGTCTTCAATCTCCAGAGTTACTCATCATCTCGGTAAGCCTCTTCGGCCCTTACTCGGCCTACAGTGTTTGTGTACGTCGTGCTTTCGCAAGCTCTGCCTAATCACGTAGGCCCTAAAAGTGTTCCCATTACCGTTCAAACTAACCCTCTCATCTCTAAGACCACAGTAGGCCTTTTCAAGTGTTGTACCAATACCGTAATTTTGTGTCACCCTGTTATTGTGCTCTTTCATATAACTCATTTATTTTGCATCCGTTTATTTATGCCAGGGGTGGGGAAACTTTTCAGTACCAAGGGCGAAAATCGATAACATAAACACCTCCGCGGGCGTCTGGCAAATTTTAAGCTTATATACAGCGTGTCCCAAACAAATGTATACCCACTTTGTTCGATAATACCAGCTATGAGGATAATAAATATATTACTTTTTATATGTTTTTTAATAAAGAATCTTCTCCTGAATCTAAATATGGAATTATTTTTATTAAAAATTGAAGAACAAAAAAGTTACAGATGTTTAAATTATAATTATTATTTTCGAGACTTCATGTGCGATATTTTCTAATATTTTAACCGACTGTTTTGAGATACTTATGTTTAGTGTTGATATTGAAGCATAAATGTTGTAATTATTAGTTAATTCAAAAAATTTACAAATTCCATGGTTAAATGACACTTTATCTAAGATGTTCGACGTCTTCCAGAACGTTGTTTTTGTAAGTTTTGCACAGTGCCGTCGGTTTCAAACTTATCTCGTATACGTGCAAAAATATTAGAAAATATCGCACATGAAGTCTCGAAAATAATAATTATAATTTAAACATCTGTAACGTTTTTGTTTTTCAATTTTTAATAAAAATAATTACATATTTAGATTCAGGAGAAAATTCTTTATTAAAACACATATAAAAGTAATATATTTATTATCCTCATAGCTGGTATTATCGAACAAAGTGGGTATACATTTCTTTGGGACACGCTGTATATAAGATGTATTTTAAAAAGCTATTTGCTGGGCTGTAAATAAATAATTTTTAGTAAATAATAAATACCTAAGCGGGCGAATTGAAATTAGCTCGTGGGCGAAATTTCGCCCGCGGGCGAGGGTTTCCCCACCCCTGGTTTATGCCCCTGTAATGCATTTCATCTTTCCGACCTAATCCATATACTGTGCCGTACTGTATTTTCATATTTGTGTTATCAATAGGCTTCATTATTTATTCTGTGTTCACTGCTGCATATCTCATTACTCATTAGCCTATCTGAATTAGCGTATTTACTTAACAATTAGACTGTATAACCATTCCTTATCGGTAAGAACCAGTCAACTTTAGCATCATAGTATAAATGTCGTTATATAATTGTTGATCATTATAAATACCTTTATTGAACTGTTAATCTCTGTGAAAAAATAATCGACTTATTTTCCTAATTTAACACAAAACAACATAGTAATTTCTCTCTCCTTATTAAATAGTTTATTTGGACAGCAGGCCCAAATTGGTGACCCCTAATTTCATATAATTTTATTCAGTAATTATAGTAAGTAAGCCTACTTTCTTAGCCACATCAAATCGGTGATCCGTAGGCCACTATATATATATATATATATATATATATATATATATATATATATATATATATAATATATATATAAGTAATGCAGTATGGATCTATCCTTTTGGTTCTCTCTCTCTCTCTCTGTGTCTATATATATATATATATATATATATATATAACGTAAAGAACGACGCTTGTATAGGAGATATTCCGCGCAAGACGAGAGAGAGAGAACGAAACAAATGAAAAAATGAGGTAACCACCCAGGAATCGAACCCGGGATCTTCCGATTGCCGGTCAGATGCGATACCATTACACCATGGGCCTCACTCTTCCAAATGCCGTAATTCTTCTACATACTCGCAGAAACCAATGCCCCAAGGGTGCACCTCCCGCATGCCGTAACATTATATACATTCAACTGCAAAGAACACGCAGTATAAATAACGTAAAGAACGACGCTTGTATAGGAGATATTCCGCGCAAGACGAGAGAGAGAGAACGAAACAAATGAAAAAATGAGGTAACCACCCAGGAATCGAACCCGGGATCTTCGATTCCTGGGTGGTTACCTCATTTTTTCATTTGTTTCGTTCTCTCTCTCTCGTCTTGCGCGGAATATCTCCTATACAAGCGTCGTTCTTTACGTTATTTATACTGCGTGTTCTTTGCAGTTGAATGTATATAATGTTACGGCATGCGGGAGGTGCCCCCTTGGGGCATTGGTTTCTGCGAGTATGTAGAAGAATTACGGCATTTGGAAGAGTGAGGCCCATGGTGTAATGGTATCGCATCTGACCGGCAATCGGAAGATCCCGGGTTCGATTCCTGGGTGGTTACCTCATTTTTTCATTTGTTTCGTTCTCTCTCTCTCTCGTCTTGCGCGGAATATCTCCTACACAAGCGTCGTTCTTTACGTTATTTATACTGCGTGTTCTTTGCAGTTGAATGTGTGTATATATATATATATATATGTATATATATATATAGGGCTACGTAGTGGCCGATGTCGTAACACCGCTTCTCGGAGATCAGCGAAGTTAAGCGACATTGGGTCTGGTAGTAGTTGGATGGGAGACCGTCCTCTGCGCCCAGATTATGTAGCGACCCGTGGTTCGGATCCCACGTAAAGCTGTGTAGGTCCCTTCCGTCATATGACCTTACTTAGATGTTGCGAAGGTTAAACAAACCCAATTGAAAAAATATATGTATATATATATATATGATGAATAAAACCACGAAGAAAAGGAAACACAAAATGGTGCTCAAGCGCTTGAGCACCATTTTGTGTTTCCTTTCCTTCGTGGTTTTATTCATTATAAATATTTTTCACTGTTACTTTCGTGAAATAATTTTCATATATATATATATATATATTATAGTGATGTAGGTCACATCCGCATCCGCGGAACATCCGCATCCGCACTTTGGACTGCGGATGTCGTGCGGATGTGGACCGTTGAGATAAAACGTCATTAATAAGTGGAAATTATCAAATTCTACTATAATAATAGAACTAGTTCATTGTGCGCAAAAGTGATGCAAGCGACAAGACGAGAGGCTGTTCTTGTATGAAGTTACTCTCTTGCAACGTACTTAGATCCACGTTACAAAGCTAAGTTATTTTCACCTAGTACATTAGAACGAGTTAAATCATCACTTGGCAAAGCAGTTGAAGAGCTTCAATCTCTTGAATCTGTCGCTTCGCCACCCACCAAAAGAATAAAAGTTTCAGTGACAGAACCAACACCTTCAACGAGCAAATCTATCACAGAATCTCTCTCTCAGTTTCTTGAGTCAAGCAGCAATGACGAGACCTACGCGATGTCAAAAGATGTAGTAAAAATGATCGAGAGCTATCACCAAGAAAAACGCCTGGCTGCATGTGACAATCCTATTAGTTGGTGGAAAAATACGCAGAATATCTATCCATACTTGAGTAAACTTGCAAGGAAACATTTAGCTTGTCCTCCAACAAACGTACCAAGCGAGAGATTATTTAGCAGTGCTGGATTAATATATGATGAAAAGAGAAACAGACTGGCAGCAGAAAAGGCAGAAAAATTAATGTTCCTTAAGCATAACCTTCCCATAATTAAGTTTGAATATTAAACGATGAACATCTTAGTTTACTTTATTTTAATTACTCATTTATAAATATGCCTAATAAAACTTTAAACTTAATATAAATAGTTATCAAGCTAATTAAAGATCTCTTTCTATAAGGGTGGAGGTTGGGGAAAGAGGTCGGTGAGGTGCATTTGAGTTGGGTTCACGTCCCGCATCCTGGTAACACAATTATGGTTTCTAATTGTGGCTGAAACTCGACAAAATATAACGAATTTGTTTGCAGACGAATTCACTAATTGATTTCTATATTAGTTAGATGCTTGATATTATTTTATATGTTCAGAGAAAAGTACAGCAATTATTGTACAATTAATCAATTATACTACATTATAGCTATAGCTCTCTCTATATAATAACTTATTATATACGTTAAACACAACAAATCTCGAATATATCCTAAAAAATAACGAAAATGTAGACATCCGCATCCGCATCCGCGGATGTCGAAATCAAACATCCTCATCCGCATCCGCATCCGCGGATGTGAAAAAAATGACATCCGCTACATCACTAATATATAACTGTTACATCGAAACTCGCTTGTTGTCTGACAGAAATTAAATAAGTTATCCGTCTCTTTTCTGTTTTTTTTCTTCAGAGCGAAGATTATTCTAAAGATTAAATGAACTCTGAACGTTAAATCTTTTAGACAGATGCTTTTTTAAGTCTAAATTTACCAAACTATAAAAGAAGCTAACTCCGAAGTTTACAGAAATTGTTTTCATGATAAAGGCGTTCTCTCTTTGACAGTTTCCCCTCTTACGCTTCAGTACTAGAGCCGCAAGCAGACGGTGTGTGTTGGTAGGGGCAGTGGCGTACATAAGTGGGGGGACATAGAGGGCATAGCCCACCTACTGTAAAAATTATTACTACTCTCATTAAAGATATTTGAAAAAGAAATTTTAAAAAATCGATAACTTTGCAACATTCACCACAAAAAAATCTTGATGTCAAATGGAATTTCAGTTATTTTATGATTACCAGGACATGTTATTAACTCAAAACTCAAAATCAATTTTGGCTGGCTTAGGAACGTTTATATATGTCTTTATACGTACGATTAATTTGTTTAAAGTTAATTCTTTGCCCATAAATTGGAAATAAAATACAACTGAAGCCTTCCAAGATGCAATTCATTTTGATTCCAAATCAATTATCATCAATTTTGAGCTCACACACACACACACACACACACACACAATATATATATTCGTGTATTCAGAAGTACACCTCGTCAGGGAATGAAGGGAGCAGGCGAGATGCCCAAAATATATACAGCGGGACGGAAACAAAAAGATTAGCACATAATTAACAAGACTTAATGAGAGGCAGAAGGAATTTAAACAGGATAGTGTCAATTTTATACATTCCCACACTGTTATTGAAATTATTTTTAAAATGGATAAATGCACATTGCACATTCTAGAATATTTCTTTCAACTGTATCTCTGTTTTTAACGAGCGCTTTAGAACTATCCCACTTGATGCTATGATTACATCTGCACATATGGTTAAACAATGCATTACAAGTATTCATCCCATATTATATATATATATATATATATATATATATATATATATATATGAAAATTATTTCACGAAAGTAACATGTGAAAAATATTTATGATGAATAAAACCACGAAGTAAAGGAAACACAGAGTGGTGCTCAAACGCTTTCGTCTAACGACATCCTCAGGAACACTGAAGTAAATAAAGAGTTCAAGACTATATATAGGTTACAGAAAAAAAAAAAAAAAATATATATATATATATATATATATTATAGTAAATACAGAAATAAAAATTGTGGGAGGAGCATACAAATTTGTGAGGAAACTACCAATTTTAGCACTTTGCCCGAATTCAACACAAGATCAAATGGCTTGTTTACAACCAATTTTATAGATAATGCCTGAATGATATATAGGTCACAAAAAAAATAAATAAATAAAAAATATAAATAAATTGAAAAATAAAAATTGTAAGAGGAGCATACAAATTTATAAGGAAAAATTACCAAAGGTTTAGCACTCTACCCTTCTTGTCTAAATCCGTTCTGAACGAATTCAAAACAACGAGATCGAGTTGAAAAAGACCTTTGCTCATGTTAAAGTTATTTGTAAGTTGAATAATAGCAGACTCAAGAATATTTCTAGTAACAATGTTGCTAGAGTGAAACAAAACAAGCATTATTCCAATCAATACAATGGGATAACTCTGACAAATGGACAAAAAGGGCACTGGACGACTGTCCCATTCTAATGGAATATTGATGCTGTTTTACACGCGTGTGCAAATCCTTTCCCGTCTGACCAATGTAAAAGGAATCACATTGTTTACAACCAATTTTATAGATAATGCCTGAATTATTGGTGGGACTATTTTTTACTGATATTTTTAACAATATTGTTATATGAAAATACTACATTAATATCCAAAAGTTTAAGTACATTAGCAATGCCTAAAAAGCCCGGGAAAAAATGGAAGTACTAAAATATTCTATGACAAAGTGCGAGTGTTATTATGCACACGATAAAAGGTTCGTTTTGCCTTGTTAAGACAAGATTCCATAAACGCAGGTGTGTAGTACAGATCACTTCCAATACCGTTGATTTTTTCCAATTCGGCATCGATGTATTCCGGACTGGCGATCCTAAGGGCGCGGAGAAACATTGAAGAAAATATGGCTTTCTTAATGGGGGTGTCATGTCCAGAGTAAAAGTGTACGTAGGGCAAATTGTTTTTTTTTTTCCGATAGATACTAAACTTAAAACCTGGGCTTTCCCTATGTACACGCACATCCAAAAACGGGATTGAGTTGTCTTGTTTCACTTCTAAAATAAACTTAATGGAGGGGACTTGATCATTTAACTGAAGGAGGAAGTCATCCAGGTCACGATTCTTGGGCCAGATACACAAAATATCGTCGACGTGCCGCAACCATGGGATGCCAACCCCCAGGATTCTCGGAATGTAAGTAATTTCGAAAAATTCCATATAAATATTGGAGAGGAGGGGCGATAAGGGGTTGCCCATGGCCATCCCAAAAACCTGTTGATAATACTCACGATTGAAAGTGAATTTAGTCTTTGATCCAAAGCTTAATAAGTTCCAAAACGATGTGTGCAGGTAGTGGCAGGTCGTACTTATGTAATTCTCGGGAGAGAAAGTCAAGCATATCGTCAATCGGCACTTTTGTGAACAATGAACAAACGTCAAAACTGATCAAGCTATCGTTGGTTTCAGTGTGTACATTATTCAATTTTTCAGTAAGATCGATGGAATTTTTTACATGTGAATCAGAGATAGTTCCGAGGATGGGGGACAAGACTTTGACAAGCCATTTGGAGAGTTTATAGGTAATAGAGCCCACCGAGCTAATAATAGGGCGCATAAGGTTGCCAAGTTTGTGGGTTTTAATAAGACCGTAAAGGTAGGGAAGAGAAGGTGAAGTGGACATGAAAAGCGGAATTAAGTCCTTATGATCTTTGAGAATGCGTTTCAAGCCACTATTGAATGATTTGATGACGTCATCCTGCGGGTTCTTCCTAATTTTTCTGTATGTGGCGGGGTCCTGAAGCAGCTCGTTCATCTTTCTAATGTAGTTCACTTTGTCCATAATAACTATGGTGTTAGCCCTGTCTGCTTTAGTAATATGGAGCTCACCATCTTTTTTTAATTGTGAAAGGCTTTTGCGAAAACGTTTAGGAAAGTTATCTTCGTAAGTACTATTCGCAGCACTATAGACAAGGCCTTTAACTATGTTAACCAAAGACTGAGGAAGATTACATTGTTTTTCAAAACAAGCAAGACTATAAAAAATTTGTAAAGCAGAAGGCTTTTTAACAATAAAAAAGGACATATCAAATCCAAGTTCACTTCTTGCATTGTCACTATTGTTTTTCGAAGAAAGGTTGAAAACACATTTTGAGCTTGCTTTTTTACTCCACTGACTATTTCGAATGAGACCTTTAATTTTGCGGTCCAAAATGTTACGAAGTGAAGAAGTTCTCCGACGCAACTCGTTGTAAATTTCATCAGACAAAGGTTGGATCCACGGTTGGGGAATAACGGTCACAAAATTACGTTTGACAATGCATAAATTTTTGAAGGCGGACCACTCAGTTTGTCTGGTGACTTCAATATGTTTCTTTAAAATTAATCTGCTGAAGTTGTTGAACGGATAGTCGTCAATTTGTCTGAGGCGAATCGGAAGGAGGGACTTGGGAAGGACCTGCTCCTCTAGACAATAAGTAAGAAACTTTCGTCGGATACGAATTGCATGCGGCATGCCCCTTCATTAATGTAGAAGAAAACACGGACACAAACGGAGACAAGAGAGGGAACAGTAAGCCGAAAGAACGCGTGGTGTTCATTGTATGAAAATTATTTCACGAAAGTAACACGTGTACATAGGGAAAGCCCAGGTTTTAAGTTTAGTATCTATCAGAAAAAACAAACAATTTGTCCTACGTACACTTTTACTCTGGACATGACACCCCCATTAAGAAGGTCATATTTTCTTCAATGTTTCTCCGCGCTCTTAGGATCGCCAGTCCGGAATACATCGATGCCGAATTGGAAAAACATCAACGGTATTGGAAGTGATCTGTGCTACCCACCTGCGTTTATGGAATCTTGTCTTAACAAGGCAAAACGAACCTTCTATCGTGTGCATAATAACACTCGCACTTTGTCAAAGAATATTTTAGTACTTCCATTTTTCCCGGGTTTTTTTGGCATTGCTAATGTACTTAAACTTTTGGATATTAATGTAGTTTTCATATAACAATATTGTGAAAAATATCATAGTAAAAAATAGTCCCACCAATAATTCAGGCATTATCTATAAAATTGGTTGTAAACAATGTGATTCCTTTTACACTGGTCAGACGGGAAAGGATTTGCACACGCGTATAAAACAGCATCAATATTCCGTTAGAATGGGACAGTCGTCCAGTGCCCTTTTTGTCCATTTGTCAGAGTTATCCCATTGTATTGACTGGAATAATGCTTCAGTTTTGTTTCACTCTAGCAACATTGATACTAGAAATATTCTTGAGTCTGCTATTATTCAACTTACAAATAACTTTAACATGAGCAAAGGTCTTTTTCAACTCGATCCCGTTGTTTTGAATTCGTTCAGAACGGATTTAGACAAGAAGGGTAGAGTGCTAAACCTTTGGTAATTTTCCCTTATAAATTTGTGTGCTACTCTTACAATTTTTATTTTTCAATTTATTTTTATTTTGTATTTATTTATTTTTTTTGTGACCTATATATCATTCAGGCATTATCTACAAAATTGGTTGCAAACAATCCATTTGTGTTGAATTCGGGCAAAGTGCTAAAATTGGTAGTTTCCTCACAAATTTGTATGCTCCTCCCACAATTTTATTTCTATATTATATATATATATATATATATATATATAAGCAAACAACCACAAGGAAAAGGAAACACAAAGCTTATTAATAAGGTCACGTGTTATATATATATATATATATATATATATATATATATATAATATATATATATATATATTGTAACTTATATATAGTCTTGAACTCTTTATTTACTTCAGTGTTCCTGAGGATGTCATTAGACGAAAGCGCTTGAGCACCACTGTGTTTCCTTTCCTTCGTGGTTTTATTCATCATATATTACAGTATATATATACGAGAGCCACTCACTGCCCCACCTTTTTTTTCTTTTCAAGTTTCCCTGTAAGTTCGAGAAATTTTGTACACAAGTAGTTAAGTAGTTACCATTTTTACAAGTTTTTATTTTTCCCGTGAGGGCCTTTATTCCTTGCTGGAAAACGTCCAACGGACTTTTACCAGCAAAGAGTCACCGCTGGAGCCACCCATTAACCTCAACAACCTCATCGTCACTCTGAAACTTTCTTCCACGAATAGCATCCTTCATTGGCCCAAACAAATGGAAGTCTGAAGGTGCCAGATCCGGGCTGTATGGAGGGTGGAGTAACACAGTCAAGCGCATTTTTGTGATGGCCTCTCTTGTTTGCAAACTGTTGTCTGTTGCGTTATCGTGCAAAAGAAGGACGTCTTCCATTTTTCTCTCCAGTCGAACTCGCTTTATGCGTCTCTGGAGTCTCTGTTGGGTAGCAATATATGAATCTGAGTTGATTGTTTGTCCTTTCTTCATAATGTTCACATTTTTGGTTTATACCCCTTTTAGTAATTTTAATAGCTGTAAGTGGGGCTTCCACCCGAAGCCAAACACTTCAACTACAGGGCGTCCCAAAAAAATGTATACACACTTTAACAGCTGATAGCTCAATTGATGTTTCTTTCTTTCCAAGTTAAACCCATTAGAATTAATAATGGCAGTCAGACTAAGCTTTGAACAAAGGAAATTCATTCTAAAATGCTACTGGAAGTGTGAAAACGCAGTTGAAGTGCAAAGACAGTTTAGGAGGGAGTTTCAAACAGATCCACCAACGCGACTTACCATCACTCGAATTAGAGATAAGTTTGAAGCCGATGGAACTGTTCAGAATGTCCACAAGAAGCGTTCCGGAAGACCACGGACATCGACAAGCCCCACAAAGCAAGAAAGAGTACTGGAAACGTATCACCAAAGTCCAAGAAAATCTGTGCGGCAAGCGAGTCGTGAGGTAGGAATTTCAGAATCGTCTGTCCAACGCATTTTGAAGCGCTGTCAATGGAAAAGTTACATTCCAAGATTAGTCCATGCTATTAATGAAGATGATCCGGACCGAAGAGTGGAGTATTGCGAGTGGTACTTGGCACGATGTGGATGTGGATTGGACGAAGGGGTTTCGTAGAATACCCTCCGCGTTCACCAGACCTCACACCACTAGACTTTTTTTATGGGGATACTTAAAAGACAAAGTCTACGCTATAAAACCTGCAACAGTCGCTGAATTGAGAGCAGCCATTGAACGAGAATGCACACAAATACCAAACGAAATGTTTCGTGATGTTTGCGATTCCATTGCTTCGCGTTATCAGCAGTGCCTGGACCAGAACGGACGTCAGTTTGAAAACAGGCGTTGACAAAACAATTAAATAATGTCTGTAGATGCTATTACATTTTGAAAATGAAATGTATTTTAATAAACACTGCCTTTATAAGTATTTAAAGTGTGTATACATTTTTTTGGGACGCCCTGTATATCTCAACTTGGCTTGGAGTTGACTTTGCCGCTAGGATTACGTTCTTTTCTTTTCTCCACTGGTTCAGTTTATTGTGTCATACCGACAAATGTTTTTGTAAGGCCCATTGTCTGATGGAACAGCTGGGGTCCAGGGTCAATACTTTGACCTGGTGGGATCCCCCGCATTGATCCCTTTGGTGAAGAATCGTCTCCTCTGGGACTGAGAAAAGTTGCACCATTGCTCACCTCATCCACCCTGGTGCGTAAGCGGGTTGAGGGGACCTTTTTATCCTGGGTGACGTCCTGCCAGTGTGTGAGCTTTCCTTATTAGACATTACATCCCGTTCTTGTTTGTGGAAAGCTACATACAGGTGGGAGGGGTTTCCCACGCACTTTTTTTTTTCCCTACTATTTATTTTTTTAATTTGGCCCTTAAGCTTTAGGCTTTACTGGGCTCTTATTAAAAATAAGCAGCTAGTTGTTATAAATTAATAATAATAAATAAATAACTAAGTAAATAAGCATTATTAATAGTTAAAACATGTATTACAATATTAAACAATATTAATGGACAATATTAAACAATATTAGTGGACATTAATCCTAGATTTCTGTTAGTATGCCATTATTAATCGGGATTTCAACTTGGTTTTAAACAAATTTACATTCACAATATTTTTTATATCGGCATGCAAGTCATTCCATAGTTTCAATCCAATGAAAATGGGTAGTTTTTGAGATGAAGACAATCTAAATTGAGGTATAACAAGCTTTGATCTATTTCTGGTCTGATACGAGTGGATTTCTTGATGAGTTACAAAATATCTATTTACCCATTGCAAATTAATGATTTTGTTCTTCCACTTGTAAATAAAAGTAAAATGTGCCAGTTTGGTTATATCGTTGAGCTTTAGTAGGTTTAGCTCTTTAAATAATGCACTAGAGTGATCAAGGAAATCAGCATCAGATAATAACCTTATTGCTCGTTTTTTGGATGACAAAGATACCATTTAATGCGTTGTTAGCGGAGTTTCCCCAAACAAGGGTGCAGTATGTTATATAAGGAAGAACAAGAGTATGATAAAGAGTCAATAAAACTTGTTTAGGGACTACATTTCTAAGTTTAAACATTATAGTCGCCTTTTACGACACGCTGGAACCACGTGGGAAGTATTCTTTCAAATCGTTCACCAGAATCACCCCTTTCATGTTCCAGAAGATGGTGACAATAACCTTTCCTGCAGAGGGAGCCATTTTGAACTTTTTCTTGCGTGGGGAGTCCGCGTGATGCCACTCCATGGATTGACGTTTTGTTTCAGGTTCAAAGTGGTGTACCCAAGTCTCATTCCTAGTAACAATTCGTGAAAGGAAGTCATCCCCTTCTGTCTCGTATCGAACCAACGAATCAGAAGTAATTTCTTTTCTTTGGGCTTTGTGATCGTCAGTCAGTTCGCGAGGAACAAACCGTGAACACACTTTTGAGTATCCCATTTGCTGAATTATCGTATTCACACTTCCTTCACTAATTCCTAGCTCCAGTGATAGCTCCTTGCATGTGACGCGCCGATTTGATCGAATGATGCTGTTAGCACGTTGCACAGTGTGAGATGTTACAGCCGATGCCGGGCGACCGCTGCGTGGCTCATCATCGAGGCTGGCTCTCCCTCTCTCCGATGATCTCACATGTTTCGACCAGCATCCAACTGTGCTTCGATCAACAACAGCATCTCCGTAAACGTTTTGTAGACGTTTGTGAATATTTCCAACTGTTTCCTTCTCTGCGGTTAAGAACTCGATAACAGCTCTCTGTTTACGACGCACCTCATTGTCAGATGCCATTTTCGAAACTGCGTTAACCATCGGTTTTATACAAGGGCGTTTAAAAGCGGTTTTATATAAGGAGGGGAGGCTCAAACTGAAAAAATCCGGTTATGTGAAGCGCAGAAAGTTCATACTTACGGCCCAAAAGACATTTCAGCCCCATGGCATATTATTTAGCTAAGAAATAAAGTGGGGCAAAATATATTGAGTGCCCCTAGTATATATATATATATTGTGTGTGAGTGTGTGTGTGTGTGTATATATATATATATATATATATATATATATATATATATATATGTGTGTGTGTGTATATATGTAAAAATGAACAATGAATAAATAATCCATATCATTTTTTACATGAGAAACCAAAATCGCCTAAGCGAGTTTTGGATAGAATTTCGATTTGTACTTCTTTATTCATTACTGTATTTCTCTAATTCATCTTTTCTAATAATGACTTATACACTATGACGTCATAAAATAACTTAATTCTCTTTACGTTTCCCATACCTTGTACACTGAATCACGTGCTTAGTATTTGGACATCTTCCGTATTCAATGTATGGTAAATTCTTTAATAATAATGTTGTGGTGTTATGTAGTATAAATATTATTATTCAACCATATTCATCTATACGTCCATATCTTATCTTGACCATTATCCTATGTCAATTTTATTAAATATTCATTTTTACTCGTGTCAGTCTATGAAACGCAAAACTTTATGCATTCGTTCGAAAACGCACAAATACGTTCTCGTATTATTTTTTTTATTTTATTTTTAATTATATCACCTCCCGCAATGAACTCGAAAATGCTGAGGTAAGTGATCAAATTCCACTAACTACGGCAGAAGCGAACGCTTCTAAGATAAAAATCTCCTTTCGCTCTGATTCAAATTTATAACATATTATAACATAATATAACATTATGTTGTATAAATACATACCGTATGTGCCCATGTACTTTGTATTATATTCTAACATCTTAATTGTCTATTAATATGAAACACTGTAAAAAACAAAACAAAGTTATAGTAACTGTTTAATTATAATTAACTGTAATACTTTAGTTTAATATAATGTAATGTACTTTAATGAAACTGTACTTAATGATGTAATGTCTAAATGACGTAGTCAATGTACTTTAATGGAATTGTAGTTAACGATAATAAATGAATTAATTGGTAATTATAATCATAGTTATAGTAGACCAAAATTACAATGTACTCACGTCCGACCCAACATTATGTCGCATAAGGAATGTAGACTCGGCGATACTGTTATTATTATTTTTATTATTATTTTTCCGTCGGGATAAATTTTGATGTGCTTTCCACTTTGCCAAATAATTGATGACTTGTTTTTTTAAAAAATTTCTTAATCATTTTAGATTTAGCTTAATAATGAATCCTGAGTAACTTTTGCCATGTTATGTTTTGTATACATTCTCTCTTCGTTATAAAAGATGAAGTCATGTCTTGCCTAAGCATTTAATTGTAAATCTTAAACCTTTAATTTTTACTCATATGCATATTTTAGTGTAAAGATGCATAGTTCAATTTCCACTTTTAGTTAACTTGGCAGATCATGATAACATCAGATCTGAAAATACGCAATTTAAGATAAAAATATGGCTTCATCTTCAAATATCTTGTTTATTCGTTTAAACCTTACCACAGCTAAAAGATTTACTTTATTTTCAATATTGTGCAAAAATAATGCAGCCTCTTCAACATTTAATAAATATGATGTTAGTAGAATCGGGTATATAAACCCCACCAATTTCTTCCATGTTTATTCTGATTCCAACTACGAGGCTGAGCATTACCTGTAACAGTTTAGGAGTAAAACACAGAAAGAAAAAGTCTTTATCTTCTCCTTCGAGCCGTGCTCTCTTCAGAAAACTTAGTCATTAGAATCTCCCGATAAATTACAAGAAGAATCGGGGAGAAACCTCAAAGAATTTAATAAGCCTCTCAGAATCCTCCGAGCCACTAAAGAAGAACTCGGAGAGTAGTATAGAAGAAACTACTACAAGTCACACATCCGTTGCTGCCACCTAACTAGAACCCCCGTCGACTTCGAACCAACCCGGGCCATAGACGGAGGGGTTAACATATATATATATATATATATTAGGGTGACAACTTCTTATAGGGATAAAATTTGAAATTCAAAAATATTTGCCGGCCATTTGTCCAATGCTGCCACCCTATGAGGAAACACCGTAGACGAAATCTCATGGAATTCGGAAAGCATTTAGGGGTGCCTCGAGTCACATGAATGAAACTGTCGCGCGGAAGAAATTTCAAGAATGAACGAGTTTCGACAACGCTTCAAAAACAAAAATGTTTCGAGAATGCAAGTGTATTATATAATTTAATAGAATTGTTTCCTTTATTTCATACTATAGTTTATGCAAATCGATTAATTTATTTCATTAAATTAAAATTTTCATAAATAAATCGTTAAATAATATGATGTGTATCAATCTTTGGATGATCAGTTTGGTGCTTCAAGTTCATTTTGCATACGACTGCCTGACTGAAAACAACGCTTAGAAGTTCTCTCCCGATTCTTTTAAGATATCTAAGGTAATATTTTTTATTTGATACATTGATTATATTATTATTGGAAATTGTTCTAGAAAAGTTTCATTAATTGTTGGCATAGTTTGATGTTTAAATTATATAAATTTGGAACTGAATTTGATTTCCTATGATAATATATATACGAGTATATAAATATATATACAGGGCCGTCGAGAGGGGGGTCAGGGGGGGCCAGTGCCCCAGGGCCTGGGTGTCTGGGGGCCCGCAGGAGAATAAAAAAAATCCTAAAAAAATAAATAAGGATCATAATAATCATTAAGAAATTGTGACGTTTTTTTCATTCAGAGCTCCTTACATGTAATTTCTTACATGTAATATCTGAGTATCCTAAAAGTCAACACTAAAATTCATCAATCTGACACATTTTTTCAAATGTAGCTTCCGTTCTCACGCTTTGTGGTATGATCGAAAGTAGCCAAGGTCAATAAACTTGAGAAATATTTAACCAAATCTCTCACTTGTGTTTTGGGTGTTGCACGAAGAGGTTTGAAACACTTGAACTATTGAATTACTTAATTTTTATAAAGTTAAATATTATATTATTAAAGTTATATATATATATATATAATAGATTTATTGCATATATATAATGCCTTGACACTTGGTGTGGGGGCCCGTAATGTTTGCTAGCCCTGGGGCCCGTTAATGGCTCTCGACGGCCCTGTATATATATATATATATATATATATATATATATATCTATATCTATACAATATAAATGAGATCTTTAAAATGGAATCATAATACGAAAAAAATTAATGCTTTGATTCTTATTTTAATTTAATATACGTTTCTTTTCTTTTCTTAGGCCCAATGGCGACTACCCGCACAGCGAGTCAAATTTGGCTCATTGGCCATCTCATACCCGAGATCAAGGGCGCACGGCTTCCTTCAATTGGAGACGTTTTACGCCTGTTTTTTCACTTTCACATAGAGCACAAGAAGACAGTGAACGACTCAGCGAAGGAGGTGGCATCATCAGTCATTGGTTACTGGGAGAAATCCCGGATACCTACCATCACAGAGAAGAGCATTGGTCGAAAAGTGGTAGATCTTTTTCTTACTTGGAAGCTTCTCCAGAAAAATCGTGCTCGCGCTACGGAAACCCAGCGGAAAAAAGAAGATGAGTTCCGTGATAATTTGGAAAATCTTTTCGATGTCGCCCACCCTAAAGCGATGGAACTTTTGACCATCGAAGAAGATCGAGCCTTCCTTATTGCTCAGCGAGAAAAAGGGAGGAGGGGAGTAATGGGAGGAGTTGACAAGAAAATGGCTCATTCTGTCATGCGTCGGGAACAAACTGAAAGACGCCTAGCTCAGCACCAACCTCAAGCCAATATTACTTTTGAAAATATTGAGCTGGAATCTTCTTCTACGTCTGAAGCACCAAGTTCTGCGCCATCATCTGAAGACTCACCGCCCGCCTCTCCTGAAAAACGCAAGTGTTATGCTCGTGGCACTATCCAAGTCATCACTCCCGAATTGGCAAGTACATTGGATCGCACAGGAATCAGTCATCGTTCAGCACACCGGATTATCGACGCTACGGCTAGAAGCCTCGGCCATAACTCACAAAAACTCGCGCAGAAAAGACTAAACAAAGGTTCACACCCAACGAAGTGTCTACCAGACGATGAAGGTGGTTGGTGTGACCGACTAGCCATTTTCGTAACCGGAGTTGATACCGAGAAGCTCTTGGGTGTACCTAAGCTGACATCAGGAACGGGTGAGGTCATCGCCTCGGTGGTACATGCTGCGCTCAAAGAATGGAATGTGTCAGAAAAGGTATCAGCTATGAGCTTCGACACTACAGCTTCAAATACTGGTTACTTGTCTGGGGCATGCGTAATTTTGGAGCAGAAACTCGGCCGCCGACTTTATACCTTGCATGTCGCCATCACATCCTAGAACTTGTCGTTGAGAAGGCGTACATGGAATGCATGGGACCATCATCTGGTCCAGATATCCTCCTATTCTCCCGCTTCAAAGAGACGTGGAATACAATTTGCCAAGATAAGTACAAGACCCTGTCAGACCTTCCATCGAGTCTGAATGAGAATCGAGAACTGATCGCTTGCTGGAATCTATATCTGACAAAACATCAGCCGAGGGATGATTACCGTGAATTCTTGGAGTTGTCGATTACAATTCTTGGAGGTAATTTACCTAACTTTAGGTTTCGGCGACCTGGAGCACTTCACCGAGCACGTTGGATGGCAAAAGTAATTTATTCATTAAAAATCCTGCTGCTTTCCCATCAGTTCAGACTTACAACTCGTGAAATGTCTGGCTTAAAACGATTTGTATTTTTTGCCCTGGAGTTATATGTCAGCGCGTGGTTCACGGCCAGCAGTCCTTCATCTGCTCCCGCGAACGATTTGAAGCTTCTTCAAGACCTAGCAAAGTACCACGATGAAAAGATCTCAGCATCCTGCCTTAGTGTCCTCGGTCGTCACTTATGGTACCTCAGCGAGTACTTGATTGGTCTCGCACTCTTTGATAAAGGTATCAATGCAACGACGAAAAAGAATATCGCTCGATCAATCCTCGAAAAAGAAGCTGCTGAAGATCCTCCAAAGCGAGCCCCAATACCTGCTGTTTCTTCCATTTCAACAAAGCAGCTCTCGGACTTTGCCTCGAAAGGATCAAAGCTTCTCTTTGAACTTCTAAAAATTAATGATGGTTTCTTGTCCAAGGAACCAGAGACATGGCCGGACGACGAAGATTTCAAGACTGGTTTGACTATAGTTGAAGGACTAAAAGTCGTCAATGACATGGCAGAGAGGGGAATTGCCTTGATCCAGGCCTTCAATACAAAGATTACGAAGAATGAAGAACAGCGCCAACATCTCTTGCAGGTTGTTGAGGATCATAGGAAGTCTCAGCCTGGTACATTGAAAAAGGGGTATGGCTTGAGGAAAAGCAAGAATTAATGGTGGTCTACAATTGAATGAAAGACATCCTTGAATATATTTAGTAAATATATTATTTACTTATTACGATTGGAGTACGCCTGCACTTAAACCTTATGAACTAAAACTAACGTTTATTTACATTAATTAAAAAAAATATTAATTTATTTTTACTAGGTAATGAATAATTAATTTTTGTTATAAGGAGAATTATTTACCTCACTTGAGACACCCTTAAATATTATCTCAATGACCTAATATTTACAGTACATTGTTTTCTCATGTAGTAGCAGCATTGAACAAATGGCCAATAAAAAACTCCAACTTTCGATTTTTATTGTCACCCTAATATATATGTTATACAGGTTATAATTTGATTTATCATCGAAGTAAACCCGCGCCCTGATAACAATTATTTGTATGTAATTTCATTCATTTAATCATTCCCATGCTAGTGTATGACTCATTTCCTTCCGAACTGAATTCACACGCCAGTGACGCAGACGGTTTCTTTGATTTCACTTGGGAAATACAATGGATTGTGAAACGCTCGGTTCTCCAACGTTCTCAGGTGACGTCAACCGCTTGCGTGGTGGTGTAGCCAGGTTCCGTGCCTTTGACTATATAAGAAAGGGATCAGCGTCTTTAAGGCAGATTCGGAAGAAACCGGTCTCCGGGGTGGAGAGGTGCATTCCCCCTCGTTAGGGAATTGCTTTTGGAATTGGAAGATTAATGGGTTTTCAATTGAAGTCTGACTGTAGGGAAAAAGACAGGAGCTTAGCAATTGACTTATACAAGCTTGGAGACTCAGAACGGACAAGAGTGTCTTAGAGGGGTCTCTGACTTATTTAATATCTTACAATTAAAAAGTAACTAATATTATATTTATGAAACTTTTATTATTATTATTATTATTAACTCTCTGTTCTGTGTAAAAGAACCATTTGATTCACTATAACTGATTAAACTTTATCTCGTCTAAATTTAAATTAAACATCGTATAAGCCGTTGTGTTTATTTTTTACTCTTTGGACTTTGATAACTGGGAAAAAGAAAATCACAAGCCCACACAGTACTCCGCGATTGTGGAAATATGAACTTCGAACTATTTCTGCATCCAGGAGTGTTTAAGTAATACCCTCTCTCGAGTAACATCTTGACTTTGCCCGAACCCGGAGTGTCCAGTGTTATCAATTAAATAAGTGGTTTTCGTTGAGGTGTCTTTAAAAAAAAATAGTGTTTGGTGCATTCTTAACTAAATTACTTCGTGTTACTAATCATTAGGGTAGGTTGATTTTGGAACTGTGATCTTGGACTAGTCTAGATAGAAAGGTATTAATGTATAAAAAACGATGCACCAACTCATATTTGTGAAAATGATTGTATTTTTTGAGGATTGTTAATTATTTTCAAGTTGTAAAATTGCCGAATTTTACGCGTAAAATCGCGCGCGCGGCATTCGCGCGATGTAAACAACAAAATATCGGACCTTATTTCATCAAAATAATCAATTAAAATTCGGCTTTCTTACAAAACGATGCTTGAAACTTATTGCAAATGCATTATAGATGTTTATTAGTGTATTATTTTGTATTTTTTAATGATATTTACCTATAAAATGTGTATTAAATTAAGTTATTTTATGATGCGTTCATTTAATTGTGTTATTTTCAGATATTTCATAAAAATGGGTAAAAACGGAAGTCTGCGGTGTTAACTCGAAGTGATAGTGCCAAAAAATTCAGTGGCCAGCCTTCCCCTTTGGATAAAACAGAGCCTCCTACCCTCCGCCAATTTATTCAGTACAGTTATTTCCTCCAAAACAGCGACCCGGACTTGAAAGACTATGATATTACTAAAATGATAGCAAAGGATGTGATTGAGATCTGGCAGGCAGTGAACCCGCGGCTGCCCCTGTATGAGGAATATTATGTAGTGAAATTGGTGGATAAAGTGTGCTTCAAGAAAGCAAAAGAGATAAACAGGAAATCTCTTTCTACAGTCCAGGAGCAGAATCTGGAAGAAAAGCTGGATAAACTTTTTGACATTTCTGCTTGCACCTGTAAGCTACCTGTTCGTCCCTGTGATGACAATGCTGTGAAGTGCAAGAAAGAAAATTGTCAAACAGCACATAATCTGCACTTGTCCTCCAGTAAGAAGGTAATGCTATTATTTTTTTAACTTTTAACTGGCCTAACTTAGTGCGATTAGGTGCCTTTTAAATGGAAGGAAATTCAATGCTTGTAATTGTGAAAAATATCCGCATTTTCCCCCTGTAATCTTCCTTTCTCCCCCCTGGTAATAGAAATTAATATTCAATTTTTTTTCAGGATTTTATCTCTTATTTTAAATCCACTATTTAATATACTTTAATATTTCAGGTTCCAGTAGAGGAGAGGGAATACTTGAGAGATCAGAGGGCCAAAATAGGACCCAAGGGCTCTTTCCAGCTGGGATCTGTGGATAAAGCTGCTGTGAAGAGAGACCAGAGGGCTGCAGCTGAAGCAGAAAGATTACGGAGCCAGATTCAACAGCAGCAGGAAGTGGGTTTGGCCACTTTTGCCTCCACACCTTCACAAGATATTTATTTTGAATCCAGCTCAGGAGAATCAGGAGAGGTAATATATATTTTTTCTTATATCTTATCCCATTTTTACCCAAATTTATCCCTACTTTTTGTCCCTATTTCCCCCCTTTTTCCCCCCATTTTCGCTTTAGTAATTTATTCTTTTTTTCGCCCATTTTCGCCGACTTTTTACCTGAATTTTTACCCATTTTTCCCCCTATTCCCCCCCCCCCCATTTTCGTTTAAGTAATTTATTCTTATTTCCGCCCATTTTCGTCGATTTTTACCCATATTTTTCCATACTTTTTCCCCTATTTTCTCCCATTTTCGCTTTAGTAATTATTTTTTATTTTCATTTCAGCCATCTGGTGGTGAAGCTGAAGAGTTCAAGCCAAGGAGGCACCCAAGTGGAGGTTACAACTTTTTGAAAACCCCCAGATATGCCATGGAACTGATCAGGGGTGATGTTTCTTCCAATCTTGGGGCAAGTCTTGCTAATGCCTTCCTCCTGGACTTACAAGCTATGGACCTGCTTAAGCCTGGCCTTGATGTGAAACAGATAATAGTTGATAAATCGAAAATGGACAGGGAAAAAGCTAGAATGAAAGTGAAAAGTGATGAAAAGCACAATGAGGGTCTGGAAAAGTTAGTCTGTATTGGGGTTGATGGGAAAGTTGACAATGACACTTTGCTGTACAGAGAAGTTAAGGATGAAAATGGGGAGACTAAGCTGAAGAAAGGAAAGGGACAAGAGCACCATTTGACTTTCACAAAGGAGCCGGGAACTGAAAGTGGAACATATCTTACTCACAGAGTCATCCCAATTAAAGGTGCGACTGGAGTTCTTCTTGGTGAAGAAGTTGCTAGTGTCTTGGAGGAGTTTAACAGTGTTCATACCCTGAAAGCTGTCCTCCTTGACAACACAAATACAAACACTGGCTGGGAGGGAGGCCTTGTAACAGCTCTGGAAAATAAAATTGAGCGGAAATTGCACACTATTGGCTGTTCACTCCATCAGAATGAGCTTCCTTTCAGAGCTGTTTTCAAGCATCTTGATGGCAGTACCAAAAGTCCACTGCTTTCACTGGTCCGCTGGGAAAACTCTGTGAAATTGACTACCAAGATCTGCCACAAGTGGAATTCACCAAACTCAGTGGCCCCCTGGATGACATGGAATTTGCTGAGGAGACACTGAATGATCTCAGTAGCGACCAGAGGCTTCTTTTGGAGTATGTGCTTGGAATTTCCAGGGGCAAAGTCAACCCAAGATTTGCTGCCTGGAAAATTGGACCATTAAACCATGCAAGATGGTTGACTTTGGCAATTAGATTGATGTGTCTGTGGACCAGAGGTGCTTACCCTCCAGAACTACAGGATAAGCTTTACCAGGCCATCAAGTTCATTGTGGAAGTGTATGCAGTCAGTTGGTTTGAGATCAAAAGGGACAGCAAGTTCCAGGGTGTTGCTCTCAAGAACCTGAAGTACAATGCTTTTGCCTTGCTGCCCGAGAATGTGCTGTACTCCATGATGAAGTCTGATGACTTGGAAGAGAGAAGCTGCTCTCAAGAAAATTCTGTCCATCAGGTAAGCATTTATTAATTTAAAAAAATGTGAAAAAAAAATTTGATTATGGGGATTTATTTAATAAAAAAAAGGCCCGAGTTCTATAAATCCCCATAATCGAATTTTTTTTCACATTTTCTTATCCCAATTCCCCCTTCCCCTCTGATAATGGAAATAATCTTACCTTCTTTCTGAAAAAAAATTCGATTATGGGGATTTATAGAACTCGGGTTTTTTTTTTTTTTTAATTTAAGTTTAATTTAAATCAGCAATTCTGAGACTAATAGGGATTAAATCTTAAACTGGAATAAAAAATAAATTAATTATTATTCTTTCAGAAGTGGGAAGCCAGCCAAGAGTAGGCTGAAGAAGATCACAGCCATCAACATTGAAGCTACCCACTGGTCAGAACTAATCAACCTTTCTCAAAGTGGCATCTGTGAACATGCTCTCACAGAAGACTTCTGACCAGGAGCTTCAAGAAGCATTGCTGAATGGCACCAAGCTGGAGCTGCCTGATCTGCCTTCCCATTCTCAGTGTTGAAAGGGCCGTGAAGCTGATATCTGAAGCTTCCCATACTGTTTATGGACTCGAATCAAGGCACAAACACATTCTGGCCAAGTCCCTAAGCCGCCAGATGAGGCCTTCCTTTGCTTCTAAGGGCTCTTACAGTGAAAATTATGATGATCTTGGGATCTAAATGTGTCTATTTGACTCTGTACGTTTTTTTTACTTTTTTTCAATAAAATTGTAACTTTTTTCAGGATTTTTTTTATGAAAATAGCATGTTTTTTTCGGCCGAAGATTGCGAAAATGTGGTATTTTTCGGTACGATTTTTTGACGATTTTTGAAACGGTTTCCTCAAAAAACGGTGAAAGCTAGGGATCTGAAATTTTTTGTCAGTTATTATCATATTAAGCCCTGACTACCTCGACTAGTCCAAAGTCGATATCTAAAGAAATGCGGAAAATCAACCTACCTTACTAATCATTCATTAACGAATATATTTCATCTATTGACTTTATTCAGTACTATATTATTTGATCAGACTAAGGGAGGTCAGGTAGAGTGTGGTCACACACCGTGGGAAAAAAAGGAAAAAAGTCGGTCGAATCGAGGACAGATAAGTACTACTACTACTCTTTCTTTTACAGATCTTTTCGTCGGTAGCTTAATTATATATTCATTTAGTATAAATTTGTGTTACAAGAATCTGTTTCTGCGTTTCAGGAACATTTCTGCGGGTTTACTTAGGTGACGGCGCAATAAGCACGCGGTAGACCTACGTTGTAATTTATTAATTTCCAAGCGCTCGTTTGTTTTTTTGTTTTTTGTTTTTTAACTAATGAAGAGCATGGCACCCCCGTCAAGTACTTGCAGTCGCTGTGAAGGAAAATTTGCCGCTTACGCGTTTACAATGGCTAATAATAATGAACAGTTAGTTTGCAGGTGGTGCTCAAGCATGGAAGTGCTGAGGAACGAGTTAGAACGTGAGAGGGAGGCCAGAGTTAGGCTTGAAGAAAGCGTGATGCTCCTGACGGCAAAATTAGAATTCCTTGAGACTCCAGTTACGACCCTCCTCAGTTTCTACTAATAATATAAATAGTACTCATAGCCCTCTCTCTTCCCCTAGTTCCCAACCCTTCGTTCGAGTGCGTAATGGAGCACCATTGAGAAAACCTAAGACTTGTCTACCAGTAATAACAAACAATAAGTTTTCTGTTTTAGGTTTCGAAGATGCTGATGAAACGGAAATACGACTCGTTGGTGATTCCATTGTTCGAGGGCAGCTCGAGGAATTCTGTGGGAGAAACCCTTGTCGTAGGCGCCGTTACTGCTACCCTGGTGCAAGGGTGGAGGATATAACTAATAGTGTTGACCATTTTACAGACGGTACCGCCGAGGACACAACGTATGTTATTCATGTCGGTACTAATAATGTTTTAAATTCTAGATCGAAAGAACTGCTGGCTAGGTACAGGGACTTACTAGAGCGATTAAAGTAAAAAAACTAATAAGAGTGTTTTAACAGGTATACTTCCTCGAATTATCTAACGTAACGATTTCTATAGCAAGGCGACCTATATTAACAATAACCTAAAGTCTCTTTGCCAACAGGAAGGAGTGCATTTTGCGAATTTTTGGAACAATTTCTAAGGCAGGAGGGACTTGTTCCTCGGAGATGGACTTCATCTTAATGACGTTGGAGCTGCGCATTTAGGAAGACTATTTCATAATACTGTCTCTTCTTTTCAGGCTGCCGTAACTCGAACGGTCCCAGCGTAAATTCCACAAATTTCCCTGCGCTCACGAAGGTGTCGCAATTACAAACAATCTGAAGGTTCTATCCTTAAATGCTCGTAGCCTAAGAAATAAAATAAACGATTTTTTTCTTTAATTGTTTGTAAAGACTATGATTTAATTGCAATAAATGATTCGTGGCTTAGCACTGAAACACGTGACTTTGTAGGGGAGTATCAAATTAGAGGTTATAGACTTTTTGTTAAAAACACAATAGGTAGGCGAGGAGGCGGTGTTACTCTATGTTGTATATCAAAGATAATATTGCGAACGTTATAGAAGTAAATCACCCAATTCCAGAACCAATAGATTCGACTATAGCAGAACTTAAATTGAACGATTTCAAACTTGTTGTTGCGGTTATATATAGGCCCCCTAATCAAACAGCTGATACGGACGAAGCGTTATATCGTGAACTAAAGAGAATAATAGGTAGTGAGCAGGCTTTAGTTATGGGTGACTTCAATTGTGCCAACGTGAATTACGATACAATTCAGGGAGACGTGGAAGGTAATCGTTTAGTTAATTTTCTCGAGGATAGCTTTCTTATTCAAAAGGTTGGAGAACCTACGAGGTTGGACAGTATTTTAGATTTAGTAATAACTACGGATGATAGGCTAATTACTGATCTTCAAGTAATAGAACCGTTAAGCAATAGCGATCACAATATGGTAGAGTTTGTCCTCTCAGTAAGTCACTCGAAACCAACTAACTCGACTAAAATTCCTAACTTCCAGCACGCAAACTTTTGTAAATTTCGAAATAAATTGTCACACGTCAATTGGGAAAACGTAATGGGGAACTCCAACACAAAACTAATGTGGGAATCGCTTGAAACAGTATTTAGGACTATAAATGAGGGATGTATACCGTACAAAATTAAGCGTGCGAAAGTAAATAACAAGCCCTTGTGGTTTACTTCTAGAATAGGAGACATTATAAAGAGTAGAGATACGTCTTATAGGCTACATAAGTGCGATAAAGACAATTTGTGGTTCGAAGCAACTACATATCTTTAAGGCGTGAAGCGAAAAGTGTGATAAAAAAGTCCAAGCGCGAATTTGAAATCTCCATAACTCGTGACGGTAAAGAAACCCCAAGCGATTCTTTCAATACGTCAACAATATAAATCCAGTAAAAAGTATTTTGGGGCCATTGAAAAATGTTAACGGAGATCTAGTTTCTGAAAACAAAGAAATGGCTACCTTGCTAAACGAATTCTTTACGTCAATTTTTACTATAGAAGATGTAACGAATATCCCTACGGTCATAGACATAATACTCTTTGATATTCGTAATATCTTGGATAATATTGTGGTTAATGAAAGGGAGGTAATGCGCTGGATTGATAAAATGAAAACGCGTAAATCACCGGGGCCGGATTCCATATATCCCATACAACTAAAATAATTAAAAGATAGCATTGTTGTGCCGCTAACAAAGATTTTTAATGCGTCTATTTCTGAGGGGTGCGTACCAGATAATTTCAAGTTAGCAAACGTAACACCTATCTTTAAGAAAGGAGATAAAAGTGCGGCGGGAAATTATAGGCCAATCAGTTTAACGTCTGTTGTAGGTAAGCTACTGGAATCAATAATTAAGGATCATATAGTCGAACACTTAGAATTGCATAACTTAGTTAGAAATACGCAGCACGGTTTTAGGCGAAACAGATCTTGCTTAACTAATCTTTTAGAATTTTTTCAAAGCGTGGTTGACGTTTACGATAGTCATCGGGCGGTTGATGTAGTGTATTTAGATTTTCACAAAGTGTTTGACACCGTACCGCACAAAAGACTCATTGAAAAAACTAAGGCTCATGAAATCAGGGGTGTAGTAATAAATTGGATAGAAGAGTGGTTGCGAGGTAGGAAACAGAGGGTGGTCGTTGATGGAGCGGAGTCGTGTTGGGCTAATGTAGCGAGTGGCGTTCCTCAGGGTTCTGTATTGGGCCCCTTGCTTTTTCTTATATATATTAACGATTTAGATGTCGGCCTAGTCAGTACAGTTTCAAAGTTTGCGGCTGACACGAAGCTGGGTGGTAGGGCGATTAATGACGAAGATAGAGGTAAAATCCAGAATGATCTGAATAAAATCGTTGATTGGTCAGTCACATGGCAAATGAGATTTAACTTCGATAAGTGCAAAATTTTACATATAGGTTCGCGTAACGGTAATTTTGCGTATAGTATGTCAGGGAAAGAGTTGATAAGCGTAGAGCATGAAAAAGATTTAGGAGTTATAGTCACTGGTGATTTAAAAGTAGCGAAACAAAGTACAGCAGCGGTCAATAAAGCGAACAAAGTGTTAGGTTTTATAGCTCGGAATTTTGAGTACAAATCGCGCGATATTATAGTTCCTCTTTATAAATCACTAGTTAGACCCCATTTGGAGTACGCGATCCAATTTTGGAATCCGCATATGCGCAGAGATATAGACAAAATCGAAAGAGTTCAAAGACGAGCAACTAAGATGATTCCGTCGCTTAGGTCAAAGTCGTACGAGGATAGGCTTAAGGAGTCAAAATTGACTACACTCGAGACTCGGAGGCTAAGGGGTGATCTAATCCAGGTTTTCAAAATTATGAATGGGTTCGATAACGTAGATAGAGATAGCCTTTTCGAAATATCTCAATATAATAGGAGACTGTGCCAATGAAGAAGAGCAATGAAAGAAAAATCGATGTGGCTGAAATGAAGATGTTGAGATGGATGTGTGGAGTGACGAGGAGGGATAGGGTCAGAAATGAGCATATAAGAGGAACAGTGAAGGTGGCGGAAGCATCTAAGAAGGTGCAGGAGGCCAGGCTGAGGTGGTATGGACACGTCAGGAGAAGAGAGTAGGAGTATGTGGGGCGCAGAATGCTGGAGATGGAGTTGCCGGGACGGAGAAGAGGAGGAAGACCGAAGACGAGATGGAGGGACTGTGTGGTGGCGGACATCAGGGAGAAGGACTTGGAGGAGGACGCGGTATACGACAGAGGAGAGTGGACAAGACGAACCAAAAACAGCGACCCCATGTAAAGATGGGATAATAAGCTGCGGAAGAAGAAGAATAGGACTAGAAATAACGGGTGTAAGTTGACAAGTAGAAGGTTCGAGACAGCAGTTGCCAAAAACTTTTTTACGCATAGAATAGTAAATAGGTGGAATAGTTTGCCGGTAGAAGTAATTATTAGCACGTCTATAAACATGTTTAAAAGTCGATTAGACGCATATGTTGATAGATTGGGTATAGTTTAAGGTAGTAAAATTAAGGGTTGGATAAGATAGATTTTGATTCTCTTTTCATTAAAGATCACAATAACCAGATTAGAGGTCATAGTATGAAATTATTTAAGCCAAGATGTAGAAGAAATTTAAGAAAACATTGTTTTACAAGTGTTGTGGGATACAGGGAGGCAGCATCTTGGGTTAGGGGATACTCTGTCCTTACACACACCATTTAAAGAGATTCCTCTGCCGAGCGGTGCCCCCCATAGTACTGTGAGGTATTGAAAAACTCTGATCTTCACTAGCCCCACAAACACCTTTAAATAGGAGACCCCTAATGGGTGCACACACATTTCTACATTACTGTACAGTCTTTACAGCCACACCTACACTTTTCCTCCTAAGTATATATATTGTAATGTATATGGTTGTAAATTGTAACTTTGTCCGCAATTAATATGGACCGTGACTTATTTTTGGTTGGCAAGGTACTGATATTGATGGATACCGTAATGAAATTGCCTGGATTCTTTGGATCTGATATATTTGCATGTCAGTTATAAATAGATATAGAGTGTAACATATTTGTGGATAGTAGTCTATTATGACTTGATCCTCTGGATCCAGAGATTCTATCTTAGTTTTAAATTGATAATTAATTAGTTTTAAATTGATAATTAGTTAGTTTTGTAAAAATTGGTTGTTGCCAATGTACAGGCAGTTTTTACATAGTGGAGCCACCTCGATGGGCCGAAGTGGCCCCTAGTGTGCCCACTATAAAAATTTCATATGTTCTATGTTCTTGTGGTTCGGAACCGCCGTAAAATTGTAGGTCACCTCCGCCACCACGGAGGACATGCACAATACACAATTACGAACGCAGTTAGGTAGACCAGCCATGAGTGGATCCTAGGGTCTTTGTTGGTCTGAAACATTATGTATATATATATATATATAACCTTTGGTTAGCTTCCGCCCGAATTGTTCATTCTGACGAAAGTCAAGCTTTTCACTCCACCTTAGACCTACAGTTTAACGTGGAATCCGAACCACGCCCAATCAGCAGCCCAGCGTCTTAACCACTATGCCACCTAGGGTACCCATTTATCTACCAACCACTTTCTTTATTGTGTGGAAGGATGAACAGCTGGGTTTTGCTGCGCGCCGGCTGCCGTCGGGTCTCGAACCCTGGGCCGATGGATTCATAGTCAGCGACGCTAACCACTACACCATATTACCACTTTCTTTAGTAAACATACTCCCTAAATATTAAAATTTGTCAACATTTCTTATTTCCTTATCTCCTGTTTGAACTCCAAATTCCCTTTCTTCTCTTCGACATACACTTAATATTTGCCTTTTCTACATTCATTTACATTCTCCCCTCCTTCAAACATTCATTCCAATCAATTAAAGCTTGTTCTATATTTTCTTTCTGTATATATACTGTATATATATTGTGTGTATGCGTGTGGCCCCCCTTTAAGAAATGCTGTGTACGCCCCTGGGTAGGGGTGATACTAAGGGGGAGAGGGATGGCACTAAAACGAGAACTTTCCTATCGCGGATTAATCTTTCACGCCTCTTTAATCCCATGGTGTGTGCGGAAAATAGCTTTTATCGTGCCAGAAAAAAAAGCCATGAAAATATATTTTTATTATTTAGTTTTATTTTATATTTAAACTAAGGTGATTTATATATATATATTATATATATGTATATATATATATATATATATATATATATATATATATATATATATTATATATACACCGTATATATATATATATATCACCGTATATATATATATATATCAGGACGTAGCCAGAATTTCTTTTCAGGGGCTAATATACATACATACATACATACATACATACATATATATATTTATCATATATATTCATGAAATGAATAATAAGGGAAAAATGGCATATGCAGATGACAGCATTCTGGACGACAGAGAGAAAATATAGAACAAACTTTAATTCATTGGAATGATGTTTGAAGGAGGGGGGGAATGGAAATGAATGTAGAAAAGACAGAAATGTTAAGTGTATGTCGAAGAGAAGAAAAGAGAATTTGGAGTTCAAATAGGAGATAAGGAAATAAGAAATGTTGAAAAACTTAAATATTTAGGGAGTATATTTACTAAAGAAAGTGGTAATATGCAAGAAATAACTGAAAGAATTGCAAAGTTTAGTAAAAATGTCGGAATTTTATACTTGCTACTGGGAGATGAACATATGTCCCTTGGGACTAAGAAAATAATCTTCGAAACAGTTTTAACACCAATAGTGATTTATGGGTCGGAACACCGGAAAATGCACATGGCGGATCGAAGTAGAATTCAGGCGGCAGAAATGAGACCCACTGAGGACTATTCTGATAAAGACGCGAAGAAATAGGATAAGAAATCTACAGATCTACAGAAGCTAAGGCTAACAAAAACCCTAAGATCCACTCTAAGGTTAGCCCGAGAGAAAGGAAAGAGTAGGGGGTTAAGAGAAGAGAATAAGGGGTTAAGTAAGTAGCAACACCTATCACTCGTGGGTTAACATTCATTCAGAAAAAGAGAAAAAAGACTCGCCATCATCATCCGCCGGCCACTGCCGACAAGTCGGAAAAATAGTCGACGAGTATAGGAAAGGGGTGAAAGATGAAAAGAAGTAAAATAAGAACGCTTACAAACCATGCAAACACAGTCTTAACTCACTGTCATACCATGCAACTACAGACATGCAAGTAAGGAGAGAAAAAAAAAGGTAGGTAAAGTTAAACAAAAAGTGGGTTAGTTTACGCTACGAGCTACATCTACGTTCGTGTTAGTCTAATTTTTTGTTTTTAATAATAATTTTATTGCTGGCATCACACGCTGGCATGTCACAAGCTGGCATTAATCGTCAACAGACTCATCCTCGACCACCACCCCGAGAGCTGCTGTTGCTAATTTTTTTTTTAATTTAAACAATGTTAATATTTTTAAAATGCCTATCTAGACGGTTTTTGAACACATTAACGCTGGTAGAGTTCACGACGGGCGCGGGAAGATTATTCCATTTATCAATTACTTTAAACATAAAGAAGTTTTTAGCGATATTAGTAATGAAACGTCTGCCACGCAACTTAAATCCGTTATTACGAGTATTGCTATCATCGAATGTGAACAATGTCAAAATTTACGTTATCGATGTTATTAAAGATTTTGAAAACTTCAATAAGCTCCCCCCTTAATCTCCTAGTTTCGAGTGAATGCAAGTCTAACTCCTTAATCCTATCTCCATAAGGCTTGTTGCGTAATGACGGAATTAGTTTCGTGGCACGACGCTGAACCCTTTCTAACCTATCAATATCATCACGCAAATACGGGCACCAAAACTGAACGGCATATTCTAAATGAGGCCTGACTAGGGACTTGTAAAGGGGCAATATGATATCCTTCGATTTAAATTCGAAATTACGCGCTATGAAGCCTAACATCCTATTAGCCTTTGCGCAAGACTCCAGGCACTGGTTCCTAACTTTTAAATCCTTAGATACGCGTACGTCTAAATCTACTTCCTCGTCAACGCTCGCTAACTCTCTATCATCCATCGTGTACGTGTAATTATTGTTACGAGAACCTATATGCAAAACTTTACATTTGTCTACGTTAAATTGCATCTGCCACTTATCCGTCCATTCCATAATGCTATTTACATCGCCTTGGAGCCTATTTCTATCGTCCTCGTTAACAACCTTATCGCCTATTTTACTATCGTCCGCGAATTTTGACACGTTACTAGTCAATCTTACATCTATGTCGTTAATGTAAATTACGATTAGCAATGAGTCTAACACTGAACCCTGTGGGACACCGCTACCTACATCCAACCACCCCGATTCACTACCATTAACAATGACCCTCTGTCTCTTAGCACGAAGCCATTCCTCTAACCAGTTAGCTACTTGACCGCGTATACCGTGCGCTTTAACCATCGCAATTAATCTTCTATGCGGAACTGTATCGAACGCCTTTTTAAAATCTAAATAAATAACGTCAGCCGCTCTATGCCTATCGTATTCGCGCACTATTTCGTTATAAAATTCTAACAAATTAGTTAAACAAGATCTATGGCGTCGAAACCCATGCTGACTACTATTAATCAAATCTCTACTTTCTAAGTGATCGATGATACGATCCCTAGCGACGGATTCCAATAGTTTACCGACAATTGACGTTAAGCTAATGGGCCTATAATTGCTAGGTACTGTGCGGTCGCCTTTTTTAAAAATGTGCGTGACGTTAGCTAATTTGAAGTCTTCAGGAATAATCCCCGTTTCGAGTGACTGATTAAAAATCTTCGTTAAGGGGCCTACGATAACATCTTTCAAATCTTTCAAATGTCTGGGATAAAAAGCGTCAGGGTCTGGAGCCTTGCTAACTTTTAGCCTATCGATATAATGCGCAATCTCACCCTTGTAAACAGTTATTTCATCCAAAATAGTCTCGCTACTAAAAGGAACGATATCGTCCACGTCGGGGACATTATTTACGTCTTCTACGGTAAAAACTGTCGCAAAAAAGTTATTGAAAATACCCGCCATCGCCTGAGCGTCAGAAGCCAAAGCGCCGTTAACATCCACTAGAGGGCCTATGCTATCTTTTATCGGCTTACGATTATTGACATATTCAAAAAACTTTATTGGATTATGTTTACTATCCGCAGGTATAAGTATCTCTAAATTGCGTTTAGCATTCTTAACTGATCTTTTAACCTGATGTCTAAGCTCGATATATCTATTAAAGTTAGCTGCCGTGCCATTGCGCTTATTAAGTCTATACACACTGTTACGCTCGTTTATGAACTCGCCTATTTTCCTAGTCCACCACTTGGGCCTACCATGATTTCTAGCGCGCTTGGGCCCACGAGGAATAAACTCCCTTTCAATATTCATAAAACTTTCTTTAAACGCCTCCCAATACAAATTTGTGTCATTTCCCATAAATAAGTTGTCCCAGTCCACTACTCTCATCCTATCCGCAAAACTATCAAAATTAGCCCTACGAAAATCAGGGACCTCTATTACGTTACTATCCTTAGTGTTTTCTATCAATAACTTAAACCAAAGAATTTGATGATCACTACATCCTACACTCTCGCCTACTTCTAAACCTTCGACTATATTTTCGCCGTTCGTCATCACCAAATCTAAAATATTGCCACCGCGCGTTGGTTCGGTAACCATCTGTCGTAAAAAATTATCTTCCATGAATTCAATCAATCTCAAACCCTCCTCATTACCAGTAGAAGTCTCGTAATTAACATTAGGGCAGTTAAAGTCTCCGACAATTATACTATTCCGATTGTCAATAAAGTTACCAAGAAGAGAGTAAAATCTAGTATCGGTATCGAGGGGTTGAACGGGAGGTCTATAAACAAAATTAAAACTAATACTATGCTCCCTAACTTCAACACATATCGCATTAATTGCTGCCGGATAATCTATCTTAACCTCGATAGCCCTAAGGGAATCACGAATGTACAGCAAAACGCCGCCACCAATCCTATGTAACCTATCATTAGTAAGGAGTTTAAAACCCGGTATATCAAGTTCCCCCAACAAGTCCCAAGTCACGGTATTTAACCACGTTTCAGTGATAGCAACTTGGTTCGATAACGTAGATAGAGATAGCTTTTTCGAAATATCTCAATATAATAGGACTAGAAATAACGGGTGTAAGTTGACAAGTAGAAGGTTCGAGACAGCAGTTGCCAAAAACTTTTTTACGCATAGAATAGTAAATAGCTAGAATAGTTTGCCGGTAGAAGTAATTAGTAGCACGTCTATAAACATTTTTAAAAATCGATTAGATGCATATGTTGATAGATTGGGTATAGTTTAAAGTAGTAAAATTAAAGCTTTGTGGTTCGGAACCCACGTAAAATTGTAGGTCCCCTCCGCCACCACGGAGGACATGCACAATACACAATTACGAACACAGTTAGGTAGACCAGCCATGAGTGGATCCTCGGGTCTTTATATGAAAATAAAAACCCACTCTAATAGACAGAGTTTATTTCCACAACAGTTTCGATGCCCACTGGCATCCTCCTCGAGTGGACACAGAAAAACGAATGAACCAAAACAAGAGGGAAAAACAGTCCAGGACCGACCGTTAAGAAATTCGTACCTAGGTTAGATCACGTTCTCCCGACACCCGAAGGGCATTTTTATTAAAGGGACCCGCTTATAAGTACATTCGCACAAATTTAAAACTATCTTCCCGTTCTAAACATACAGATTCTATTTTTTTTTTACATAATTATTACATTTATTATTAAATTTATTACATTTAATATTGCATTATTATTTATTACAGAAATTATAAATTTATTACATTGGTTATTACATTGTTGTTTATTATACAGAACTTATAAACCGAAAAACGAATGAAAAAGGCGAGAAGGAAACAACCCAGAGACCATTGAGAAATTCGCACTTAGGTGAGATACCGTTCTCCCGACACCGGAAGGGCATTTTATTACAGGGTCCCGTTTATAAGTACATTCGCACAAATTAAAACTATCTACTTGTTCTATACATACAGATTCTAATATTTTGACAATTACTGCATTTATTATTGCATTTACATTTTTTACATTTATTATTATTACCTTTACCCTAATTATTAAATTTATAATATTACCTTTATTATTACATCTGTTGCATTTATATTTATTTCCACATTTATTACTTCCATTATTACGTTCACATTTACGTGTATTATTCCATTTACATTTTACAAAAAAAAAAAAAATCGAATGAACTAAAAGCGAGTAAGGAAACAATCCAGAGCTTTCAGAAATTCACACTTAAGGTTAAAACACGTTCCCCCGACTCCGTAAGGGATTTTTTGACCAAGAATCTCATTAAAGGGTCTAACTTATAAGTACCTTCTCACAAATTAAAATTATCTACTTTTTCTATACATACAGATTATATTATTTTTCTTTTGACATAATTATTACATTTATAAAGTACCTTACTTGATTCCCAATCTATAGCATGATTATTTTGGCTGGCGTGATAAAATGGCATAATTAGTATTACAACTTCTAAAGGCATATTTGTGTTCTTTAATACGGGTTTCAATATTTCTTCCAATTTCTCCCACGTATACTAAATCACAACTTTTACAGGGAATGCTGTAGACACAGGCTTGCATTCCTAGGGTCTTTGTTGGTCTGAAACATTATAACATTACATTATAACATATCGTAGTTGCCGGAATAAATTATCGCCTTAAATTCGTTTAATTTATTTCTAATACTATGCGCGTTACAATAAAAGACGTTTAAGTTATTTTTACCACGGGCCGGCGTTTTAAACTATTTTTCACGTCAGGGCGCGTTCCCCGGACCCACAACGTTTAAAGGCTTCGACCTATACAGTTTTCGTACGTTTTCGTCAATTAACCTACCTAGCCTAGCATTACCTATTTCATTAAAATGCACCCCCATCTTTTATAAAAAGGCTAGGATCACTGAATTCGGACCACAGCTTTACGAAGGGTACATTTTCCTCAGCACAAATCTCTAATTTAGTATTAAAAAATATCGTTTTAGACGTAATTCTAGGATCCAAACCGTGCCTAGGGGTAATACCTACAACTAAAGGCTTATCTGACCTCGCCTTTAGGGCCCTAATTACCCCCCATATCTCTCCAAAAGGTCAGGCACTCTCGTATCGGGCCTATACGAGTCGTTGCCCTCTACCATCGTCACCAACATCGAGTGACCGGAGGCAACGTCAATCCTATCCACTTCGTCTCTAACTCTGTCAACTCTGGCCCCTGGGAGACAGACCCTCCTCCTCTTGGTTGGATGCCGTTCAACGAACTCTGTGTCCATATGGCGCACTAAAGAGTCCCCAATTAAAATAGTTTCCCCCTCATTCACGTCCTTTTCCAAACGGGCGAAAGGGTTCGAAACCTCGATAGGGGGGTATTCTATCACCTAACGTACGCGGCCTAGCTCCACCCTTAATTTCTCTAAATCCCTCCCCATCTACTAATATCTGACCAACCTGAACCCCTTCCTCAACTCTACCCAACCTTCCCGATAAGCTACCTAAACTAGAAACTAGGTAACGCACCTCACCATTCAAATTAATAACGTCTTGAACGTTAGTATTGGTTCGGCTTTCGTCAACCGTAGCCCTACCCCTGCCCTCATCAAGCGTTGCAAGTCTTTCTGCTACCTCACGTACACTGCGTTTTATGTCAACTATTTCCTCCCTTAACTCGCAAAAGAAACAAACTGATCTCTCGGTAATCGCCATAGGACCGCCGTTATAATCTTTAAAATCCGAATACCACCGGTTTACCCAACACCTAACACACGACGCTTTCTGCGACGGCATCGCGCAGTTAAAATTAGTTTATAACTGTCACAAGTTTAAGTTAAATTAAGCCGGCACGATATGAAAACTTCTAAATCGCTAAAAACCACTAATATTCAATTACTTAACTATGACAATGTGAATATAAGCACAAGTATATAAAATTCAAAATTTTCCAAAAGTAAAATTATTAGCAATATGCAAAAGTAGAAGCAATATCAGAGAGCTCAGGAAATGCGTCCATTCAGTACAGAGTCTGGTTGACGAATGAGACAAATGAAGAAATAAGCCAAATGAAGAAATAAGAGCCAATGTGGGAGTAACGCCGATTTTGAGAAAAATCGACGTTGCCAAATTGAGATGGTTGGCCACTTGGAGAGAATGGAGGAGGGGAGAACTGCGAGGAGGTGCTGGGAGTGGAGACCAGGGAATGGCAGAAGACCGCGGGGGAGACCGAGAAGGAGATGGAGTGACGAAGTGGAGGAGAGCTTGCGAAGATACGACTTGCCCAGTATGCAAGAGCTCGGGAAAACGGGAGTGCTGCTGGACAGGGCGGAGTGGCAAAGGAGGCTGGCTCCACTGACAAGCTAACTAGCCTGCCTGGGAGCTGAAGTAAGAAGTAAGTAAGTAAGAATATAGTATATGGTACAAACCCACAAGGAAAAAGAAAAATAATTCCAAGGCCTTTCGTGTATTCAGAAGTACACCTCGTCAGGGAATGTACTTCTCAATACACGAAAGGCCTTGGAATCATTTTTCTTTTTCCTTGTGGGTTTGTATCATTTATTCATTTCACGTGTTTAATTTGAAATTCATCCCATATACAGAATATATACTCGTATATATATATATATATATATATATATATATAGTATATTAAGGTGTGTAAATAAGTAAAAACACATTCCTAAATGTATTACAATAATTAAACATGTGCTGAAGGTACCTGGCATGGCGTACTTACTCATAAGTAATGCATAAAAATATCAAACCTGTGATTATATTTCGAGGGCGGCTGAAGCCCGCGTAGCCCCCCTTGTCTACGCCCATGATATATACACACACACACACACACACACACACACTATATATATATATATATATATATATATATATGAAAAATTATTTCACGAAAGTGACACGTGAAAAGTATTTATGATGAATAAAACCACGAAGGAAAAAAGAAACACAAAGGGGTGCTCAAGCGCTTTCGTCTAATGACATCCTCAGGAACACTGGAGTGAAAGGACAGATCAAGGCAATATATAGGTTACAAAAATAAACATACATACATACATATTCATATATATATACATATATATATCTATATATATACATATACATATATATAGTAAGCATAGAAAAAATTGTGGGAGGAGCAAACATTTATATGGGAGATTGACACTTTTAGCACTTCAGCCGACATTCAATATAAATTCAAATGGCTTGTTTATGAAACAGGTCACAAAAATAAAGAAATAAAAATAAATATAAATAAATTGAGAAAAAATTAATTACAAAATAGGGCCTTAGTGATATATATGTCACAGCCTAAATAATCATAAAGAAATAAACAGGCAAATAAAAAAAACCACAAATATATATACATATATATATATATATATATATATATATATATATATATATATATATATAAAGACACTTTTAGCACTTTGGCCGACCTTCAATATAAATTCAAATGGCTTGTTTATGGAACAGGTCACAAAAGAATAATGAATAAAAATAAATATAATATTGTAGTGAGTCTACAAATTCAAGATAATCTGTTGTTACGAAACAACTACATATCTCTAAGGCGTGAAGCTAAAAGTGTAATAAAAAAGTCAAAACGCGAATTTGAAATCTCCATAGCTCGTGACGGTAAAGAAAATCCCAAGCGATTCTTCCAATACGTCAATAATAGAAATCCAGTAAAAGTGTCTTAGGTCCATTAAAAATGGAAATGGAGATCTAGTCTCTGAAAACAAGGAAATGGCTACCTTGCTAAACGAATTTTTACGTCAGTTTTTACTATAGAAGATGTAACGAATATCCCTACGGTCATAGACATAATACCTTTGATAATGGTAATATTTTGGATAATATTGTCGTTAGTGAAGGGAAGTAATGCGCTATATTGATAAAATGAAAACGCGTAAATCACCAGGTCCGGATTCCATATATCCCATACAACTAAAAGAATTAAAAGATAGCATTGTTGTGCCGCTAACAAAGATTTTTAATGCGTCTATTTCTGAGGGGTGCGTACCAGATAATTTCAAGTTAGCAAACGTAACACCTATCTTTAAGAAAGGCGATAAAGGTGCGGCGGGAAATTATAGGCCAATCAGTTTAACGTCTGTTGTAGGTAAGCTACTGGAATCAATAATTAGGGATCGTATAGTCGAACACTTAGAAGTGCATAATCTGGTCAGAAATACGCAGCACGGTTTTAGGCGAAACAAATCTTGCTTAACTAATCTTTTAGAATTTTTCCAAAGCGTGGTTACGTTTATGATAGACATCGGGCGGTTGATGTAGTGTATTTGATTTTTCAAAAAGCGTTTGACACCGTGCCGCACAAAAGACTGATTGAAAAAACTAAGGCTCATGGAATCAGGGGTGTAGTAATAAATTGGCTAGAGAATGGTTGCGAGGCAGGAAACAGAGGGTGGTCGTTGATGGAGCGAGTCGTGTTGGGCTAATGTAGCGAGTGGCGTTCCTCAGGGTTCTGTATTGGGCCCCTTGCTTTTTCTTATTATATTAACGATTTAGATGTCGGCCTAGTCAGTACAGTTTCAAAGTTTGCGGATGACACGAAGCTGGGTGGTAGGGCGATTAATGACGAAGATAGAGGTAAAATTCAGGAAGATCTGAATAAAATCGTTGATTGGTCAGTCACATGGCAAATGAGATTTAACGTGGATAAGTGCAAAATTATGCATATAGGTTCGCGTAACGGTAATTTTGCGTATAGTATGTCAGGGAAAGATTTAACAAGCGTAGAGCAGAAAAATTTAGGAGTTATAGTCACTGGTGATTTAAAAGTAGCGAAACAAAGTACAGCGGCGGTCAATAAGGCAAACAAAGTGCTAGGTTTTATAGCTCGAAATTTTGAGTACAAATCGCGCGATATTATAGTTCCTCTTTATAAATCATTAGTTAGACCCCATTTGGAGTACGCGGTCCAATTTTGGAATCCGCATATGCGCAAAGATATAGACAAAATCGAAAGAGTTCAAAGACGAGCAACTAAGATGATTCCGTCTCTTAGGTCAAAGTCGTACGAGGATAGGCTTAAAGAGTTAAAATTGACTACACTCGAGACTAGGAGGTTAAGGGGTGATCTAATCCAGGTTTTCAAAATTATGAATGGGTTTGATAACGTAGATAGAGATAGCTTTTTCGAAATATCTCAATATAATAGGACTAGAATAACGGGTGTAAGTTGACAAGTAGAAGGTTCGAGACAGCAGTTGCGAAAAACTTTTTTACGCATAGATAGTAAATAGCTGGAATAGTTTGCCGGTAGAAGTAATTAGTAGCACGTCTATAAACATGTTTAAGAATCGATTGGACGCGCATGTTGATAGAAAGGGTATAGTTTAAGGTAGTAATATTAAGGCTTTGTGGGATAGATCCCACAGCTCAACACAATGTTGTGGGATATAGGGAGGCAGCGTCTTGGGTTAGGGGATACTCTCTGTCCTTACACACCCCATTTAAAGAGATTCCTCTGCCGAGCGGTGCCCCCCATAGTACTGTGAGGTATTGAAAAACTCATGATCTTCACTTGCCCCACAAACACCTTTAAATGGGAGACCCATAATGGGTGCACACACATTTCTACATTACTGTACAGTCTTTACAGCCACACCTACACTTTTCCTCGTATGTGTATACACAATACACGATTACGAACACAGTTAGGTAGACCAGCCATGAGTGGATCCTAGGTCTTTGTTGGTCTGAAACATTATAACATTATAACATTATAACAAATAAACCAAAAAAAAAAAAAAATTATTAAAAAAAAAATAAAAATAATAATAATAAATTGAAAGATAAATTTTAAGAGAGGCACACCAATTTATAAGGGAAAAATTACCACATATGCATATTATAGTCACAAACGAATAAAAAAGTACAAGTAAATATAATTGGAAAACAAAATGATGCCTAGATGATATATAAAGAACAATAAATATATATACAACATATATACGGTATATATACGAAATATAAACGCAATATATACAGATATATATATATAATATATATATATATATATGCATAAGAGAAAAAAATTACCAAATTTGTTTTTATAATTATTGTCTGAAAAAACGGTAGGTCGCAAAGAGATAAAGAAATAAAAAAAATATAATTGAAAAAATTACAAATAATACACGTACACATGTATACCCGCATAACCAATATATATACATATACACACATATATACAAACACACACACACACACACATATATATATACACATACAAGCTTGACCTACGCGGAATGAGAAATCATCGCGCAGAACCTTTGTGAGGTTGTAAGGTAAGGTAAGGTACATACACTATATATATATATATATATACACATTTAACTGCATACATACATACATACATACATACCATACATATACACACATACATACATACATATACACACATATACATACAAACACCTTTAACTGCAATGACCACACACATACTCCACATACACATACATACATACACATACACGCATACAGCAAAAAATTGAAAAAAAATTGTAAGAGAAACAAAGACAAAAACAAATTTTTTTACCAAAGATTTAACAACCTGCCCTTTTTGTTTAAATCCATTCTGAAGGAATTCAGAGCAACGGGATCGAGTTGAAACAGACCTTTACTCATGTTAAGGTTATTTGTAAGTTGAATTATAGCCGACTCAAGAATATTTCTATTAACAATGTTGCTAGAGTGAAACAAAACTGAAACATTATTCCAATCAATACAATGGGATAACTCTGACAAATGGACAAAAAGGGCACTGGACAACTGTCCCGTTCTAACGGAATATTGGATGCTGTTTTACACGCGTTTGCAAATCCTTTCCCGTCTGACCTATGTAAAAGGAATCACATTGCTTACACCCAATTTTATAGATAATGCCTAAATTATTGGTAGGGCTATTTTTTACTATGATGTTTTTCACAATATTGTTATATGAAAAAACTACACTGATATCCAAAAGTTTAAGTACATTAGCAATGCTAAGAAGCCCGGGAAAAATGGAAGTACTAAATATTCTTTGACAAGGTGCGAGGGTTATTATTCACGATAGAAGGTTCGTTTAGCCTTATTAAGACAAGATTCCATGAACGCAGATGGGTAACACAACTCACTTCCAATACCGTTGATATTTTCCAATTCGGCATCGATGTATTCCGGACTGGCGATCCTAAGAGCGCGGAGAAACATTGAGGAAAATATGGCCTTTTTAATAGGGGTGTCATGTCCAGAGTAAAAGTGTACGTAGACAAATTGTTTTTTTTTTTTCCGATAGATACTAAACTTAAAACCCGGGCTATCCCTTGAACACGCACATCCAAAAACGGGATTGAGTTGTCTTGTTCCACTTCTAAAGTAAATTTAATGGAGGGGACTTGGTCATTTAACTGAAGGAGGAAGTCATCCAGGTCACGATTCATGGGCCAGAATTTTTTTCTCTTATGCATATTATATATATATATATATATATATATATATATTCTGTATATATTGCGTTTATATTTCGTATATATACCGTATATATTTGTATATATATTTTATTGTTCTTATATATCATCTAGGCATCATTTTGTTTTCCAATTTATATTTACTTGTACTTTTTTTATTCGTTTGTGACTATAATATGCATATGTGGTAATTTTTCCCTTATAAATTGGTGTGCCTCTCTTAAAATTTATCTTTCAATTTATTTTATATTTTTATTATTTTTTAATAATTAATTTTTATTTTTTTTGGTTTATTTCTTTTCTTTGTGACATATATATCAATTTGGCATCATCTATTAAATTGATTGTAAAACTTCCCTTTTGAGCTTGAATTTGTAGACTCCACTTACAATATTTATATTATTTTTATTTCTTTATTCTTTTGTGACCTGTTCCATAAACAAGCCATTTGAATTTATATTGAAGGTCGGCCAAAGTGCTAAAAGTGTCTTTTTTATATTAATATATATATATACAGGGTGGGCGGAAAGTAGCTCCCTAATTTAAATTACATATAAATTATGTATAAATTTGATTGTATTGTTATATTGTTATTGTGTGTTCTCTAAAGTGGTACAATTGTAAAGGTAATCTTTTTTTCTCTAAAGTGTTCTCTTTGTGTTCTCTAAAGTGGTACAATTGTAACGTTCATTTATTTTTTTCATTTCAGATTGAAGGGTAACATGGCTGAGCGTTTAAACACTGCAGGAGCGTGCCAGTTGGCGGCACGGTACGAAGTTTGGCAATCTGTCATTCGAGTTCAAAGATGGTGGCGGCCATTCACGGACCACGTGCCCAAGTGGACTCGAAAACAATCAAGAACTGCCACTCGAAGCTCATGACCACGGGGTCTGTGGCAGATGTTCGAAGATGTGGTCGCCCTTCGCTATGTTGCGAAACGAGGTCTGGCCGGTTGTCAGCACATGGGAGAACATCGACGATCTGATATTTATGCAAGATGGCGCCCCTCCGCACTTCGCTCTTGTTGTCCGTGAGTGGCTGGATGCCCACTTCCCTGGGCGTTGGATGGGTCGTCGTGGTCCACATCAATGGCCAGCCAGGAGCCCTGACTTGACACCGTGCGACTTCTTTCTTTGGGGGTGGGTAAAGGAAGAAGTCTACCGCACCAAACCGAGGACATTGCAAGAACTGGAGGACCGAATTCGGGAAGTCATGTCCTCCATCCCGCCGGAGTTCCTGCTAAAGTCAGTGGACGCCATTCCTGGGCGGCTCCAGAAGCTGGTGGAAAGAGTTGGAGCCCACATTGAATTTTAGAGAAAACCTACCATGTATGCCTACCTTTTCATATTATTTCTTCTGAAATAAATGGATAATATACGTATTTTTTTACCAATCCAAAATAGGGAGCTACTTTCCGCCCACCCTGTATATATATATATCGGGTGGCCCAAAAAAAATGGCACCAATTTTGAGAAGTGATATCTCAATAACCATTGCAGCTAGGGACTTACAAAAACAACCAAATGAAAGATAATTCTTTTCTCTTTAAACACTTATTCTATGGCTTGATGGTTATAAGACCATATAATGCCCGAAATTGGCTTCCAAAAAAAATATTAAAAAAAAAGTTGCGCATTTATATTTATTCCTTGATCCTAATTTTAAATGAAATTTTTCTATTCCGGACCCCTCAAGATGGGATTGAAAGAATCTGATAACAACATTATACAAGCACTACGTGAAGAAAAAGGATATTCATTAAACAGAATCCTTTACGAATTTCCAAATAGAAATTGGAAAAAAAGAACTGTGGCACATTTTTTACAAAAACTTAAAGAAACCGGGAGCAGTCAATGGCGTCCGGGAAGTGGTCGACCAGAAACTATTAGAACGCCAGAAACATTGAAAAAGTAAATGAAATGGTTTTAAGTCAAGAGGAACAACCGGGAACAAGTAAAAGTGAACGTGAAGTTGCGAAAGAAACCGGGATTTCACGTTCATCAGTACAGCGAATTATTCGCTGTACTGATGAACGTGAAATCCCGGTTTCTTTCGCAACTTCACGTTCACTTTTACTTGTTCCCGGTTGTTCCTCTTGACTTAAAACCATTTCATTTACTTTTTCAATATTTTCTGGCGTTCTAATAGTTTCTGGTCGACCACTTCCCGGACGCCGTTGACTGCTGCCGGTTTCTTTAAGTTTTTGTAAAAAATGTGCCACAGTTCTTTTTTTCCAATTTCTATTTGGAAATTCGTAAAGGATTATGCTTAATGAATATCCTTTTTCTTCACGTAGTGCTTGTATAATGCTCTTATCAGATTCTCTCAATCCCATCTTGAGGGGTCTGGAATAGAAAAATTTCATTTAAAATTAGGATCAAGGAATAAATATAAATGCGCAACTTTTTTTTATATTTTTTTTTGGAAGCCAATTTTTGGCATTATATGGGCTTATAACCATCAAGCCATAGAATAAGTATTTAAGGAGAAAAGAATTATCTTTCATTTGGTTGTTTTTTTAAGTCCCTAGCTGCAATGGTTATTGAGATATCACTTCTCAAAATTGGTGCCATTTTTATTGGGCCACCCGGTATATATATATATATATATGTATGTATATATATTTGTGGTTTTTTTTATTTGCCTGTTTATTTCTTTATGATTATTTAGGCTGTGACATATATATCACTAAGGCCCTATTTTGTAATTAATTTTTTCTCAATTTATATTTATATTTATTTTTATTTCTTTATTCTTTTGTGACCTGTTTCATAAACAAGCCATTTGAATTATATTGAATGTCGGCTGAAGTGCTAAAAGTGTCAATCTCCCATATAAATGTTTGCTCCTCCCACAATTTTTTCTATGCTTACTATATATATATATGTATATATATAGATATATATATATGTGTATATATATATGAATATGTATGTATGTATGTTTATTTTTGTAACCTATATATTGCCTTGATCTGTCCTTTCACTCCAGTGTTCCTGAGGATGTCATTAGACGAAAGCGCTTGAGCACCCCTTTGTGTTTCTTTTTTCCTTCGTGGTTTTATTCATCATATAATATATATATATATGCACTAGAATCACAAAATAACACGTGACTTTATTAATAAGCAAACAACCACAAGGAAAAGGAAACACAAAGTCCGAGCGCTTTCGTGATATATTCACATTATCAAGGAGGATATTTTGTTCCTCCTTGATAATGTGAATATATCACGAAAGCGCTCGGACTTTGTGTTTCCTTTTCCTTGTGGTTGTTTGCTTATATATATATATATATATATATATTAATATATATATATAAAATATTTAGGAGAAATCCAATGACAAGGAGAAATGTAAATGCCATGAAAAGTCTTCTTTAATGCGCAACGTTTCGAGCAAATACGCTCATCTTCAGGCTGTATGATAACAATGTGAAATTAAAATCAATAATTGAATGAAAAACCAGACAAAGAAAATTTCTATAACCTATTCATGAAGGCAAACTTTAAAAGACTGAAAAAAGAGGGTTAAATTCTAAGTTATACAGATTTACATTTAAAATTAAGAAGCTATTTTTAAATACATATAGTAAATGTGAAATTTACACTGGAAAAATTAACAATAGTACACTGGAATAATGAAACTAACTAACCTTTCACTGCAATTTCCGAGGCTAGACTGATTTAAGCACAAAACGAGAAAATAAGATAAGATAAGATAAGATAAGATAAGATAAGATGGTGAGGGCGATTGGGGAAGGGGGGATTATAAGGAATTGGGGAAGGAGGAGGGATTATAAAAAGTTTAAAGGGACGGCTGATGAGTCAACATTTAACGTAGGGGTCAAAGTTTTAATGTAAAGCGATTCCAAAATTCTAAGTGAGTTGGGACAAGTATTACAACCAAGAATTTTAAAATTGTCTAAAGTGACATCAGTTTTACATTTGATACTGTGTTCCCGAATGCTAGAAACTTCTTTAGTTTTTAAAATTTTACCTCTAGTTTTACCTTACTTAATGATGAATTTAATAATCTAAGATCATACTTTACCAATAATAGTTTTCCTGTTCAATATGTAGATAAACTAATTAGATCCTTCTTAAATAATGTTTATAGCCCTCAACTTCCTTGTATTACAGTGCCGAAGGATATAAAATATTTCTTGGTACCTGAAATGGGTCCTTTGAATAAGGAATTTAAGCTTAAATTTACAAAGTTGTTAAGGAAATTTTTTTATCATACTGATTTCCGCATCATATTTATTAATAAAACGTCTTTAGGTAGCTTTTTCTCAGCGAAGGATCGAACCCCTGACTCGTTGCGTAGCGGTGTTGTATATTTTTTACCTGCCCTAGGTGTCTCCTTGGGAATTACATTGGCAGCACTGTTCGCTCTCTCAGGGCTAGATTTTATTCGCATATGGGAATAAGTGGCCGAACAGGTAAAATTTTAAAAACTAAGAAGTTTCTAGCATTCGGGAACACAGTATCAAATGTAAAACTGATGTCACTTTAGACAATTTTAAAATTCTTGGTTGTAATACTTGTCCCAACTCACTTAGAATTTTGGAATCGCTTTACATTAAAACTTTGACCCCTACGTTAAATGTTGACTCATCAGCCGTCCCTTTAAACTTTTATAATCCCTCCTCCTTCCCCAATTCCTTATAATCCCCCCTTCCCCAATCGCCCTCACCATCTTATCTTATCTTATCTTATCTTATCTTATCTTATGTTTTCTCGTTTTGTGCTTAAATCAGTCTAGCCTCGGAAATTGCAGTGAAAGGTTAGTTAGTTTCATTATTCCAGTGTACTATTGTTAATTTTTCCAGTGTATTAATTTCACATTTACTATATGTATTTAAAACTAGCTTCTTAATTTTAAATGTAAATCTGTATAACTTAGAATTTAACCCTCTTTTTTCAGTCTTTTAAAGTTTGCCTTTATGAATAGGTTATAGAAATTTTCTTTGTCTGGTTTTTCATTCAATTATTGATTTTAATTTCACATTGTTATCATACAGCCTGAAGATGAGCGTATTTGCTCGAAACGTTGCGCATTAAAGAAGACTTTTCATGGCATTTACATTTCTCCTTGTCATTGGATTTCTCCTAAATATTAAATTGAAGCTCTGTAGAAGCAACCCGCATGATTATATATATATATATATATATATATATATATATATAAAGGGTCCCGCGTCTTAAGGTACCTAAGCGCCAAAATTAAAATTCGTCAGAAATCGCCTCTAAAGTTCAGCAATATTCTGGCAGTAGTATCTCTTATTAATTGAGCTAGAACGTTCATTTTTGGCTAAATTAGAGTTCTAAGAATGCTAATGAAGATGTTGATGAGTTTTTGGAATAGATTTTCATATTTTGTATTTTATATATATATTTTGTTAAGTTTTTGATTTTCTTATTATGCCGAACTTTGGGTGAACTTTTGGCTGGCGATAGAGGTGAAAAAAGTAGTTCGTTTCATAAGGTTTTCAACCATACTTCTAGTGTCGTAAGGTCATTATAACCTAAACCACGCGATAGAGCAAGGGTGAAAATAGTGATATCCATCAAAAGCACGTTTTCACCTGTGGTGGCGCTTAGGTACCTTAAGACGCGCGACCCCTCAATTTATTATATATATATATATATATATATATATATATATATATATATATATATATATATATATATTAATATATATATATATATATACAGGAATATAACGACATCAGGGGCCATCTTCAGTGACTAAATGAAAGCATCAAAATTAGAGAAAAAAATCAATAACACTAGGCAACAAATTTCAACTTTTTTTTTGTTACAGACACGTGAACTGATTCCTACTAAAGCGCTGATGCTGATTTCAGATCTGATATCAAAATTTCTCTATCACGTCCAGATTTTGTGTAACCGAAAACCCCTATTTTTCATTTTTTTTTCTCACCCGCTTCTATTACGAAAGCCGTCTAAGCTACTTTTCCGTGCCACGTTTTATGTTAAGCATACTTAAATAATTAGTGAACAGGGATGTCTTTCCTCCTTTATTCTGGCTTAAGACAGACAGCGGAGTTACCACCCCTGCGCCCAACCATCCACCCAAAGCGCGTTAGTATTTTGTTGTTACTACTGAAAGGCAAATTCCTGTTCTTAAGTGAAACTTTGGTGTGTCCTCTTCCTTTGTCGCTTGTAGGATGACGAGCTCTCCTTCTGCAGGAACCAACAATAATCTCCCATCATATTTGGGTTGAAATTACCTTGGTATCTGTTTTCCATAACTGAGATCTGTTGGTGGAAGCGCTCACCATGCTCGTCACTTACAGCCCCAAGGTTGGCCGGGAAGAAGTCAAGATGAGAATGTAAAAAATGAATTTTCAAAGACATTCTGCATCCCATTATTTCATAAGATTTAAGCATGTTTTCTACGAGTTTACGGTGGTTTTCAGCTTTGTGGTTTCCAAGAAAATTTTTGACAACTTCAACGAAAGATGTCCATGCTCCGAGTTCATTCTCATTTAGGTTAGATGGAAACGATGAGTCGTGGATGACACTGCGGATCTGTGGTCCAGTGAAAACTCCAGCTTCTAGCTTAGCATCTGTCAATATTCCTTTGAATTTATCCTTTAAATATTGGAAACCACTACCTTGATGATCCATACCCTTCACGAAATTTTTCATAAGGCCAAGTTTAATGTGAAGTGGTGGAAGATGTACTTTCTGAGGGTCAATAAGTGCTGGGTGTTTCACATTGTATTTACCAACAACATGTTCAGTTCTAGATGGCCAATCATGTTTTTTGTAGTGGTTCTTGTCATCTCTGCTGTTCCATAGACACAAAAAGCACATATGCTTTGTGTAGCCCAACTGTAACCCAAGAAGTAATGATACAACTTTAAGGTCGCCACAAATATTCCATGTGTGGTCCTTATATTTGATGAGTCTTAGCAGCAGTTTCATCGATTCATAAGTCTCATTAAGGCCAGTGGCATGTGCTACAGGTATTGAAGGTTTTTCATTGCCGTTGTGCAGTAATACAGCTTTAAGGCTAGCTTTACTAGAGTCAATGAACAGTCTCCATTCTTTGGGATCATAGCGACAGCCAATCCCTTGCATCAGACCACTGATATCGTGGCAGAAACAAACGTTTTCTTCCTGTAAGTAAAATGATGAAAACTGCAAATGGCGATGGCGGAAATGGGAAACTTTGGTGTTTGGTTGGAGAAGATTAAATTCTTGAAGTCTTGAACCAAGCAACTCTGCCTTTTCTTTTGGTAATTCCAAATCGCGCACTAAGTCATTTAACTCCGCTTGACTTAACAAATGTGGGGAAATATTTGCATCTGGAACATATATGCCATCTTTCCCTGTTTCTATATCACTAGCAGAATCTTCAGATGAACTGCTGTCTGTTATCGTTGCTGGTGGAACTGGTGGTGGATTTGTTTCATCATGTGGTACTGGTTTCATTGCTGATTCGCAGTTTGGGTACGTGATCTTTGATTTGTTTTTCTTTGTGAAACCAGCAATCTTTGTCAAACAAAAATAACAATCATTGAAGTGATTTTTCGGCTCACGCCAAACCATGGGGACTGAGAACGGCATAGCTTTTCTTTTACCATTCATCCAAGCTATTAACATTGCATTGCACTGTGCACAGCAAATATGTGGTGCCCAGTCCCTCTGTTGGTCTCCTAACTTACAGTCAAAATAACACTTGTAAGCAAGTTTAATCTTTGTTGTTATGTTTCTACGTTGTGGCTTAGGTGTATATTGTCCACAGACAAAGCAGAAGTTGTCTGGGTGATTTACACAAGCACGTCTATTTGATGCCATTTTGAATTACCATACAATATCTGAAAAAACGTAGAAAGTAATTATTACGATGTGCAAAATAAAAAGAAATACACACCGTAGTACAAAACAAATGCTATAAAAACACACAAGTCACCACAACCTGTCACTTGCTCATCAGCAGAGAGCTTCAACAACCGTTCTGCTTGACTGTCACGTAGCGACTGACCGTTGGGCCGTTGCCCGTTACTATGCTCTTGACTCAGTGTTGCCAACTCGGGATAAATTTTATTTATCAAAATTGTTCGAATTTGTATATAGTTGGCAAAAAAATTGCTTTAACCTTGAAAAGCAAGTTTCATATTATGGCATTAAGCCGATTAAAACCAAAATCTGGACGTGGTAGAAAATTTTACTAAAAGTGATTTGCATTTTACACAAAATCTAGACGTGATAGAAAAAATCTAATTATAGATTTGAAATCAGCATACCGAAATTAGCTAGGAGCACCTATTTGGTCTTCTGTAACAAAATCTTTGTTGCCTAGTGTAATATAACTAAAGAAACAAAAGTAAAAAAAAATGTAAGATAAATATACTGTACATACAGTAGTTATAAAACCGAATACAATAAGTAAAATAGTTTTAAAAAATAGCTTAAAATTTGTTCTGGATTATAAGACGATTCCGTGCCCTCGAAGGGGTTTCAAAGAAGCTGGAGAAGGCAAAATTGGACGCTCGTTTCCTGACAATTTGCAAAGGTTACAGTATGTACCCAAATTTATTCGTTTTAAACTATGTAAAAAATCTTTGTTGCACAGTGAACTCTATCGTTCTTGGACTAGGAAGCTTCTTTCCCTTGAGTTGGACTTAAAACGTAAACTTCTTTTAAAATTGGGTAATAAATTGCTCACGTTGTCACAACATTTCAAGTAAAATGTGTCTTGCCTTGATTTCATTATTTTAAATAGTTGTACAGTATTTCGAAGTATGTATCAAAATTTTATGTCACCTCACTAACCCGTCAAAATTCTAAGCTTCAGCAGTTGGGTTTAAGCTTTGATCTTAATCTAAATAGAGATGAAATTATTTCTAACTTTTCCAATAAGGTTTTTATCAACTGAAGAAAAAAGAATTTTATCCTCGGGATTGGATTTTAAATTTCCCGTTTTTAAGCTTGATTTTTTGTCGTTATTTTTTATGCTTTGAGAAACTTTGCCATCAAATTAGTTTTTTTCCCTCTTTCCTTCAACACTCTAATCCAGTGGAGGATATTAAGCTTTTAGCAAATAAGTTCTACTCTAAGTTTGATAGTTTTAAGGTTTTTTGTCCAGTTTTTAGTTTTAGTGATTTTAGAGTTCTCACGAACTTGTGAAGGGATAAGAATGTAATTATTTGTAAGCCTGATAATGGAAAGGTGTTGTTGTCTTAGACAGACAAGACTATTTAAATAAAATGTGTAATTTACTTACTGATTCTACCAAGTGTTTGAAACTGCAGACTGATCCATTTAAATATATTGTGAAGCTGGAGGACAGAATCAACAACTTTTTACGTTCTCTTAAAAGTCGTGAGCTTTAATCAACCATTACGATAAGCTTTTTACATAAACCGGAGTTCCGCTTCGCCCCATTCTTGCAGCCAAAATATTCCAAGTTATAACCTCGCAATTTTTGGTCCCAGTCATAGACTCTTTTCACACGTAGTCACTTCACTTTGCGAGATTTTTTGAGTTTGCTGATTGTGTCACCAAGTTGAAATTTAAGGATTGTTTCATGGCTTCCTTTGATGTTTTAGTCTTTGTTTACCAATGTACCTGTATTAGAAACTTGTGATATTATTATAAATTCTTTGTTTGGCTCCACTAATGACATTTGAGATTAAGCAAACAATTATTTTCAAAACTTTTAAAGTATCAGTCAGGACACCATTTTCTTTTTAATAAAGAACTTTTCCACCAGCACGAGGGAATGGCAATGGGTTCTCCCCTTGGTCCGTCTTTGCTGATAGTGTTTTCTTTGCTTCCACAAGGAAAAGTGGCTGAGAGGTTGTCGTTATGTAGACGATTGTTTTGCCATTTTTAAGCATAAAGATCATGCCCCTTGTTTTTTAAATTACATAATACTAAGCATCCTAATACTAAATTCTCTATGGAAGTAGAAGAACACAATAAAATTTCGTTTTCTGATGTTACCATAAAAACAGTTACAGGCTTCTCAACACAAGTATACAGAAAACCAACTACCACCCAACCGGACTCATTTTTTCAGTAATATCTCACTTAGTTTTATACTAGCTAGTATTAAAGTCGTATTTTTAGAGCCTATCACAGTGATGGCGAACCTATGATACGCGGTCAAAGGTGACACGTTGCTGTTTTTTTGTTGACACGCCTAAACTGACATTTCTATCGTCCAAAAGTGAAACAAAACTATAGAGAATGAAAATCGATCAAATCAAGAGACGTTTTTAATTTCATCTAATTAATTAGGAAATGATTTTATACATTTTTTGTAAATAAACATTCAATTCTCTATATTTGATGGCTATTTAATTACATATTACTGTGGTTGGATTTGAATTGAAATAAATTACCATTATAAATAGTATAAAATTAACATTAATTTTGCCTGCAACTCTGATTTATATTCATAATTCAGAATTGGCAACCCTGATTTCTCTTTCTCTGTCTTTAGTCGAGTCATGGCGTCGTCTTACACGGGCATTTTGATTTAATGAGTCTAATTAAGTCATTATTAATCACTGTTGTGTAGTGTTATGTTTCATTATTAATTAATATTAAGTGTTTGCTGGTGTTAATTATTAGTATTAAGTGTTATTGATATTGTGTTGGAAAATGAAAATTTATCTCCATTAACATTATTACTGTGGTACCGGTTGAAACTAATTAGGCCTAACGTTAATTCATCGTTTTACTTGTTCTAACATCCATTTGTCACATTAAATATTTGTGTTAACGATTTTGAATTGCTATTGTTTTTTAATATTTCAGCCTATCATAATGGCGGAATCAGTAAACAAAAAAAATAAAATTGTCAAAGAAAGGAAGCGGAAGGAGTTTCCAAGAATGGTGGACTGAAAAATATGGCGTTATTGATACGAACGACAAGCTCTATGCATCCTGTGTAGTGAAACAGTTGTGAGCAGAACTTGGAATGTGAAAAGGCATTTCGACACTAACCACAGTGGCTTCTAGAAAAAGTGAGCAAGAATGTAAAGAATATATATGCGAATGTTAAAAGATAAACAGTCACATCAGACAATTTACTTAAATTTGTAAGTGGGCCTTCAAATTTAGTGTCTGCAAGCTTCAGTATTTCACATACTATTGTCCAGCATGGAAACTCACTTAGTGATGGAGATTTCGTTAAGGAAGCTTTTATGAAATGGCACCTTTTTATTTGATGACTTTCAAAATAAAGCAGCTATTATTCAGCGTATTAATGAATTACCAATTAGTAGAAATACTGTTAAAGACAGACAGAGTGATGAAGATGAACTCTGATATAGAAAATCAAGTGAAAAAACTTAAATGCATGTGATTTCGTTTCTATTTGTCTCGATGAGACCACCGATGCTACGTCATCGGCTCGATTAGCTATTATTGCTAGATATCCCAGTGGCAATGCAAATATGAGGAATTACTTAAGTTAGAAAATTTGCCTCTGAATACAATAGGAGCAGATATATGATGAGGTTGTTGTTAGAATGCTTCGTGATAAACAGATAGATATGTCAAAAATAGTGTCAGTTACGACAGATGGTGCCCCAAAATATGGTTGACGAAATGTTGGATTTGTGAAACATTTTACAGAAACTGGGTCATCCGCTTGTATGTTTTCACTGTATTATACATCAAGAGGTATTGTGTGGAAAGGTAGGTTTTAAAAGAAGTTAATGATGTAATGGCAGTTGTGACAAAAATAGTCAATTTGATAGCTTCACGGGCTTTGCACAAACGAGAATTTATGTCTGTTAAATGAAGTTGATTCAGTTTATAATGGATTACTTATGTATAATAATGTGCGATGGTTAAGTCGTGGTAAGGTACTTGAACGTTTTGTGGAATGCTTAAATGAAATCAGGCTATTTTTAAATATGAAAAATATAGAACAGTTTCCTCAATTAACTGATGTGGCTTGGCTCAGTAATTATGTTTTTCACTGATCTGTCATTACATCTGAATGAACTCAATATTAAATTACAAGGTTTTGGAAAAACTATTGATGTAATGTGTGGCTTGATCAAAGGCTTTGAAAGCAAGCTCAACATTTTTAAACGTGACTTGGAAAGTAGAAGTTATAAGTACTTTCATAGGTTGAAGAAACATTTTGATGAAATGAAGTGCCAAGACAGAGACGACTTGGAACAAGCTCGAGAACAATTTGTTGAAATTTTAAACTCTATAATTGAGCAGTTTTCAACAAGATTTGTGCAGTTCAGATAGAAAAAGGAACAATAAATTTTATAAATATCCTGATAAAGCTGTTTTTACAAATCTGAAGTTAGATTTGTTTGACTGGTTAGATTTAAATGACTTTGAAATGCAGTTAGCAGAGTTCCAATCCAGCTCCATTTGGAAGCAAAAGTTTATTGATCTTAGATCTGAGTTAGAAAACACTCGAGCGAGACCGCTTGCAGGGATCTGTGAATAATAATTCTGACAATGAAATCTGAAAGTGTGGAACTGGATCCCGGAAACTTTTGACACTCTTAAAAGACTTGCCAAAGCTATACTGACAATTTTTTCATCAACTTACTCCTGCGAAACTTTGTTCTCAACTTTGAATAACATCAAAACGGACAAGAGAAACAGATTGGTTGATGATGATGATGGCAGTGCTACTTGTGTAGCATTAAAATGTACGAATTACACACCTGCTATAAAAGAGCTTTCTTCAAGAGTACAGCAACAAAGAAGTCACTAATAACAGGTAAAATTGTAGTTTTTATTTTAAAACATTTTATTGTCATTTATTTTTATTTTTCCTGTATTATTCAAATGAGCTAGAATAGATAGTTTATATTATAATTGCGATGTTCCTTGATAACAGTGATCGTTTATGTATGTGACACGCCCTTGAATATGATACGAAAATTTTAAATTTTTGACACCCAGGGTTGAAAAGGTTCGCCATCACTGGCCTATCACCTCTGTTCAAGTTGGTCTTCATTTAACTTAGAAATTCAGTATCTTAAGAGATTTTTTAACTAGAATTTTATTGCACTTCAACTACTGAGACATTAATTTCAAAATTTTTGAATAACTATATTCGCCTAAAATAATTCAGTCCACGGTTTTCGAAACGAAGGTTTATCTTAAGCTTCCTTTTTAGACCAACTAACTTTTAAATTTAATAAAGATGTCCATTCTATTTTGAACAGACGCTTCCCTCAATGCGATTTCATAATTATTAATTCTAATCCTAATTCACTGCAATCATTTTTTCGCCATAAAGATCACCTCTCCCGTGCTTTTGAGATCCTTTATAATTTATCTATATACATGTCCAACCTGCCAAAATTGCTATGTAGGGCAGACTGCCCTGCAGTTAAAACAGGATTTCGAAGCATTTGGGTCTTTCTTATCGAACTTCTCGCCCTCTTTCCACTCTTGAATCCTCCGCTATTCGGTATCATTCAGAGACCCATGACCACCCGTGCTCCCAGGACTCCTTCACGATTTTGTCGTCTGCTTCTAATTCGCTTGTTCTCAAAATTTTAGAATCCCTCTTTATCAGGAAATTAAATCCAGAATTAAATGACAGTCTTTCCTCGATAAAATTACATACTTCATAATCAACCAACCAACCACAACTTTTTTTCAACACAACTAACGCACTAATTTAGTTCTTATCCCCTTTCCTTTCTCTCCAGTGTCATTTTCAACTCTTACTATCCAGGTTAGTCCTTTTAAATTTTAGTTTATTCTTGTTTTTTAAGGTTTCACTTTATTGTCATATAATCCGAACATTTTTTGTAAGCTATTTTTTTAAACTATTTTGCTTATTGTATTAGGTTTAATAACTATGTACAATATATTTATCTTTCATTTTTTTTTTTTTTACTTTTGTTTCAGTTATGTTATTGATTTTGTTTTCTCAAATTTTGATGCTTTCATTTTAGTCACTGAAGATGGCCCCTGAGTGGACCGAAACGTATGGCCAATAAATGTTCAGAATCGTGTCTCTTGTCTTTATATTCCTGTTGAGGATAAGATTCCCGAAGAACGCTTCTATCGTAACTATATATATATATAATATATATATATATATATATGAAAAATTATTTCACGAAAGTGACACGTGAAAAGTATTTATGATGAATAAAACCACGAAGGAAAAAAGAAACACAAACGGGTGCTCAAGCGCTTTCGTCTAATGACATCCTCAGGAACACTGGAGTGAAAGGACAGATCAAGGCAATATATAGGTTACAAAAATAAACATACATACATACATATTCATATATATATACATATACATATATATATATATATATATATATAATAACATATATATATATATAGTAAGCATAGAAAAAATTGTGGGAGGAGCCAACATTTATAGTTTATAAACAGGTCACAAAAGAATAAAGAAATAAAAATAAATATAAATATAAATTGAGAAAAAATTAATTACAAATAGTGCCTTAGTGATATATATGTCACAGCCTAAATAATCATAAAGAAATAAACAGGCAAATAAAAAAACCACAAATATATATACATATATATATATATATATATATATAAAGACACTTTTAGCACTTTGGCCGACCTTCAATATAAATTCAAATGGCTTGTTTATGGAACAGGTCACAAAAGAATAAAGAAATAAAAATAAATATAAATATTGTAAGTGGAGTCTACAAATTCAAGCTCAAAAGGGAAGTTTTACAATCAATTTAATAGATGATGCCAAATTGATATATATGTCACAAAGAAATAAAAAAAAAAAAAAAAAAAAATTAATTATTAAAAAAATAATAAAAAATAATAATAATAAATTGAAAGATAAATTTTAAGAGAGGCAACCAATTTATAAGGGAAAAAATTACCACATATGCATATTATAGTCACAAACGAATAAAAAAGTACAAGTAAATATAAATTGGAAAACAAAATGATGCCTAGATGATATATAAAGAACAATAAAATATATATACAACATATATACGGTATATATACGAAATATAAACGCAATATATACAGTATATATATATATATATATATATATGCATAAGGGAAAAAAATTACCAAATTTGTTTTTATAATTATTGTCTGAAAAAACGGTAGGTCGCAAAAGAATAAAGAAATAAAAATAAAATAAATTGAAAAAATTACAAATAATACACGTACACATGTATACCCGCATAACCAAATATATATACATATACACACATATATACAAACACACACACACACACACACATATATATATATACATACAAGCTTGACCATCGCGAAATGAGAAATCATCGCGCAGAACCTTTGTGAGGTTGTAAGGTAAGGTAAGGTACATACACATATATAATATATATATATATATATATATATATATATATAATACATACATAACATACATACATACATACATACAATACAATACATACATACATATACACACATATACATACAAACACATTTAACTGCAATGACCACACACATACTCACATACACATACATACATACACATACACGCATACAGCAAAAAATTGAAAAATAAAATTGTAAGGGAAACAAAAGACAAAAACAAATTTTTTACCAAAGATTTAACAACCTGCCCTTTTTGTTTAAATCCATTCTGAAGGAATTCAGAGCAACGGGATCGAGTTGAAACAGACCTTTACTCATGTTAAGGTTATTTGTAAGTTGAATTATAGCCGACTCAAGAATATTTCTATTAACAATGTTGCTAGAGTGAAACAAAACTGAAACATTATTCCAATCAATACAATGGGATAACTCTGACAAATGGACAAAAAGGGCACTGGACAACTGTCCCGTTCTAACGGAATATTGATGCTGTTTTACACGCGTTTGCAAATCCTTTCCCGTCTGACCTATGTAAAAGGAATCACATTGCTTACACCCAATTTTATAGATAATGCCTAAATTATTGGTAGGGCTATTTTTTACTATGATGTTTTTCACAATATTGTTATATGAAAAAACTACACTGATATCCAAAAGTTTAAGTACATTAGCAATGCCTAAGAAGCCCGGGAAAAATGGAAGTACTAAAATATTCTTTGACAAGGTGCGAGTGTTATTATTCACACGATAGAAGGTTCGTTTAGCCTTATTAAGACAAGATTCCATGAACGCAGATGGGTAACACAACTCACTTCCAATACCGTTGATATTTTCCAATTCGGCATCGATGTATTCCGGACTGGCGATCCTAAGAGCGCGGAGAAACATTGAGGAAAATATGGCCTTTTTAATAGGGGTGTCATGTCCAGAGTAAAAGTGTACGTAGGACAAATTGTTTTTTTTTTTCCGATAGATACTAAACTTAAAACCGGGCTATCCCTATGAACACGCACATCCAAAAACGGGATTGAGTTGTCTTGTTCCACTTCTAAAGTAAATTTAATGGAGGGGACTTGGTCATTTAACTGAAGGAGGAAGTCATCCAGGTCACGATTCATGGGCCAGATACACAAAATATCGTCGACGTACCGCAACCAAGGGATGCCAACCCCCAGGATTCTCGGAATGTAAGTAATTTCAAAAAACTCCATATAAATATTGGAGAGAAGGGGCGACAAAGGGTTGCCCATGGCCATCCCAAAAACTTGTTGATAATGCTCGCCATTGAAAGTGAATTTACAATCCTTGATACAAAGCTTAATAAGCTCCAAAACAGTGTGTGCAGGTAATGGTAAATCATAATTATGTAATTCTCTGGCGAGAAAGTCAAGCATATCATCAATCGGCACTTTTGTGAACAATGAACAAACGTCGAAACTGATCAATCTATCGTTGGTATTAATGCGAACATTATTCAATTTTTCAGTGAGATCCATGGAATTTTTTACGTGTGAATCAGAGACAGTTCCAAGAATGGGGGACAAAACATTAACAAGCCATTTGGAGAGTTTATAGGTAATAGAGCCCACCGAGCTAATAATAGGGCGCATAGGGTTACCCGGTTTGTGGGTTTTAATAAGACCATAAAGATAAGGCAGAGCAGGTGAAGTGGACAAAAAAAGGGGAATTAAATCCTTATGATCTTTGAGAATGCGTTTCAAGCCACTATTGAATGATTTGATGACATCATCCTGTGGGTTCTTCCTAAGTTTCACGTATGTGGCGGGGTCCTGAAGCAGCTCATTCATCTTTCCAATGTAATCCACTTTGTCCATAATGACTAAGGTGTTAGCCTTGTCTGCTTTAGTAATATGGAGCTCACTATCTTTTTTTAATTGTGAAAGGCTATTGCGGAAACGTTTAGGAAAGTTATCTTCGTAAGAAATATTCGCAGCACCATAGACCAGGCCTTTAACTATGTTAACAAAAACTGAGGAAGGTTACACTGTTTTTCAAAACGAGCAAGACTATGACAAATTTGTAAAGCAGTAGGTTTTTTAACAATATAAAAGGACATACCAAATCCAAGGGCACTTTTTGCATCGTCACTAATGTTTTTCGAAGAAAGGTTCAAAACACACTTTGAGCTTGCTTTTTTACTCCACTGACTATTTCGAATGAGACTTTTAATTTTGCGATCCAAAATGTTTCGAAGTGAAGAAGTTCTCCGACGCAACTCGTTGTAAATTTCATCAAACAAAGGTTGGATCCACGGTTGGGGAATAACAGTCAAAACATTACGTTTGGCAATGCCTAAATTTTTGAAGGTGGACCACTCATTTTGTCTGGTGACTTCAATATGTTTCTTTAAAATTACTCTGCTAAAGTTGTTGAACGGATGGTCGTCCATTTCTCTGAGGCGAATCGGAAGGAGGGACTTGGGAAGGACCTGCTCCTCCAGACAATTAGTAAGAAACTTCGTCGGATCCGAATTGCATGCCCCTTCATTAATGTAGAAGCAAACACCGACACAAACGGGGACAATAGAGGGAACAGCAAGGCGAAGGAACGCGTGGTGTTCATATGTGACCTGATGACTTCCTCCTTCAGTTAAATGACCAAGTCCCCTCCATTAAATTTACTTTAGAAGTGGAACAAGACAACTCAATCCCGTTTTTGGATGTGCGTGTTCATAGGGATAGCCCGGGTTTTAAGTTTAGTATCTATCGGAAAAAAACAAACAATTTGTCCTACGTACACTTTTACTCTGGACATGACACCCCTATTAAAAAGGCCATATTTTCCTCAATGTTTCTGCGCTCTTAGGATCGCCAGTCCTGAATACATCGATGCCGAATTGGAAAATATCAACGGTATTGGAAGTGAGTTGTGTTACCCATCTGCGTTCATGGAATCTTGTCTTAATAAGGCTAAACGAACCTTCTATCGTGTGAATAATAACCTCGCACCTTGTCAAAGAATATTTTAGTACTTCCATTTTTCCCGGGCTTCTTAGGCATTGCTAATGTACTTAAACTTTTGGATATCAGTGTAGTTTTTCATATAACAATATTGTGAAAAACATCATAGTAAAAAATAGCCCTACCAATAATTTAGGCATTATCTATAAAATTGGGTGTAAGCAATGTGATTCCTTTTACATAGGTCAGACGGGAAAGGATTTGCAAACGCGTGTAAAACAGCATCAATATTCCGTTAGAACGGGACAGTTGTCCAGTGCCCTTTTTGTCCATTTGTCAGAGTTATCCCATTGTATTGATTGGAATAATGTTTCAGTTTTGTTTCACTCTAGCAACATTGTTAATAGAAATATTCTTGAGTCGGCTATAATTCAACTTACAAATAACCTTAACATGAGTAAAGGTCTGTTTCAACTGATCCCGTTGCTCTGAATTCCTTCAGAATGGATTTAAACAAAAAGGGCAGGTTGTTAAATCTTTGGTAAAAAATTTGTTTTGTCTGTTTTCCCTTACAATTTATTTTTCAATTTTTTGCTGTATGAGTGTATGTGTATGTATGTATGTGTATGTGCGTATGTGTGTGGTCATTGCAGTTAAATGTGTTTGTATGTATATGTGTGTATAGTATGTATGTATGTGTGTATATGTATGTATGTATGTATGTATGCAGTTAAGTATATATATATATATATATATATATATATATATATATATGTGTATGTACCTTACCTTACCTTACAACCTCACAAAGGTTCTGCGGATGATTTCTCATTTCGTGAAGGTCAAGCTTGTATATATAATATATATATATTGTGTGTGTGTGTGTGTGTGTTTGTATATATGTGTGTATATGTATATATTTGGTTATGCGGGTATATATGTGTACGTGTATTATTTGTAATTTTTTCAATTTATATTTATTTTTATTTCTTTATTCTTTTGCGACCTACCGTTTTTTCAGACAATAATTATAAAAACAAATTTGGTAATTTTTTTCCCTTATGCATATATATATATATATATATTCTGTATATATTGCGTTTATATTTCGTATATATACCGTATATATGTTGTATATATATTTATTGTTCTTTATATATCATCTAGGCATCATTTTGTTTTCCAATTTATATTTACTTGTACTTTTTATTCGTTTGTGACTATAATATGCATATGTGGTAATTTTTCCCTTATAAATTGGTGTGCCTCTCTTAAAATTTATCTTTCAATTTATTATTATTATTTTTATTATTTTTTTTTTAATTAATTTTTTTTTTTTTTTTTATTTCTTTATTTCTTTGTGACATATATATCAATTTGGCATCATCTATTAAATTGATTGTAAAACTTCCCTTTTGAGCTTGAATTTGTAGACTCCACTTACAATATTTATATTTATTTTTATTTCTTTATTCTTTTGTGACCTGTTCCATAAACAAGCCATTTGAATTTATATTGAAGGTCGGCCAAAGTCCTAAAAGTGTCTTTTTATATATATATATATATATATATATATATATATATGTATGTATATATATTTGTGGTTTTTTTATTTGCTTGTTTATTTCTTTATGATTATTTAGGCTGTGACATATATATCACTAAGGCACTATTTGGTAATTAATTTTTTCTCAATTTATATTTATATTTATTTTATTTCTTTATTCTTTTGTGACCTGTTTCATAAACTATAAATGTTGGCTCCTCCCACAATTTTTTCTATGCTTACTATATATATGTATATGTATATATATATATATATATATGTATATGTATATATATATGAATAGTATGTATGTATGTTTATTTTTGTAACCTATATATTGCCTTGATCTGTCCTTTCACTCCAGTGTTCCTGAGGATGTCATTAGACGAAAGCGCTTGAGCACCCGTTTGTGTTTCTTTTTTCCTTCGTGGTTTTATTCTCATATATATATATATATATATATATATATATGTGCAGTAAAATCACAGAATAACACGTGATCTTATTAATAAGCAAACAACCAAAGGAAAAAGACACTAAATCCGAACGCTTTCGTGATATATTCACATCTTCAGGGACAAGAAAGAAATTCTTTCTTGTCCCTGAAGATGTGAATTTTATATATATCTGGTGGCCGAAAAAAACCGTCCCAAGATTTAAAGTACAATAACTTCCAAAATATACAGTGTACAATCACAAATTTGAAATCCGCATAAATTCAGCCTATTGACAAGCTGCCATAAAATTTTCAGAATTCTATATGCAATACTTTTCGAAAATGAAGGAAGCAATAAAGTACACACAAATAAACTGATGTTATAATGTTTCAGACCAACAAAGACCCAAGGATCAACTCATGGCTGGTCTACCTAACTGTGTTTGTAATTGTGTATTGCGCATGTCCTCCGTGGTGGCGAAGGGGACCTACGTTTTTGCGTGGGTTCCGAACCATAAAAGCCTTAATTTTACTACCTTAAACTATACCCACTCTATCAACTTCATTCGTCAGCCAGACTCTGTACTGAACGGACGCATTTCCTGAGCTCTCTGATATTGCTTCTACTTTTGCATTTTGCAAATAATTTTACTTTTGGAAAGTTTTGAATTTTATATACTTGTGTTTATATTCACATTGTTATAGTTAAGTAATTGAATATTAGTGGTTTTTAGCGATTTAGAAGTTTTCATAGCGTGCCGGCTTAATTTAACTTAAACTTGTGACGGTTATAAACTAATTTTAACTGCGCGATGCCGTCGCAGAAAGCGTGTGTTAGGTGTGGGGTAAACCGGTGGTATTCGGATTTTAAAGATTATAACGGCGGTCCTATGGCGATTACCGAGAGATCAGTTTGTTTCTTTTGCGAGTTAAGGGAGGAAATAGTTGACATAAAACGCAGTGTACGTGAGGTAACGGAAAGACTTGCAACGCTTGATGAGGGCAGGGTAGGGCTACGGTTGACGAAAGCCGAACCAATACTAACGTTGAAGACGTTAGTAATTTGAAGGGTGAGGTGCGTAACCTAGTTTCTAGTTTAGGTAGCTTATCGGGAAGGTTGGATAGAGTTGAGGAAGGGGTTAAGGTTGGTCCGAGATTAGTAGATGGGGAGGGATTTAGAGAAGTTAAGGGTGGAGCTAGGCCGCGTACGTTAGGTGATAGGAATCCCCCCCTATCGAGGTTTCGAACCCTTTCGCCCATTTGGAAAGGGACGTGAATGAGGGGGAAACTATTTTAATTGGGGACTCTTTAGTGCGCCATATGGACAAAGAGTTCGTTGAACGGCATCCAACCAAGAGGAGGAGGGTCTGTCTCCCAGGGGCCAGGGTTGACAGAGTTAGAGACGAAGTGGATAGGATTGACGTTGCCTCCCGTCACTCGATGTTGGTGACGATGGTAGGAGGCAACGACTCGTATAGGCCCGATACGAGAGTGCCTGACCTTTTGGAGAGATATGGGGGTTAATTAGGTCCCTAAAGGCGAGGTCAGATAGGTCTTTAGTTCTAGGTATTACCCCTAGGCACGGTTTGGGTCTTAGGATTACGTTAAAACGATATTTTTTAATACTAAATTAGAAGAGATTTGTGCTGAGGAAAATGTACCCTTCGTAAAGCTGTGGTCAGAATTCAGTGATCCTAGCCTTTTTATAAAAGATGGGGTGCATTTTAATGAAATAGGTAATGCTAGGCTAGGTAGGTTAATTGACGAAAACGTACGAAAGCTGTATAGGTCGAAGCCTTCTTTAAACGTTGTGGGCCGGGGAACGCGGGCCCGACGTGAAAAATAGTTTAAAACGCCGGCCCGTGAAAAAATAACTTAAACGTCTTTTATTGTAACGCGCGTAGTATTAGAAATAAATTAAACGAATTTAAGGCGATAATTTATTCCGGCAACTACGATATAGTTGCTATCACTGAAACGTTAAATACCGTGACTCGGGACTTGTTGGGGGAACTTGATATACCGGGTTTTAAACTCTACTAATGATAGGTTACATAGGATTGGTGGCGGCGTTTTGCTGTACATTCGTAATTCCCTTAGGGCTATCGAGGTTAAGATAGATTTTCCGGCAGCAATTAATGCGATATGCGTTGAAGTTAGGGCGCGTAGTATTAGTTTTAATTTTGTTGTTGTTTATAGACCTCCCGTTCAACCCCTCGATACCGATACTAGATTTTACTCACTTCTTGGTAACTTTATTGACAATCGGAATAGTATAATTGTCGGAGACTTTAACTGCCCTAATGTTAATTACGAGATTTTACTGGTAATGAGGAGGGTTTGAGATTGATTGAGTTCATGGAAGATAATTTTTTACGACAGATGGTTACCGAACCAACGCGCGGTGACAATATTTTAGATTTGGTGTGACGAACGGCGAAAATATAGTCGAAGGTTTAGAAGTAGGCGAGAGTTTAGGATGTAGTGATCATCAAATTCTTAGGTTTAAGTTATTGATAGAAAACACTAAGGATAGTAACGTAATAGAAGTCCCTGATTTTCGTAGGGCTAATTTTGATAGTTTTGCGGATAGGATGAGAGTAGTGGACTGGGATAACTTATTTATGGGTAATGACACAAATTTGCATTGGGAGGCGTTTAAAGAAAGTTTTATGAATATTGAAAGGGAGTTTATTCTCGTAGGCCCAAGCGCGCTAGAAATCATGGTAGGCCCAAGTGGTGGACTAGGGAAATAGGCGAGTTCATAAACGAGCGTAACAGAGCGTATAGACTTAATAAGCGCAATGGCACGGCAGCTAACTTTAATAGATATATCGAGCTTAGACGTCAGGTTAAAAGATCAGTTAGGAATGCTAAGCGTAATTTAAGATACTTATAGCTGCGGATAGTAAACATAATCCAAAAAGTTTTTTGAATACGTCAATAATCGTAAGCCGATAAAAGATAACATAGGCCCTCTAGTGGATGTTAACGGCGCTTTGGCTTCTGACGCTCAGGCGATGGCGGGTATTTTCAATAACTTTTTTGCGACAGTTTTTACCGTAGAAGACGTAAATAATGTCCCGACGTGGACGATATCGTTCCATTTAGTAGCGAGACTATTTTGGATGAAATAACTGTTTACGAGGGTGAGATTGCGCATTATATCGATAGGCTAAAAGTTAGCAAGGCTCCAGGCCCTGACGCTTTTTATCCCAGACATTTGAAAGATTTGAAAGACGTTATTGTAGGCCCCTTAACTAAGTTTTTAATCAGTCACTCGAAACGGATACTTTCAAATTAGCTAACGTCACGCCCATTTTTAAAAAGGCGACCGCACAGTAGCTAGCAATTATAGGCCCATTAGCTTAACGTCAATTGTCGGTAAACTTTTGGAATCCGTAGTTAGGGATCGTATCATCGATCACTTAGAAAGTAGAGATTTGATTAATAGTAGTCAGCATGGGTTTCGACGCCATAGATCTTGTTTAACTAATTTGTTAGAATTTTATAACGAAATAGTGCGCGAATACGATAGGCATAGAGCGGCTGACGTTATTTATTTAGATTTTAAAAAGGCGTTCGATACAGTTCCGCATAGAAGATTAATTGCGAAGGTTAAAGCGCACGGTATACGCGGTCAGGTAGCTAACTGGTTAGAGGAATGGCTTCGTGCTAGGAGACAGAGGGTCGTTGTTAATGGTAGTGAATCGGGGTGGATGTAGGTAGCGGTGTCCCACAGGGTTCAGTGTTAGGCCCATTGCTATTCGTAATTTACATTAACGACATAGATGTAGGATTGACTAGTAACGTGTCAAAATTCGCGGACGATACTAAAATAGGCGGTAAGGTTGTTAACGAGGACGATAGAAATAGGCTCCAAGACGATGTAAATAGGATTATGGAGTGGACGGATAAGTGGCAGATGCAATTTAACGTAGACAAATGTAAAGTTTTGCATATAGGTTCTCGTAACAATAATTACACGTACACGATGGATGATAGAGAGTTAGCGAGCGTTGACGAGGAAGTAGATTTAGGCGTACGCGTATCTAAGGATTTAAAAGTTAGGAACCAGTGCCTGGAGTCTTGCGCAAAAGCTAATAGGATGTTAGGCTTCATAGCGCGTAATTTCGAATTTAAATCGAAGGATATTATATTGCCCCTTTACAAGTCCCTAGTCAGGCCTCATTTAGAATATGCCGTTCAGTTTTGGTGCCCGTATTTGCGTGAGGATATTGATAGGTTAGAAAGGGTTCAGCGTCGTGCCACGAAACTAATTCCGTCATTGCGCAACAAGCCATATGAGAATTCACTCGAAACTAGGAGATTAAGGGGGGAGCTTATTGAAGTTTTCAAAATCGTTAATAACATCGATAACGTAAATTTTGACAAACTGTTCACTTTCGATAATAGCAATACTCGTAATAACGGATTTAAGTTGCGTGGCAGACGTTTCATTACTAATATCGCTAAAAACTTCTTTACGTTTAAAGTAATTGATAAATGGAATAATCTTCCCGCGCCCGTCGTGAACTCTACCAGCGTTATGTTTAAAAACCGTCTAGATAGGACATTTTAAAAATATTAACGTTGTTTAAAATAAAAAAAACAATTGGCAACAGGAGCTCTGGGTGGTTAATCGGGATGAGTCTGTTGACGTCTAATGCCAGCTTTGACATGCCAGCGTGTGATATGCCAGCAAAAAAAAAAAAAAACTACAACTAATTCAGTAATTATTTTTTTGAGTAAATTAACCCACTTTTTGTTATTCTTTATACTTTTTCTTCTCTCTATTGCATGTCTGTAGTTTGCATGTTTTGCATGGTATGATAGTGTTTGAGTTAAGAATGTGTTGTGGTGCGTTCTTATTTACTTTTTTTCATCTTTCACGCCTTTCCAGCCTAGTGGGCTGCATCCTCTACCTCCCTATGGAGTGGAGGATCGGTCTGCAACAGTTGGAAGAATGTGTTGCTTTGAGTTAAGAATGTGGTGTTCTTGAGTTAAGAATGTATTGCATGGTTTGTAAGCGTTCTTATTTTACTTTTCATCTTTTTCCGGCAGAGTGGGCTCTACCTCCCTATGGAGTAGAGGACCGTTCTGCAATCTTTCCTATTCTCTCCGACTATTTTTCGACTTGTCGGCAGTGGCCGGCGGATGATGATGGTGAGTCTTTTTTCTTTTTCTGAATGAATGTTAACCCACGAGTGAAGTGTTGCTACTTACTTAACCTCTTATTCTCTCTCTTAACCCCCTACTCTTTCCTTTCTCTCGGGCTAACCTTAGAGTGGATAGGGTCTTTGTCCTCTAGAGTGGATGTAGAACATATGCGTCTAATCGATTTTAAGCATGTTATAGACGTACTACTAATTACTTCTACGGCAAAATGGTTCCAGGTATTTACTATTCTATGCGTACAATTGTTTTTGCATTGCTGTCTCGAACCTTCTATTCGTCAGCTTAGCACAATAAAACGTTCGAAATACACCCAATTTCTAGTTCTATCTCTATTACGTTATCGAACCCATTCATAATTTTAAAACCTGGATTAGATCATCCCTTAGCCTCCTAGTCTTGAGTGAGTTAATTTTGACTCCTTAAACTATCCTCGTACGACTTTGACTTAAGAGGACGAAAGAGGTCAAAGACGAAGCAACCAAGATGATTCCGATTTTATCTATATCTTTGCGCATATGTGGATTCCAAAATTGGATGCGTGCTCCAAAGGGGTCTAACTAATGATTTATAAAAAAGGAACAATAATATCGCGCGATTTGTACTCAAAATTCCGAGCTATAAAAC